>CANNZV010001727.1:0-132794 GCA_947561585.1 Caprella mutica
CCCATCTCTCACCCATTACCATAGTTTCTATACTATACAGACCTAAAATAGTTCCGTTTCATAAATTTGAACAGAGTTAATATTCATTATTTTATGTGTGCTAGATTTATTTATCCCCATTTCAATTACCCCTGATGATAGAAGAAGAAATAAGTCTGTGATGATTATTTATTTTATGATATTTGAATAATACTTGAAATAAAAATAGTTCTACCATATTCCTCTTTGATAATAATAACAATAATAAGAGCCCGTGAGGGCATATTCACTTTGCATATTAACCATTTCGGTCATACATGCTAATAACTCTTTGATCTCGATAACTTTGGTAAGTTACGAATTATTGGACGGTTTTACATCTTTGATGTTACCAGAAAAAAGTATATAATTAATGTTAAATAATTTTAATTATATATTTATTTCTATTTTGATCGAAGAATTGGAACCGTCCGATAATATGTAACTTGTCAAAGTAGGTTTCATCCACCATCTATTTATGAAGAAGTTACAAAAAGGATTAGCTAATATATAACATATTTTATATAAGTATTCCTAACTCTGTAATCAAGTTAGATTTTTTCAACTGTAATTAAGTTAAAATCAAATGTTATAAGCACTAAGCAGCACAGTTTACCATTAGAAAATAAATGGTGATCATATTGAGCCTCTCTCATAAGGATCACCTAAATCTAGATGCTAGCTATTTCAATTTATATTAATTTCAGTAACTAAAAACTTATCAGAATTAGGAGGTTTGACCTCTGCTTGGAATAAAAGACCTCTGCATAAGCCCCCCCGGTCATGAGCCCCCCTAGTTCATAAGCCCCTCCGGTCAAGAGCTCCCCCGGTCATGAGCCCCCCTAGGTCATAAGCCCCCCCTCATGAGCCCCCCTGTTTTTAAATCCTTATTATAGTTATTTACCTATATTATTTAATCCTTATTGACATTTTTAAAGTTCATTACTGATTAGACATAAAATATATGTATATAGGGGGGCGTGCCGCCCCCCGAACCCCCCCCGCCAGGTCATTAAACAGTCAGGAAGTGTGCAGTACAACAAACTAGCGGATACAACAAACTACATTAGCAACTCTCAGTTATTTCTATCTAAGTAGTTCTTCATTTGTTTAACTAGGTAAATAAGGATTAAAAAATCAGGGAGGGGGGGGGGGGGGGCTCGTGACCGGGGGGGGCTTATGACCTAGGGGGGGCTCACGACCGGGGGGGCTCTTGACCGTACCCCAAATTGCTGATGCGTTCTGCAGTAACGCAGATTATGTTATATTTAACTAGTTGGTTGAGTGAAGAGGTAAAGTTGGAAGTCAAGTCGGTATAACAGTTTACATTACATGTGTCTAACTATTTATAGTTACGTTCTAAATACAATTATTCAAATGTATACCTAACTGTAATATAGATTGAATTATTTGAAAGACTGTTAGAAAATATCAATAAGGCTGCAATGACATATTAAGAAGTTTTCTTTATCATAATTCTATGCATGCGGGCAAGACATTTAATTTAATATTAAAGGTCTCCTCCAAGCAATTTTTTTTATTGTGCTAATTCATGTTTTTTATCATATTAGTGCAAACCCCATATAATATTAAAGATTTTTTGAAGATTTTTTAAATTAAAACTCTACAATACTCGTTTCACTTGCGACTTCTCAATTTTCACTCCTAAGTAAAAGAATGAACACAGTTTGTTTTAATGTCAACAAGGTAGGTATAATCATTTCTATATTAAATAATAAATACCCCTGTGAATGTATAAAAAAATTGATTTACTTATTACAGAAACGTTTATATACTTCAGGATACAATTTAAATCTTAAACGCACGTAGAACATGAATTTTTTGTTTATAAAATCAAATTAGAAATCAAAACAAAGTGTGCACAATATTTTTCTTCACCGACAGATATGTGTTTCGTACAATCGTTGCGCACCGAGTACGAAAATTTTTGAAAGCATATAAAAATATATATATGTAGGTAGATGACAGAATTTTATGCGATGTGCAGATCAATGATGCTAGTCCTTAATTCTATAATATTATGAAATAAACTCATTTTTTCTCGGAGCTTGGTGAGGAACTTTAAGAAACCCTCAAATGTTCAATATTTACGTTTTACTTAATACATATATTGTCATGTTACCCTATACGTATACGGTTTATGCGTCTTAGAATATCGTGTGTTGCTTAATTAGTAGTACACATCTTATAATAGCAATAAATATTTTATAATATATTAAAATAAAAACTTTCTTGAACTTGATAAAAAGTTTTGAACATTTTCCCTATATATTTAGGTAGATACTTACCAAGATATCTAGCCAACGAGCTAACACATATAATCTTGACATATATTAGTATTACCTAAACTTTATTGCACAAAATGCACATGACTTGTGCCATTTAATTCAAATTAGGTATACGTAATTTTGGCATGTTTTATATTTAAACTTTCTTACGAATATTCACTTTATAAAATTATCGTGCAACCTCCTACTTCTCAGAACTCTGTTCAGTAACGTCAGCATATACAAATGCAGTTTTTCCCACTCTTTACTGCCGCGTCTACATTCTATTAGTATTGAGGCGGGTTACCTATATACAGTTTGTACCTACTCATCGGCCGAGTAGAAGCTAGCTTTGTTTGAAGACTATAGTTCTTAGCAGTGCGTACAGAAGAGTTGACGATGAGAAACACTGCACTTGAAACTCTTTTGAACTGTGCCAACGACATTGCAGAAATAGAGTATGATTGTTTGGCCGATTAAGATTTATAATGATAGGTAATTTATATTCGATGAGTTAAGGTAGTTGCTGACTTGTATTATGTATAGTAGTTGTTACATTACATTAGTAAATAAAAGGCATTCCCCATAAAGCAAAGTAGTGATTATTTTGTGTCATTTCTTTGAAATATTTTTTAAACCTCTTCAGTTACGTATACCTCTAACCTACCTACACTTTTTCTTTTCACACTTGGCTTCGGAAATTTATTGTTTATGGAGAATAATATTGGATGATTGATATTTTAAATTAGCTTATGATTCAGAGTACATAACTTTACATAAGTTTATGGTTCAGAGTAGGTATATTGGCTTACGGTTTATAGTACATCAGCATGGTTCAGAGTACATCAGCTCAGGAATGACTATAAGTAGGGTATGGTAATCAGCTGATGGAAATCACTTTGACGTGACCGCAGTATGACGGGAAAATCTTAAATTGCATTGATTGCTACGTGCATACTAATATAGGACTCTGTGTGGTTAATAACCTAGTTCATTTTTAGTCGTTATGGTTCATTTTTTGCCTATAATTGTATTAATAATTGAAGTATTATCAGGGAAAGAATAAACGAGGTCACTTTAAATTTTAGATACAAAAACCGTGCAGTTTTCAGTCAAATATTGAGATTTGACACGTTGCATAGGATAAGGTCCGCCTTCTCGTAGTATTGGGAAATGATGCCAATTAATTTCTATTAAGATACCAATTAGTGAATTATCTTTGAATATAGAAGGTTAGTGGCATTAAATCTTACTGTTTTACAACTAGCTTTACATTTCTATCAAAATTATTGATTTGCGTTCTCCAGTAATAATTAGAGTATTTTCACTATTTTGTTTTGGTCACTTAATATCAAATAAGTATAAGAATGTTAAAGTCAAATAAATAGTTGCTAATAATTATTTACCTGAACTCATGGAAGTATACTAATAAGCCTGAGCTATAGCAATAGGAAAGTTTGGGACAATTTGGTTGGCTATATTGAAATATCTATATGTGGGTATTCGAATGAAATCACACAAATATATCATAATTTGTGCGATTGGAAATAATCTTCGTTTATAATTTAAGATAGGACACGCCATAACATTTCCATATGTGTGCTAGATTTATTTATCTCCATTTCAATCACCTCGTGATGGTAGAAGAAGAAATTAGTCTGTGATGATTATTTATTTTGTGATATTTGAATAATATTTGAAATAAAAAAAGTTCTACCATATTCCTCTTTGATAATAATAACAATAATAAGAGCCCGTGAGGGCATATTCACTTTGCATATTAACCATTTCGGTCATACATGCTAATAACTCTTTGATCTCGATAACTTTCTGGGGTAGGGTAAGTTACGAATTATTGGACGGTTTTACATCTTTGATGTTACCAGAAAAAGTATATAATTAAAGTTAAATAATTTTAATTATATACTTATTTCTATTTTGATCGAAGAATTGGAACCGTCCGATAATATGTAACTTGTCAATGTAGGTTTCATCCACCATCTATTTATGAAGAAGTTACAAAAAGGATTAGCTAATATATAACATATTTTATATAAGTATTCCTAACTCTGTAATCAAGTTAGATTTTTCAACTGTAATTAAGTTAAAATCAAATGTTATAAGCACTAAGCAGCACAGTTTACCATTAGAAAATAAATGGTGATCATATTGAGCCTCTCTCATAAGGATCACCTAAATCTAGATGCTAGCTATTTCAATTTATATTAATTTCAGTAACTAAAAACTTATCAGAATTAGGAGGTTTGACCTCTGCTTGGAATAAAAGACCTCTGCATAAGCCCCCCCGGTCATGAGCCCCCCTAGGTCATAAGTCCCCCCGGTCAAGAGCTCCCCCGGTCATGAGCCCCCCTAGGTCATAAGCCCCCCCCGGTCAAGAGCCCCCCCTCATGAGCCCCCCTGTTTTTAAATCCTTATTATAGTTATTTACCTATATTATTTAATCCTTATTGACACTTTTAAAGTTCATTACTGATTAGACATAAAATATATGTATATAGGGGGGCGTGCCGCCCCCCGAACCCCCCTGCCAGGTCATTAGACAATCATGAAGTGTGCAGTACAACAAACTAGCGGATACAACAAACTACATTAGCAACTCTCAGTTATTTCTATCTAAGTAGTTCTTCATTTGTTTAACTAGGTAAATAAGGATTACAAAATCAGGGAGGGGGGGGGGGGAGGGCTCGTGACCGGGGTGGCTTATGACCTAGGGGGGCTCACGACTCACGACCGGGGGGGCTCGTGACCGGGGGGGCTCGTGACCGGGGGGGCTCATGACCGGGGGGGCTCTTGACCGGGGGGGCTCTTGACCGTACCCCAAATTGCTGATGCGTTCTGCAGTAACGCAGATTATGTTATATATAACTAGTTGGTTGAGTGAAGAGGTAAAGTTGGAAGTCAAGTCGGTATAACAGTTTACATTACACTCAACGCTCGTAATATTTTGTGCAGTTCAAAACTTTCGGAACTTTAAGTGTGAACATAAGCGGTGGTCAAGCGTATACATCGTTGCCTGAACGGGAGCCAACTTCTGGTCAGCGTTAACAATTTTTTGTCCTCTCTTCAGGAACGCTCTAGCAAAGTCCCTCCGGTGTTTCAGGCCTTCAAATGATGAGACTCAACTATCGATTTATATTAAAAATCTATCAGAATCTCTGATAAATTCCATCCATTCAGCTCCGTAATCAAAAGCAGTATACCGCTTTGCCAACTTTAAACCCCCGCCGAGCCAACGCCACACTCATAGAACACCGCTCTATCAACGCTCGCGTTACCATGATTGGTTTTCCCTTGTGTACGCGGTAACGAGCGTTGTAGAAAATTTCGTTTATTCTCCATCAGTTCAAAGAACGATCCAACAAAGTTCTGACGGTGTGATCTAGGCTTTAGATATCCTTTTCTATACATCGAAAAAAGCCTTACTTTACTTTACCACATACTGGAATCGTTTGGTTCCAGTGCTTCAGATTTTTTCTATTTGATTAAGATCATCCATTAGTGTTGTTAATCAGCCCCCATCGAAAGTCTCATGGAGGTTTCGACAGCTGCTGCATGCTCTCCAATGAGGAGTGCATTACTATGCATCCAAGAAATAAAATAAAAGATCAACAGAAAAATAATGAGGAAATGGGAAAGAAACAACTATCGAGGCCCATGGCTCATCCATAATTAGCTTGGGTGACTAAATATCAACACATAACCAACAAGATAACGTGCACTCGTTGAGCTCATACCTTCGCCGCCACATATAACCTTGACCATCCAATAATTTGACTTGAGTTAGAAATGAACTTAACCTTTTCCCGTTCACTCCTAAAATCTGATCAAATGGTTCTTGGTTATTGACCAATAAATGGACAATACCAAATTTCAGGGAATTGGTCGAATACTATTTGAATTATAAATGACCTTGACCTTTGACCCGCTCTCTCCCAAAATCTAATCAAACTTAATTCATGGTACAAAAGGACCGAGGTTATAGGGAGGACTACAATTCGTTCAAATTCAACAGAAATCTAGTTCACGGAAAAAATTGTTTATCAATTAAAATTATTAAATGACAAAAATAATGTCTTATTAAAAATAAGACAAAATGAAGGGAGCGGCAAGTTATACTTGTTAAGTATTCAGCAAAAATTATCTACGTATAACTTTTCAAAAGGGTTTTATTTTAATTTCTTTTATTATGCACAATTGAAGACTCCATAAAAGCTATCTTGAAAAGAGAGGTGGAAGACTGAGATCGAACTGTAGATACGTTCTCTAGGTTCTGAACTCCAGGAATTAAATTAAAGTATTTATCAATAGCCTCTTCTCCTTTCTACCACGTTAAAATATTAATATTGCCAACACTACTTCCCGTTTTGAAAGATGGTGTTATATAGGGATATACTGTTCAATGCAAGGTTTTAGATATAGCTTACAAGTTTAACTATTACACAGTTCATGCAAATGAATGTGTTATTAAGCAATGAATATGTAAACTATAATTTTAGGAGTTAGTAAAATCTCTCTGGCAATGCATCGCTAGCCTAGGTGTGGCTTTACTTATACCCATAGTATATATTCTACTATTTATCTTTTTTTTTCGTTATAGCAATTATTAAAATAATTGAACAAAAACAAATTTAAACAAACCAGCCCTTACATCATTAATCGGGGATATTATAGACATTGCATAATTAACTAACATTAAAAATTGAACTAAGGTAAATACGCAACAGCTGATGGGACACAGCAGCCGATAGCTAATTACAAAAAGATGCTCTATCATAGATATTAAGGTTGAACTTCTACAGTCGAAAATTGAAAATCTTCTCCTACTAGCTATCAGCTACTGTGTCATATTGGCTATTGTGTATTTACCTTAGTTCTTGCCCTTCAAAAAAAAAATATTATTATTCATACACTCTTAGATACGACTGTTGCAAATAATAATTCAATGATGGTAGTTTTGATCTTACTAACTGATAGTATGAAACGGCTAGTTATTCTGTCAATAATTTAGTGCATGAAAAAAATCGATTGATATTAAATCAAATGATGCCTAACAGTTTTTAGTGTTGTGCTATGCAATGTAGTTATTATTTCATTAAAATTGGACATACGATGAAATCTGTGGGTAAACTACTATTACAAAATTGTTAAATAACTGTCCCTGTAGTTACTCCCATGTGAAAAAATTAAGAGAAATACACGACAAGTATTATAGTTTAGCGCAATCGTTTTTTATTAATATAGTTACTTCGTCGAAGGCCTGATAGAGAGTCGTTAATCGAAATGTAATTTTTTTATTAATACGATATAGTTTGATTCGCGCTATATTTCAATATTCAAAGATAATTCACTAATTGGTCCTAATTAGTCATAAACGTTTTACTGATTGGCATCTTTTCCCAATACTACGAGAAGGCGGACCTTATCCTATGCAACGTGTCAAATCTCAAAATTTTGGCTGAAAACTCCACGGTTTTTGCATCTAAAATTTGCATCTAAATTTCTTTCTCTGATAATACATCCACAGATAAAACTTTTAATATTCAGACATTTCACAATTAAAATTGATTCTTGGAAAGTTTCCAGTGCACTGGTGACTCTAACCACACTTTGAAACATAGGACTACCTACTTAAACTTAGTCACTACTAAATTGGTTATTTTTCTTATCAATTACTAACTAGGCATTGGTTGAATTGCATTTCCATTGTTCTATTTCGTAATTGTTATTCATAGGAGCTACAGTTTAGCAGTTAACTAGCACTGGTTCAGGCTTCTAGGTAGTATATGTTTAAAGGTCCCTTCCAAGCAAATTTTTTTATTGTTTAAATCAACGAGGCTAATGTTTCTTATCATTTTACTGCAAACCCCCTAAAATTTGATAGCATATTTTCAATTGTATATGCTTTTAAAGATTTTTATAATCCAAACTCTACAAAAACTACTTTACTTCCGACTTTCTAATTTTCAGTCTGAAGAAGAAGAATGTACACCATTTGTTTTGATTATCAATTAGGTATTTGGTTTAATAAATATATTTATTATTTGGTTAAAGGTTTAAATTTGGATAAACTTATTATAGAAATGTTTATATACTTTTAGAAACAATTTATATCATAAAAGAAGGCCAAAAACGCATTGTTTATTTTACTATCTAAATATGAAATCAAAACAAAGAGTGTACAATCTTCTTTCTCAGCGTCAGGTTGGAGATTCGCTCGATTGTTACTCACAGAGTATTAAAAAACTTTAAAAGCAAATATTAAAATATATACTGAACCGAATTGTATGCAGTTTGCGGAATGATGATCGTACACCTTAGTTCTATAATATTATGTAATAAACTCATTTTTTCTCCGGAGCCTGGAGAGGACCGCTAAGACCCTATTTCTTAAGATAAGTAAAAGAAGAGAACAATATAAACAAACCATATAGATTCTAAGTCCAATCGCTATTTTTACTATTTATCACACGGAACACTTATAAATCGACTTCAAACTTCTCGATATTAACATGCAAATGCGAGGTATTATATATAAGCCGCTGTGCCACAAGCAAAAAATGTGACGTCATATTTTTGCGTCGTCTAATAGTTTTCATACCCTTTAAGTTACTGTATCCTGCATCTGCTTATGATTTAGACTCTAGAGTACATCAGCTTATGATTCAGAGTACATCAGCTTATGATTCAGAGTACATCAGCTTATGATTCAGAGTACATCAGCTTATGATTCAGAGTACATCAGCTTATGATTCAGAGTACATCAGCTTATGATTCAGAGTACATCAGCTTATGATTCAGAGTACATCAGCTTATGATTCAGAGTACATCAGCTTATGATTCAGAGTACATCAGCTTATGATTCAGAGTACATCAGCTTATGATTCAGAGTACATCAGCTTATGATACAGAGTACATCAGCTTATGATTCAGAGTACATCAGCTTATGATTCAGAGTACATCAGCTTATGATTCAGAGTACATCAGCTTATGATTCAGAGTACATCAGCTTGTGATTCAGAGTACATCAGCTTATGATTCAGAGTACATCAGCTTATGATTCAGAGTACATCAGCTTATGATTCAGAGTACATCAGCTTATGATTCAGAGTACATCAGCTTGTGATTCAGAGTTCATCAGCTTATGATTCAGAGTACATCAGCTTATGATTCAGAGTACATCAGCTTGTGATTCAGAGTTCATCAGCTTATGATTCAGAGTACATCAGCTTAGGATTCAGAGTACATCAGCTTATGATTCAGAGTACATCAGCTTATGATTCAGAGCACATCAGCTTATGATTCAGAGTACATCAGCTTATGATACAGAGTACATCAGCTTATGATTCAGAGTACATCAGCTTATGATTCAGAGTACATCAGCTTATGATTCAGAGTACATCAGCTTATGATTCAGAGTACATCAGCTTATGATTCAGAGTACATCAGCTTATGATTCAGAGTACATCAGCTTATGATTCAGAGTACATCAGCTTATGATTCAGAGTACATCAGCTTATGATTCAGAGTACATCAGCTTGTGATTCAGAGTACATCAGCTTATGATTCAGAGTACATCAGCTTATGATTCAGAGTACATCAGCTTATGATACAGAGTACATCAGCTTATGATTCAGAGTACATCAGCTTATGATTCAGAGTATATCAGCTTGTGATTCAGAGTACATCAGCTTATGATTCAGAGTACATCAGCTTATGATTCAGAGTACATCAGCTTATGATTCAGAGTACATCAGCTTATGATTCAGAGTACATCAGCTTGTGATTCAGAGTTCATCAGCTTATGATTCAGAGTACATCAGCTTATGATTCAGAGTACATCAGCTTGTGATTCAGAGTTCATCAGCTTATGATTCAGAGTACATCAGCTTAGGATTCAGAGTACATCAGCTTATGATTCAGAGCACATCAGCTTATGATTCAGAGTACATCAGCTTATGATACAGAGTACATCAGCTTATGATTCAGAGTACATCAGCTTATGATTCAGAGTACATCAGCTTATGATTCAGAGTACATCAGCTTATGATTCAGAGTACATCAGCTTATGATTCAGAGTACATCAGCTTATGATTCAGAGTACATCAGCTTATGATTCAGAGTACATCAGCTTATGATTCAGAGTACATCAGCTTATGATTCAGAGTACATCAGCTTGTGATTCAGAGTACATCAGCTTATGATTCAGAGTACATCAGCTTATGATTCAGAGTACATCAGCTTATGATTCAGAGTACATCAGCTTATGATTCAGAGTACATCAGCTTATGATTCAGAGTACATCAGCTTATGATTCAGAGTACATCAGCTTGTGATTCAGAATACATCAGCTTATGATTCAGATCATCTTATAATTCAATTACCTAATCAGACAAATTAGGTAGTTTATATATTTTCGTTGAATTAAAGAATAATATTAAGTGTTTAAGTCGTATTTTAAAATACTTTTCACATATTAAGGGCAGTAGTTTATTTGATGGAACTAGATAGTAGATATAAATCAAATTTGATAATTATAACCACCTAAAATAATAAATTAGCTATTTCTTTTCTACCTGTTAGTTCACACGACAGCATTATTGGTGTACCATACAGTGTTTACTGCCTGTCACTTTGCCGTATTCCTCAAATGTCTTTTAAAATCATCTTCAATTTTGAAACTGAATCTCACATTTTTCTGTAGCTAATTAAAATGCTTCACCGTTTCTATTAAAAAATTCGATTTCAAGGTTGTTTATGTATTTTAATACAGTTAACTCTTTTATATAGATCTATGTATCTATATTTACACTTTGTTAATTACCATTTGAATATATGATTAAAGGATGAAGTTACTAATTGATGATTATTATCAAATATATTCATATTTTATTATCGGGGGATTGTTATTCCCTGATATTTTAAATTATTTTCAACTTCATTTAATTATTTCAATTCATTGTAGATAAATGAAAGTTATAAATTAATTTTTATGTTATAGCAAAAGGTTCCTGAACTTACGATGATAATGAAACAAGCTATTATAAGATAAATAGGAGATACTTCATATAAACTAAATGACATGATATTAAAACATATTATTCTACTAACTCTCTAAAAACGGAATAATTATGACCTAATATTAACCATTGTGTAAATTCTTACAATAACTCCTACGATAGTTCATGGCTTACTTAATATACATATTAAGAAAGCCATGGATAGTTATGATTCTCAAGTTGGGAAACAATCAGAGATTCTTCTGCTTAAGAGGTCTGAGGCCGTTAATTTCAATACTTTAAGTTTACACCACAACACCAAAACATATTCAATGATAAAACTCTCATCCTAGTTAGTTGTTACTTGGCTGAAGTCTTAACCTGGAACTCCCTTCGTTCTTCACTTCGTCCAATTCTCCACCTTTATTAGGTTGCTCTACCTTTTTCCCTTATTTATACTATTTATTTGAACCTCTAACCTTATACAGTTGTGTCCTTCCTCCTAACTTAGGCAACAGGGAAATATAATCTAACATTCTTAACAAAAACTTCACTTAATTACTCTCTACTCAATTTTTCTAAACATCAACATTTTAATGTTTTCTGAGATTTTCAAACGTTACTTCAAACCCTATAAAGTGTCCTAGCGTAATCTCGACTAGTATTTCAAACTCAAGCAATATTCTGTTTATAATTGCTTCAACTGTAAGGTTCACAGATAAATTATACGTAAGATATGTATGTACCTAGTTACAGGAAACTCTCCTAGTAAGTATACAAATTTTGCCATTAGATTAGAAGTTGAAAATATAATCATTTTTAGATGTCCTAACAATTCTCCTAAAAAGTTAATTTAAAGAATTAGAGAGTAAGGTCATAGTTACCAAACGGTTCCACTGTACGAGTGCCCGGTTCCACGGGCACTCGTACAGCGCATACATTTGCCCCCGCTTAATACTGACCTTAACCACACATTATAACCTATCCTTATATAAATATTCTTATCCTTCAATATCGGTCGGAAGAGCGGCGATCTATCGATGGTTGCGCCAAAGATGGATCCACAGATAGCGCAACGCCTACAATCATTATCGCAGATCGGCCAAAAGCGCATAACATACGTAGTATACAATTATACACAATATATCGTAATCATGTTCAATAAATGATATAGTATAAAATAAAATTACGCTGTAATTTACATATGAAATATTTGAAAATAATATCATAGATAAAAATAATTAACTTAACCCTTTCGACGCGGTTGGGTTACCTATGTCCCAACATTTTACTCCGATATAGAAATGGGTAAGATTTTATGTGTCGATTTATTACCCGGATTGATGAAAGATTGGTCATTTAGATGCATTTATATGAATCATTTCGTTGTTTTGTTTTACTAGTGGGTTGTATGTATCCCATTTTCATGGAACACAGGTTACTGAGGGTACACATATGTCCCACATCAAATAGTCACAACATTGAATAAACACATTAGCCGACGATCTAAGTTCATCCATTAGTACTCAAATCTTCCGAAAAATCTATTAAAATGTTTCTCAATTCGGCAGAAAAAATTCCACTTTGGAAGGGTTAATTCTATGACATATTCGTTTGAGTTCACTATATTCTCAGAGAAAATGGGATTTTTATTAGTTAACATAAATTTGATGAACCCTCCAATAGATGGCGCTTTATTAACCCTTCATCAGTACCTAATCGAATAGGAGAAATATAAACACTATGCTAACAATTCTAGAGTAAAATTCATGAATATTGCAAGTTTTTTGTTTAATGTTTAAGAGAATAAAAAAAGATGGCTAAAGTCTACAAAGACTTTCAAAAACTTGATATAATTAACACAAGATGGCACTGATTATCTGTATCAAGTTAAATTTCTCTTTCCTAATCATCATTTAGATGAACTACGTACATCATACTACGTAATTAAGTATTTTAAATAGAATGACGGTATCCAACATACAACCATTGGTCATAAAATTCATTGTCAGGTCCAGGTTTACCACCCTCCTCCTGATGATGAATAGAAATCTTTCTATTCGAAAGCTTGAAAACTGAAAAAACCTTCAACGCAGAGTTTAATTAACTTCTAATATTATGGATTTCCCGTTGAATTTGAATCTTTTCAATCAATTATTAAGTATGCTGATTTTATTAAAAAATACAGCAAATGTTAGATTTCACTCACACCTTCCCTTAAATTATAGCAGTACTCGCTATAAATCAACTTCGTTTTCTATTCCATTTTCTTCATAGAAAAAATGTAGGTATGACTACTTTATTTTAGCTCTTGATTCTAACTTGAGAAATAGTATTGCTGAAAGTGCAAAAGTATTGATTGACAACATTTTTTCATCGTTAAAGCGTGTATTTTCATTTTAGTTATATTTTAAGAATGAATCCAACTAATTATATAAAATTTAATTTTTGCTCTGTTTATTCACTGTAAATTACATTAAAAGATTAACAATACGGCGAATTATCGGAAAAATAGTACACTCAACTGAATATTCATATTTTCGAAATATAATGAAAATAACAGCGTTAAAATTACTTCAGGCTTCAAATTTTCGAATAGAGAAATGTCTATTCATCATCAGGAACTGGGAGTGAATATACCTGGACGTGACAATGAATTTTATGACAAACTGCCGTAGTGTTGAATATTTACTTTCTTTTTTTATCTCACCATAATATATTTTATTATATAACTATATTTTATATTTCTTATGATTTACAAATTAATTTTTAAATTCGATAACAAAACATTGGAATTTTATTATATGAAACCATAGCTTTATTTAGTTCTAGAAGAAGAAGTAACTAATTAAGTACATACATATACTTTTTATATTTTGTCTATTTTAAAAGCTTAGTATATATCATACCAATTATATAATAAACTAAACTGTATAATAGAAAGCTAATTAGAAAGAAGGTATTGAACATACAGTAGTTTGCCATAAAATTTATAGTCTATTATAGGTTTTTCATTTATGATCCTGATGATGATTAGTTCTTTTTCTATTGGAAAGATGGAATTTTAAAGTAGCTTCAACATTGAGATTGACTTGCACTCTTCATTATATCGAGGATATTACCAAATACTCAATTTTTATTAAAGAAATGTAGACTCCCTCACGCAGATTTCTCAGCAAAAATTCACTCAACTTTCCAATTTTATTCATTTACATCTTGTGTGAAATTTCACTAATTTTTTTATGGTTAATTCATTGATATTTTTAGTTTTTTACGTATTGTACACATTTATAAAGGGCCGTACACACGTAGGTTTTTTTAAGATATTTTGCTAAGCTCCGCCTATTTTTTCCACGAGAATTTTTTTTTTTTTCTTATATTCTCGTTTTTTCTTATATTCTCGTGGAAAAAGTAGGAGGAGCTTAGCAAAAAGTCTGGCGGAAAGACTTAAAAACTCTACGTGTGTACGGTCCTTCACACTATGAACATCACTGATAGCAAAGTGGTGAAAGGTACAGACAAATACTCAGCTGCATTAGATATCGTGGAAAATATAATTTGGAAATAAACTTTGAAATTTGGAAACGTCAGTTACCATCTTTACTCTACAGTAAGTATTAAATAAACATGGATAATGTTAATTGGATTTTATTTATCAGACAGTATTTTGTTCTAACTGTCTGACAGTTAGGATTATACTGTTTGACAATTAGGATATACTGTCAGACAGTTAGGATATACTGTCTGACAGTTAGGATATACTGTCTGACAGTTAGGATATACTGTCTAACAGTTAGGATATACTGTCTGACAGTTAGGATATACTGTCTGACAGTTAGGATATACTGTCTAACAGTTAGGATATACTGTCTGACAGTTAGGATATACTGTCTGACAGTTAGAATATACTGTCTGACAGTTAGGATATACTGTCTAACAGTTAGGATATACTGTCTGACAGTTAGGATATACTGTCTGACAGTTAGGATGTACTGCCTAACAGTTAGGATATACTGTCTGACAGTTAGGATGTACTGCCTAACAGTTAGGATATACTGTCTAACAGTTAGGACATACTACGTCTGACAGATATGATATACTGTCTGACAGTTAGGATATACTGTCTAACAGATATGATATACTGTCTGACAGTTAGGATATACTGTCTAACAGTTAGGACATACTGTCTAACAGTTAGGATATACTGTCTAACAGATATGATATACTGTCTGACAGTATGATGTTCTAACTGTCAGGCACTGTCAAATGTCCCTCTAATCCCCATCTGTACATGTGTCCCCTTCTTCCCCAGGGATCTGTTCCCCATGGTATCACAGACATGGTCACACAGTGTCAGGGTATTAGTGCCATAACATTTTCAACTCTTTGTCTCCAGCTCTAAGCAGACGAGATGACAAGTGAGTTTTATTATTATTTACACATTTGCTCATCCCTAGTGGAATATTATTTGTATTGACTGTAAATAGATATTGTATGAATGTTCTTCACCGTAAGAGTTCATCCCTAGTGGAATATTATTTGTATTGACTGTAAATAGATATTGTATGAATGTTCTTCACCGTAAGAGTTCATCCCTAGTGGAATATTATTTGTATTGACTGTAAATAGATATTGTATGAATGTTCTTCACCGTAAGAGTTCATCCCTAGTGGAATATTATTTGTATTGACTGTAAATAGATATTGTATGAATGTTCTTCACCGTAAGAGTTCATCCCTAGTGGAATATTATTTGTATTGACTGTAAATAGATATTGTATCAATGTTCTTCACCGTAAGAGTTCATCCCTAGTGGAATATTATTTGTATTGACTGTAAATAGATATTATATGAATGTTCTTTATTTCTTCTTCTTCATATGAATTACTTTGTTATTCATGACTTTTATTAAAAAAAATTGTTATATGAAAATTTGTTTCTATGTATGTTTTGTCTATTTCTACTTCAATAATAATTATCTATATAATAGCATAAATAGCATGACTTAGAATAGCATGACTCTGAATAGCATGACTCAAAATAGCATGACTCAGAATAGCATGACTCTGAATAGCATGACTCAGAATAGAATGACTCAGAATAGCATGACTCTGAATAGCATGACTCTGAATAACATGACTCTGAATAGCATGACTCTGAATAACATGACTCTGAATAGCATGACTCTGAATAACATGACTCTGAATAGCATGACTGAATAACATGACTCTGAATAGCATGACTCTGAATAACATGACTCTGAATAGCATGACTCAGAATAGTATGACTCTGAATAACATGACTCTGAATAGCATGACTCTGAATAACATGACTCTGAATAGCATGACTCTGAATAACATGACTCTGAATAGCATGACTCAGAATAGTATGACTCTGAATAACATGACTCTGAATAGCATGACTCAGAATAGCATGACTCTGAATAGCATGACTCAGAATAGTATGACTCTGAATAACATGACTCTGAATAGCATGACTCTGAATAGCATGACTCTGAATAACATGACTCTGAATAGCATGACTCAGAATAGCATGACTCTGAATAGCATGACTCAGAATAGTATGACTCTGAATAACATGACTCTGAATAGTATGACTCTGAATAACATGACTCTGAATAGCATGACTCAGAATAGTATGACTCTGAATAACATGACTCTGAATAGCATGACTCTGAATAACATGACTCTGAATAGCATGACTCTGAATAGCATGACTCTGAATAACATGACTCTGAATAGCATGACTCTGAATAGCATGACTCTGAATGGCATGACTCAGAATAGCATGACTCTGAATAGCATGGCTCTGAATGGCATGACTTTGAATAGCATGACTCTGAATAGCATGACTCAGAATAGCATGACTCTGAATAGCATGACTCTGAATAGCATGACTCTGAATAGCATGACTCTGAATAACATGACTCTGAATAGCATGACTCTGAATAACATGACTCTGAATAGCATGACTCTGAATAACATGACTCAGAATAGCATGACTTATGTAAATTAATGAATTACCGAATAATTGTTTATCACACTTATTATCATATATAAATTATATATTTTTTAGATCTATCATGAAGAAACTATACTTTCAATTTATTTAAATATTTATCAAGTATTAATTCAAAATCTCCATGTAATATCTATTTATTAAATTTTCAAAAATATCTTATCTTTCTATTATATTTTATTTCATTCATCTTTGAATAAAAATAAATCCAGTAAATTTTAATAATCCCCTCAGTTTTACAACTCTGTCCATTACTTAAATTTAATTTCTATCCTTTTTCTGGATAGAAGAAGTTGGTGATTGTGTTTCTTTGGTCTTAGAGGAAATAAATGCTAGCCTCTTTTTATTAGAGGGCAAATAAAGTAATTAAATAAGAAATTAAAGAGAAGGAAGATCGCGTGCAACAAAGTCGCTTCTTATTTTATGGCTCAAAGCAGTGGGTCTTATCAGTCTAAACTGTGTTTAGATTGTTAGGAGTCATACCATTTAAAGTGCCATGTTCTACCCTTCTTATGAACACACTACTTCAATTTATGACTAAGAAAAAGAATGTAGGAAAGTTATATTTGTTTAGGTCTACATGTCCTTTCTTTTAATTGATGGTAGGGTATAAGTTACGAATTATCGGGCCGTTTTACATCTTCAGTCATGTAAGAAAAAACGATGCAATAATTATTATGTAATTTATATATAAATATTATATAGTTTTTTTCTTATATGACCGAAGATGTGGAATCGACTGATATTTCGTAGCTTACCCTAAATATATAGTGTGTAATAGTAATATTTCATTCATGTGAAGCGTCCGAAGAGAAAATATAGAAGGATATCCTCCACACTAATTGGCCGTGTCTAAAATTAACTCCATCCACAATATTCGCATTTATTTAGCATGCAGAGCTGTGGATAGGTTTTGTGAGGTGGATGGCCTGTTGTACCCACATGGGTGAAAGGTTAGGCAGTGACATGTGCCACTGTGAACTACATGTGACTCGTAGAAAGCTCTCCGTGAGACTTTCATTCACAGTTACTGTAGTGCTACTCACTCACACAAAAATCAATAGGCACCACTTGTCATGACGTCACGACACAGGGCCTCTAGCCCACACTCTTTTTGGCACCAAACTTAGCCAGTGCAGCGTACAGGACATATGCAGCGTATTGCTACACTCTTAGTCACTCCAACCACTTTGGCTTTCAACCACATTTCAACCATCAGCTCCATGGTTGGCTTTGGAGGGGGATGGCTGGTAGGCTGGTTGGCGCGCATGAGTAGTGGTACTGGCCCTGCCTGGGATATGTTGTCGTAGTGAATAAATCGCTGTCAGATAACGTGGTACGCCCCGCTCTCCGTACGCGCTATATTGATTGGTCAGCGACTCAAACATTCACTCCAACTTAAAAGAACCGAAAGTGTGCCGAAAGCCATCTAAAAGTTCTATTTGGCATCAGCTCTTAAGTCCCTTGCCTTTGGCTGTGTCTCAACAGTTCTTTCTTTTTATCTGTTTGTGCTTCTGTTCTCTCTCTGTTTGCTTCATCTGTTGGACGATTGATAATGGAGTGCCTGGTTTTTTTTTCAGATAATGTCATTGGAATAAGAAGTTAAATTGTGTGTGAAAATAGAAGTAGCGTTACTCTAATTTGGTGAGAATAATGCAACACAGTGAAAGGACCATCTCTTGAAAATGATATTCACATTTTCTGGCTAAAGTGTTATAGTTAACCTGTCCCCTTTCGAATTCTGTTAAATAAAACACAATTTAATGGTGACACACCCTGCAAATTTGTTAGTAAACAGTGTATTCATCCCCTCCAAAATCAAAGCATAACAGCAAATTAATTTGAAAATCAGACAGACGCGTGCTTTGGTTATCATTTTTTTTATTCAAGTGGTTACCGCCTAAAACATTAAACAGACGATTGTGATTTCTCTGATGAATCCGACACTTAACAACCCGCCCTCGTATTGCGTTTGAAGGGGGCAGGGTGGGCATGGCGCCCCCCCTTGGGGCGACGGTCTCCCGTGCCCCGAAGTGGTGGCTATAATGGCCAGTGGCGAAGGTAACTTATTACCAGATTTATCGCATCTGGATCAACATGAGCGGCGTATCATCGAGCAGGTTATGCAGAGGCATAAGATGGAGCAGGAGAGGGAGTCTGAGCTGGCCAGGTGAGATCAACAAATTACTGAAAAGTTACAATTACCTACATTAAATAATAATATAAACCTTTTGAGCAATAACAATCACAATAGCCAATAGGTACTACCAAATCGCAATTTTCGAATTTCCTATTATTTTCAATTCTTACAAATTTATCATGGTGTACCCAGACCAATTTAAAATATCTACAAACATTACAATTATTAAAGTTACTTTTTTCGAAATGTGAAATTAGTAAAATGTGAAGAAATCATTAAGGATGCCCTTTTCTTTGACTGTGTATATGTTTCTAATTATACCTATTCACATGCATCTCTTTCGGATTTATCCAGTTGTCCAATCTCAAGAGTGCGCTGCGCCTTTTTAACCCTGGAAAGCCCAGAATCCGTAAGAGGCCCAGAACGTTTGGAATATAGATTTATACTTTTTTATAACCTTGACTTCAGTTCCTGTAAATCAGGGACTTCGTTGTTTAAAACGTATTTAGTAAAATCAATGAAACTATTGCAACATATTTTGTCTTAATTCAGTTTTATAACATTTTATAACCATGTAGAAAAGAGGTCGGGTGAAATACATGTGCTGTGTGACAGACACATCAGTAGTTGTACATCACCCGGGTTGTAGAGGACCACCTCATCAAAAAAAAAAGACTAAATATTTCAACACATGTTGTATTATTTTTAATTATATATACACGATAAATAAGTACGTCATAGAGAACAGAAGTCAGCAACTCAAGTCAATTTATTATTTTAATTATGGTAAGTTACGAATTATCGGTCAGTACTACATCTTCGGTCAAATAAGAAAAAACAATATAGAAATTGTTATTATTACACAGTGCTAATAATAATTTTTATATTGTTTTTTCTCATATGACCGAAGATGTAGTACTGACCGATAATTCACAACTTACCCCATGCATAAATATTCCAAACCGGACTGGGTCTCTTAGGCACTTTGAACGTTCCAGGGCTAAAAACGCGCAACGCATTCTCGAGATTGCGGTAAAATGCGAGGAACATATCTACAATTTTATAATGAAGTAAATTGAAAAATAAAACGAATATATGTATATTTTTTTGAACTTATTTAGGATATAAAAAATATGAAAATCCAAACCTATTTTTCCCAAGCTATTTAAATCCCTCTTCAATTTTCTCAGTTTTAAAATGTGTAAATAAATAAATAGCTTTTTTTTAAATATTTTATTGCAATAAACATGAATATTTGTTTATAGTAAATTTTCATTATGTCGATAATGTCCAGCAAAATTACAATTAACCCATTAACCGTCGTTGTACATAGCTTCGATTATAGACTTTATCATTGATTATAGGGGTAAGTTCCGAGTTACCGGACAGTTCCACATTTTCGATCATATAAAAATGTAAATTATCTAATAAATTTAACTTTTATGTCAATTGGTATCCATGAAACCTGCAGGTATCATGGATACCAATTAAAATAAAAGTTATATAATGAATACTACTGTTTACATATATATATATATATATATTTTTCCCCATATGATCGAAAATGTTTAACCGTGCGATAACTAGTAATTTACCCTAACTGCCGTTCAAAATAAATGATTCTTTCCATTGGGTTAACATCTGTTCCACTGTGATGACGTCACACAGAACGTTTGATTGCTATGTTTAGAAATTAGGCCTATTGGTCGTATTAACCGGCTGATTTAGGCTGAATATTGGTCGTATTAACCGACTGATTTAGGCTGAATATTGGTCGTATGAACCGACTGATCTAGGCTGAATATTGGTCGTATTAACCGACTGATTTAGGCTGAATATTGGTCGTATTAACCGGCTGATTTAGGCTGAATATTGGTCGTATTAACCGACTGATTTAAGCTGAATATTGGTCGTATTAACCGACTGATTTAGGCTGAATATTGGTCGTATGAACCGACTGATCTAGGCTGAATATTGGTCGTAATAACCGACTGATTTAGGATGAATATTTGTCGTATTAACCGGCTGATTTAGGTTGAATATCGGTTGTATTAACCGACTGATTTAGGATGAATATTGGTCGTAATAACCGACTGATTTAGGCTGAATATTGGTCGTATTAACCGGCTGATTTAGGTTGAATATTGGTCGTATTAACCGACTGATTTAGGATGAATATTGGTCGTATTAACCGGCTGATATAGGATGAATATTGGTCGTATTAACCCGCTGATTTAGGCTGAATATTGGTCGTATTAACCGGCTGATTGAGGCTGAATATTGGTCGTATTAACCGGCTGATTTTGGCTGAATATTTATTATTTTTTAAAAGAGTACACAACATTTAGATCGCTATGACATTATTTGTCAGTTATTTAAAATGAATAAATAAAACAATTTAAAGCTGTGGATAATGAATTAAATGCTATACAATTTGTTATATAATAAACTTATGAACATTTTTACTACGAACGTTTTTTTCAATAAGAATTTTACCTAATTATTTCTCACAATTTTGTGTTAATTATATTATCTCATTTGGACTAACCACTCCCTGCCTCGTGTGCCATTATTATACGTTGTAATGTAAAAGAAAATGGCTGAATTGGAAAAGATGAATTGATAAAACCACAGGTTTTTGATAACCTTATCAAGACTCTGAGAGAGAGGACTTTCTAACACGTTCGCACTTAATTTTTATGTCCAATAACTATTTGAGTTGAAATATTTTAGTTTAAATCATATTTCATAAGCAATTGTTTTTATTTTACATGATTGATAAAATTGCAAAACAACCATCCATTATTGGTATATATTCAATAAATAGTATGTATTTAATAAATTAATTACCCATTTCTAGTTCTTCACATTTTGAATTAAAGAGTATGACCACATCTGCTCTTGATCGTACTAACCGACTGAAAGATAAGAGCTCTGTTGGTTGGTCGCACTAGCCGCTTGTTCTCCAGTTCATTAGGTTCTTTCCATTAGTGACACCTTTATACTGAGCACACACAGATAAGATATAATGTAAGATATAATGATAGATATAATGGTAACATTAGCTTATCACAACATTAGCGTATTGGGCCAATATCGTAATGGAGGCCCAGTCACTCGAAGGCGGTATGGAAAGATGTAGCTACAATGTCATGGAGAAAGAACCAGTGTACCAGTAAGTAAAAGGGGTACTTAGAAATAAAATAAAATGGTAAATAGTGACAGATCAGTTTCAGCAGTTACTGTTCACTTATTTACAGCCTTACAATTACCATATTCCCTAAAGTATTACAGTTACCGTATTCCCTAAAGTATTACAGTTACCGTATTCCCTAAAGTATTACAGTTACCGTATTCCCTAAAGTATTACAGTTACCGTATTCCCTAAAGTATTACAGTTACCGTATTCCCTAAAGTATTACAGTTACCGCATTCCCTAAAGTGTTACAGTTACCGCATTCCCTAAAGTGTGACAGTTACCGTATTCCCTAAAGTATTACAATTACCATATTCCCTAAAGTATTACAATTACCGTATTTACTAAAGTATTACAGTTACCGTATTCCCTAAAGTATTACAGTTACCGTATTCCCTAAAGTATTACAGTTACCGTATTCCCTAAAGTATTACAGTTACCGTATTCCCTAAAGAATTACAGTTACCGTATTCCCTAAAGTATTACAATTACCATATTCCCTCCCTAAAGTATTACTGTTACCGTATTCCCTAAAGTATTACAGTTACCGCATTCCCTAAAGTATTACAGTTACCGTATTCCCTAAAGTATTACAATTACCATATTCCCTAAAGTATTACTGTTACCGTATTCCCTAAAGTATTACAGTTACCGCATTCCCTAAAGTATTACAGTTACCGTATTCCCTAAAGTATTACAGTTACCATATTCCCTAAAGTATTACAGTTACCGCATTCCCTAAAGTATTACAATTACCGTATTCCCTAAAGTATTACAGTTACTGTATTCCTAAAGTATTACAGTTACCGTATTCCCTAAAGTATTACAGTTACCGTATTCCCTAAAGTATTACAGTTACCGTATTCCCTAAAGTATTACAGTTACCGTATTCCCTAAAGTATTACAGTTACCGTATTCCCTAAAGTATTACAGTTACCGTATTCCCTAAAGTATTACAGTTACCGTATTCCCTAAAGTATTACAGTTACCGTATTCCCTAAAGTAATACAGTTACCGTATTCCCTAAAGTATTACAGTTACCGTATTCTCTAAAATATTAGAATTACCATATTCCCTACAGTATTACAATTACCGTATTCCCTAAAATATTACAATTACCGTATTCCCTAAAGTATTACAATTACCGTATTCTCTAAAATATTACAATTACAGTATTCCCTAAAGTATTACAATTACCGTATTCCCTAAAGTATTACAATTACCGTATTCTCTAAAATATTACAATTACAGTATTCCCTAAAGTATTACAATTACCGTATTCCCTAAAGTATTACAATTACCGTATTCCCTAAAGTATTACAATTACCGTATTCCCTAAAGTATTACAATTACCGTATTCCCTAAAGTATTACAATTACCGCATAGAGGTAGAAGTGTGCAATTGTCTTATTTTAAAAACTTCTATATCATCTGCTTTCCATTTCGTTTATAAAACTATACCTCATTATACAGCTATGCGTATGATTTATTTACCTCGCATGCTATACGTGATCAATGAAATGCTCGATAATAACTACTAACGGTGATCCCGTATATTGTGCTTAGAATTCCGGTACGCCGTACTGCGTACAGTTACTATCAATCAATATATGTAGAATATGTCTCACCAATATATAAAAGCAAGTGAGTGCTACCATTTATTTGATACCGTGTCTATAGTGTGGAGAGGGAAGTTTGCTCTGTGAAAATATAGTCACCTCATTTTCAATCTATTGCAGTATCCCTATAAAATTTGCAGCTGTTCGTTTTCTTTCCGTTTTCTGTCTGTTTCACGATGCCCCGCCCACCTTCAATATTTTCATTGCAATCATTTCTTGTGATTTGTCACAAACTTTATGCAAATTATGCCAGGTATGAATTTTCGCCGTTTTATGTTACGTCGTATTCGCTTATTGATAGACAGAAATTACAGCAACTCGAAGTGATGAAAATTGAGTTAGTTATAGAATAACTGCACAATACCCGATATTTACACTTAAGTTTATAGCTATTTATAAAAAGATACTCAGTTTTCGATAGGAAGTCCGCAGTGGCAAGGAAGGATCTTTTCAGTGTATCGTGTAGTGGCTAGGAAGAATCTTTTCAGTGTACCGTGTAGTGGCTAGGAAGGATCTTTTCAGTGTACCGTGTAGTGGCTAGGAAGGATCTTTTCAGTGTATCGTGTAGTGGCTAGGAAGAATCTTTTCAGTGTACAGTGTAGTAGCTAGGAAGAATCATTCCAGTGTCCGTGTAGTGGCTAGGAAGGATCTTTTCAGTGTATCGTGTAGTGGCTAGGAAGAATCTTTTCAGTGTACTTCAAAATGGTTAGGTATGCTATTTCCTAGCCACTTCCTTGCTATTGGCTATTGTGTCCTATTGGCTGTTGTGTATTTACCCAAACTGTATCTACATTGATTTTGTTGATACGTATAAATATACCTCACTCACACATTAATAATATAAAGCCTATAGTAGAATTATTGGAGTTTTTGCTCCTTAGTTTTGAAGCGACTGTTTCTTTTAGTAGAGTCAGTTTTGGTATTCAGTACGGAAGCCAGGGCTCATCTCTAGGTAAAAACATAAGCTGAATTTATGGCCAACAGACTAAACTGATCCCTATTGACACCATGAATAATTCAGAGGTTGTTGGGGCTCTTCGGACTGTTAAGGGAAACCATTGGGGCACTCGCGGGGGAAACTTCTATTGTCACCCTGGGGAAACTCTGCTAGAAACACACATGGTAAAAGAGTGAATGAAAAGGTACATTGCAACTTTCGGCAAATATTAGTGTAAAAGAGGGAATATTAGTTCTATACACGGGAATAATAGTTGTGCATGATGGATATTATTTCTATATATGGAAATATTTGTTCTATATATGGAGTATTAGTTGTATGTGTAGCAATATTAAATTATTAATTCACACCTATTTAAATATAAATTTTGTTATGAACTAACTTCAGATATGGTACGAGGTCTCATATTTTTAGTTTTACATTTTATTTTCAATTTACTCATTAAATTCTTATAAAACTTTTTCTTCCCCGTTCTTCTAAACTTTACTAGAAAAATTCATGCATAATAATACTAAAAGTGTACTTGAAATAAGCTAATCACTTACTTTTAATTATCTAAATCATTCACAGTCCAATTACCCATTAGTTTTAGGTGGGTAGTTACATGTCACTGCCATACTGTTCTTAACGGCATCAAACATCTCTGATTTTAAAGATATTATTAAATGAAGGCAACTAACCTTCATGACCAGTGTTGTCATAAAAGAAGTTAATGTAAAGGCAGCCTTCTTTTGTTTTTCTTTGTTGAGCAGAAGACAATGTCCTCAAGATTAAACACTGAAACAACGGGTGAAATATCACGCTAATAATTCATTGCAGAAACATCAATAAAACTGCTACTCAATGAATCGAAATCATCTAAAGTGATGTAGTATATAATATAATAAATTAATAATAATCTTATGTAGGTATTTTCATATAGATATTTTTTATACTGGTATTTTCAATATAGGCATTCCTAACATTTCCTTTGTTGGTGAAGCTATATATAGCACTGAGGTCTGGAAGATTAGTCAGTCTTTCTTTAACTGTCATTCAATCAACACCTTTTGTAACGCTCCTAAAATTAACTATATTTATTATTATTTAAATTAACAAAATAATACAGACTAAGAAATGCAGCGCAAAAAGAATACTTATGTTCTTTTTATTATTGAATATCAATACATTTTTAAATACATGCTGTAATTGAATGAATAAAATATTTAACATAAAGCTATAGTAATCCCATTAAAATAGCATAGGGTAAGTTACGAATTATCGGTCAGTTTCACATTTTCGGTCATATAAGAAAAAAAAAACGATATAATAGTTATTATTTACTTTTTATTATAAGTATTATGCAGTTTTTCTTATATGGCCGAAGACCTTAAACCGACCAATAATTCATAACTTACTCTACTTCTCTTTTTAACCCCTACTAACGAATCCTCCTCCCCCCACTCCTCCAGGAGGAAGAGGGACGAGGTGAAGCTCCTGGAGGACACCATTCGCCTCAACTCAGAGGCACAGCGCCGCAGGGGAGTGTCTCTGGACTGCACCTGTCAGATCTGCCTCAAGACGAAGTTTGCTGACGGAGTGGGCCACGTGTGCAGCTACTGCAATGTGCGCTGTTGCGCGAGGTGCGGGGGAAAGGTCACACTACGTTCGAGTAAGGTCAGTTATTAGAAAAGGACATAGGGTCAGTAATTAGAAAAGGACATAGGGTCAGTAATTAGAAAAGGACATAGGGTCAGTAATTAGAAAAGGACATAGGGTCAGTAATTAGAAAAGGACATAGGGTCAGTAATTAGAAAAGGACATAGGGTCAGTAATTAGAAAAGGACATAGGGTCAGTAATTAGAAAAGGACATAGGGTCAGTAATTAGAAAAGGACATAGGGTCAATTACGAATTATCGGTCAGTTTCATATCTTCGGTCATATAAGAAAAAACAAAATTACAATTATTATTTAAATTTTATTTTAAATTTAAATTTTACCAACTAAAATAAAATTTAAATAACAATTGTAATATAGTTTTTTCTTACATGACCGAAGATATGAAACTGACCGATAATTCGTAATTTACCCTAAGGTCAGTTATTAGAAAAGGACATTGGATACCAATGAATAAAGGCCAATTAAAGGGCAGGCAAGTAAAAAAGTCTATCAATTTATTGGACTGCCATTTGTAATATATGTGTTTTTTATTGATATTAATTTTTCTTTAAAGGAGTTTATTATTTTTTCTTTAATTAGGTGTTTAGAATGAATTTTATTATTTTTTACATTAACTTGGTTATTTGATAAAAAATATTACTTCGCTCTTAAATTGTTACTTTATAATGAAAAATGTTAAAACAATTAAATTAATCACACGGTGGCATTTTCTATCTAACTGCCTGCACATTTATACTATAAATAATATTGTACGAAATTGCGTAACGATCGCAATAACGAAACTTACCCTATCGCATAAAACTCTCTGATATATCTGTACCCTATTACGTCATTGATTCCAAATATCCAGGTTAGATTTATCCAGCCTATATCTGTAACGCTTTTTATGTTGATTTTCAATAGATAACAGAGCGCATCCATGCATAAATCACTAAATTCTCTGACTACGAGTATTCTAAGGCTTCCATAATGCACCAACTGCTTAAATCGTTGACTGTACACGCAATGAAAGTCTTTAGTGTGTGTAGATGCGTGTGTGTGTGTTGGTGTATAGCGTACTCGGTGGTTATCAATTGACGTGTTTGGTTATCGTTAATTACTGTGATGGGGCGACAAAAAAATACGCACGCATCGTGCATCGTGAATTGACGCACATGTGGCAACACTGCCGTACAGTGACGTCATAACTATTGATTGGACGAGTTTGTTGAAATGTTAACCACTGTACAGACTCTATTTGATTCTCAATGGAAAATGTTAACCACTGTACAGACTCTATTTGATTCTCAATGGAAAATGTTAACCACTGAACAGACTCTATTTGATTCTCAATGGAAAATGTTAACCACTGTACAGACTCTATTTGATTCTCAATGGAAAATGTTAACCACTGTACAGACTCTATTTGATTCTCAATGGAAAATGTTAACCACTGTACAGACTCTATTTGATTCTCAGTGGAAAATGTTAACCACTGTACAGACTCTATTTGATTCTCAATGGAAAATGTTAACCACTGTACAGACTCTATTTGATTCTCAATGGAAAATGTTAACCAATTAATAGGTATATTGATAAACCGATCTATGAATGAATTTTTTTGCATAACCAATGAAAATTAACAATGAAGATGATTCTTAGGTTGCTTTTTGTTTGTAAAAAATGATAACCAACGAAAACATTTAATGAAAATGATTACAAAATTACCTTTTAATTGTAAATAAAGTTATTTATTAATACTTAAATGTAACAAGCTACAAAGGAAATTGTAAATCACTAATAAAAATATACATCAATGACTAGAAATATTTATTCTATTATTGAATATTTTTTAATATATTTTTTAATATTTACATTCAATTTTCTGTATTTACTGATAATTAAAATTCATAGCACCATTGCTATTTTTTCTAAATCTCAAGAGTAGAGCAAACATTTTTATTTTCCATGCCATTACCAAAAGAAGCTCATTTCAATTGGTCAGAGGTAGCACCATAACCGTATATGGCGAACGAATTATTAGTACAATGTGCGTCCATATTTGCGGTACTGCAGTACGCTTTCGCTACACAATTTGTCCAGTAAATCATCATTATACTCCGCCATTAACTGACCATTTGGCCGCTACAGCTAGCACGAGTCGCAAAATAACCTGACGCTAGCGACTGTGCCGTGTAAAAAACATGCTACTGATTCATGACACTAGGCATGAATAAACATGCCACTGATTCATGACATTAGGCATGAATAAACCATTATTATATAGGGTCACTGCTGAGTTACCGGACAGTTCCACATTTTCATCATACAGGAAATAGGTATATAATATTATTCAACTTTTACTTCAGTTGGTATCCATGATACCTGCAGGTATCTTGGATACCAATTATTATTATTAGGGTTTAGGGTTGTGATAATATGCGTTTAAAACCATAGATCTTATGAATATCATAGATGAAACGAAAGGGTATCTAATATTATATACCACTGCTTTATATCGATTCAATAGTCTTTAATTCAATCTGTCTATAATATTGTCAGGATCTATGATCTTAAACGCATATTGTCACAACCCTAAGTTTCATATTTTATCAAAACTGTGGAACCGTCCAATAGCTCGGATTAATTCCAACTGTACCTCCAAATAAAGTTCATGTCAATTTGTGGATAAGCGTAGAGCTGAAGTGTAAGAATTCTATCAAAATGCTCCAATTAATTGGATGAATTTTTCCAAATGATAAACTTGTTAATGGAAAAAGTTTAGTGAGTACAGTACGTAGCTTTGGAGTGATCGTAAAATGCAGTGATTTCGTCACTGGAATTTCCATTCATGTATGAGGTCATGCTGTTCGAATGCTGTCTTGTGTCTTCTGATTATTGATTCGGATGTTTTGATATTTATAGTTCTTCAGTTGATTAATGGTTTATTTAATTTAATATTTGAAATATTATTATTTTACAGCCTTCGAAAAAGTGATGAATTTGTACTCTGTCATTTAGATTTCGTTTCCATATTTATTCTGTTTTGAAATCCACATTTACAGCTATTAAATCACTACCAGAAATTATTTTCAATTTCATTCATTTCTATAAAAACCATTCTTGCATTAGTTTATCATACTGAAATTTGTCAGTACATACGGATAATTTCTGACATGACCATTTCCAATAAGCATCATTTCTAACAAATCGTTCATTGTTTCGTTTCAGATCATCTGGGTGTGCATCTTATGCCGCAAGAAACAGGAATTGCTCACCAAAACCGGCAGCTGGGTGGGATCGAGCGATGACCCGGAATTCGAACTCTTGGGTCCATCTGCGGGTACAGGTACAGAATTAGGACTCTTATCCCCAAACCAAAGGACTAAAAGTGTCCTTCAAGGCGGGCAGACTGTATTGAAAGGTGTTGAATGTGGGACGCTAGGTATATTTAAGTCTTCTGATAGAGCCACTAACGCTCCTTATCAATTGCTCCAAAAAACTGGGGGTCTCTCCGGTACTAGAGATTCCGATGGGTTTTTGGTACATCGGTCTCTTGACGAACAGAACACATTGGCCTTGTCCATCGCAGGAGAGAATCTAGCTTATCAAAGAAGTCAAAGACACATGTCCGATCCTTTTGCCGCCGGATGCCCTGATATTCGAATCGAAAGAGGTTATCAGAGCACTGGCAGTAGTACCACACATAGTTACACAAGTTTCCACAGTTCCAGTCATTTAGGTCTAGCTAGTCCTTTTGATACTAGTGGGTCAGGACATGGAAGCGGAGAAGGTGGAAGCGTAAAGTCTGACGAAATTCTTCAGGATTATCTTGATCCAACAATGCCTTTTGTTGGCTCTCAGAAACAGGTAGATCCTATAGTGAGAAACGATTCACTGTCTTCAGACCAAAGTGAAAACCTTCGTCCGAGACCTCCGCGTCCACATAAGACGAAGTACCGCAACAGTCGACCACGACAACAATCTTTATCATCTTCTGATGAAGAAATCAGATCCACTCCCGATTGTACATCAGGAGAAGAACACGAGTCCAGTATTTCAGAAAAAGGTTGGTCTCACATCTTGAATGATGAAAAGAGCTATCTTATTCTCATTACTAAATGAAAGTCAGTAATTACAAATTCCTTTCCGTTACTTGCAGGAGATGTGGATTTGTGGCCCACTGAAGAAAGTGGTCTCGAAGATCAGATTAGAAAGTTTCAGTCGGTGAGATGTTAAGAGAGAATTTTTTTTATGTCATGGCAGTTTTGCATTCACATTTATTTTCATTATAAAATTTGTTCTTAATGGGATTTGAATTTCTGAACATGAGATTCAAATTCTGATTGAGATTTTGTTTGGATTCTCAAGTTTTCGAGTACCGTTTTTAATCAATAGATATATGCATCAGTTTTCCCATCTTTGTCGTTGTTCTTTTGAATGTAAGGTGGAGAGTATTTAACCTCGTGCGTAGTCTGTGAAATGGCATCATTAATCATTCAGCCGCGGAGCCGAGAGGTGCTTGAGGTTAGATGTTCTCTGCTATTTATAAAACATTTACGAGGATTCATTTCAAATTTTTGTTACCTTTATTCCATTCAACTGAAAACTCTATTCAGTTTTTCATACCATAAAGTAAATTATGAAAGAGACTGAAATTTTGAAACTGAATAGAGTTTTGATATTTTTCGGTGGTGTAATTTTATTGATATTTCTACTGCACAATATCTTTTCTAATCATATTCTATCTTTACATGAAGAAAATCTGATTTATATACAATTATTTATTTACCACAATATTATTCACACGTCAAAATTTCAATGTAGATAATCAATTTGGTCGGTTTTTTCATTAATTTTTTTCAATGGAGAATATTCACTTTCAGATATTGTCAATCTTCATCATATCAGTTTATCTCTCACTGTAACTGTTATGAACGACTTACACCATTTAATGATGCTGTGTCATGAGGCCTGTTTTATCAGTGCATATAAGTTACTTCCATATCTTCAGTACTTATGCGGCATTCGCTCTATGGACTTCCATGGCTCGGAGTGGTTCGTACAGATGTAATTATGCGACATGCCAAGACTTTCAGACTGGCATATCGCACACTTCATCTCACTTAGACTTCTGTGTCCGGCACTGTGCCCATGTACATCATGTGAAGCGTCGCAACTACTTCCTGAATGACGGCCTAACTGAATTTTAAATGCTCTGCTATTATCAGTCATGGCGCTCTTTTCTTACACTCGTGAATTTTCAAAATGAGATGTAAAGAATGAAGTGAAATTGTATTGCTTTGGCCGCCGTCCAGAAAACTACTTGAAGAATTCAACATTACAAGGCCTTTTTTGTCATTTGGCACTGTTCAATCGAGTCTGTTGCAAGAAGTACCTTAAAAATGTGATTAGGAATATTTTCACATTTCCTGTTTTGATGACATGAACAAAGTTATTTAGTTTGTTTAATTTTATATTTCAGGTATCCTCAAATAAGCTTTATTCAATAGATAGGACTCTTGGTCTTGATTGATGATGTTGGATAATTAATGGGTTTGGCCATGGTTTGTATTATTGTTTGTGGAAGGCCAAGAGAAGGAGTGTGGGAGAGCGATGCTCTATTTTTGACATCCCTATAATTAATCTTAGGCTCGGTGAATACATCAGCGGCATTCTTTCACAATGGTTCTTTGTTATGATGAGAAATATTTCCGCAATTTTGCTTCTAGTTTTCGTAGGGGTCAAATAAACGGTCCACTAGCTTCCCACTTAGATACCTATTACTACAGTCTGTCCGTCCCATCGATGTCAGAAATGAATTATTATTGGTAAATATTGTGACATAGTTACATTCTTGTTCTAACTTCTACTGTGGATTATTCTCTAAAACAGGAATTCTGTATCCAAGGGAGAGCGGATACTCAAGTACAAGAAGAGATCAGCTCTATCATAAAGACTATCAGAAAGAAGAGCGACGCGGCGGAGACTATATGACGCCACCGTCTGCTGCAGAATCCGATAGCTTCAGTAGAGATAGTTTTGGTAAATTTAGGCCAAGATACGGCAGTGGCAGATATCTTGATAGAACTTACCCATCGGAGGTTCATAAGAAATTTTGTGATAATAGGGCGACAGATTCTAGAAGCTACACGGAGCGGAGAAAAAAGACGGTGCGGTTTAATTCCGAAGGTTGGGAGACGACAGAAGACGAATTCGATCCTTCTGTCGATTCCAAATGGACTAGTGCCCATACGGTGTATTATGACGACGAAAGAGGCCCATCCAATCCCAGGATCTCAAACCTTTTGCCTTTACCTAGAGATTCTGGTGGGGTTGGCAGCAGCCATTTTTTACCGGCACGTGGAGCACATGGTGGAGGATCCATGTGGTCTAGTGGGTCTAGCAGAGACCTTCCTATCCCCATAGTTAGAAAGGAACCCTGGGAAGTTGAAAGACAAGAATCCCAAGATTCCCAGACCAAGGATAGCGGGATTGACAGTGGCACGAGTAGCAACTTCAACTCCAGCGAAGACTCCACCAAGGGAGATATTTTACCACGAAGTTACAGAGTAGGTATCCTTACACCCAGAGCATTCGAGAGAGAGTTCTGTTGTCCCTGTGCACTTTGATTAACTAAATGAGTGACCCACTGCTTGAAAAAGAGAATCAATAAACTGGTTGTCTAAATGCTTGTATTAATCAATAGTTGAAACGTGTTGAGCATGCTTATTAATTTAGGGATTTGTCTGTGTCATCGGTCTAGAAAAACTATAACCGAGCATTTGTCGATTTGTCCTTCTTTCTTGCAGAGCTGTCTTGTTGTTTGTTTTTTTAAATCTGACGAAGAGGTCTTACTGGTTGCTTAGTTGGTTGAAAAAGAGTATAGAGCTAGTTTCAGAATTATTCTACTGTAGTTTTAGACGTAGTTTGTTTACCAATCTACAAACATTCTTAAACAAATTGATCCATTTCTTCAACATATTTCATTTACTATCTCTCTAGACATTATTTTGAGCACATTTTAGTTACAGTAAATTTCGCTGAAAATTGTTAATGTGCCTGCATGATTAATTCTTTTTGACGTTGCATGATTATATCCAAGCATTTTAATACCTATTAATTAGATTCTTAACATTTTCTTCAAGTTTATTTAAAATTTACATTGAAACAATTATAGATTCTTTTTCTCATTGCAGTTGTGAAGCGTCTTATTCAATTTTAATGACAATATCTTATTTTATTCATTGGTAGGAAATTATAAATGGTATATAAGATAGAGTAACGGTAGATCATCAGTGCATCTCCTAATGTTGTTTTTAGCGTCCACACTGTCGTGCATGTTACGCCACAAACATTTGCTTGTCCTATGATTAAAATAGTTGCTTGTGATTAAATAATTAATGAATATTGATATTGAATGCTAAGATTATATTGCATTTATAAAAATTTTAATGGTATAAAAAAATTCAAATTTATTTGAGATGACTGGTTTGTTAAAAGAAATAATGTAATTAATTTTAAAATATAATCTAAGTTAAGTCAAACTTAACCTAACAACTGTAATTCATTGTGAAGACGAAGTAAAAGCTTACCCAATGGAATGTTATGGTGGGGCCATAGAAGATTGAGTCCTCCCTTAATGTCCGATAGCCCCACCATAAACTTTTTTCTCATGAAGATCTGCAAGTTGGTTGATGATAATCTTATTATAAAGAAACAATTTTGTTTTGACTTTTTGTTATGATGGATTGCTGACTGAAAGAACTATCCTAACAGTACCCCGTGTCCTGGCAACCGAGTGCTGATGGTACAAAGATGATCGGGAGAATGATTCTCCACAAGACAATTAAAGGTGAGAAAAAATACTTAAAGTACACATTTTATAAACTGATCATCACCCAGAGAACAAAATTGCTTAAATAATTAAATATAAAGGAGCGTGATTATTCAGGACATTATCAAAATCTATACCTAATAGGGTAAGTTAAGAATTATTGGACGGATTCACATTTTCGGTCATATAAGAGGAATATTATATAATTATTACAATTATACTGGTTATTTCAATTGGTATCCATGTTTCCTTTTGGTATCATGGATACCAATTAGAATAATCAGTTATATAAAAATTAGTATTTTTTTCTAACATGACCGAAGATGTGGAACTGACCGATAATTCGTAAGTTACCCTACCTATAATTACCACCCCAGGTGACATGACGTCGTGTTCCACCGCTGCTATTTTGGGTCTCAAGATTGTCGGGGGTAAGATTTTGGAGTCAGGCAAGATAGGAGCCCTGGTGGAGAAGATCAAGAAGGGAGGTGTGGCCGATTCCGTGGGCCGCATACAACCCGGTGACGAAGTACTGGAGTGGAATAATAGACCCCTAACGGGTAAGTCTTACGAAGAGGTGTACGACATCATCACAGACTCGAGACACGAGGCCCACGTGGAGTTGATCGTATCCAGGCCCATTGGAGAGGGGGGACGCTTTGCTGGTGTACGTAGACACACTCATGCGGGACTGGCTGCTAGAGGTATGCAATGATTGTGTACTTAATGTTAGTTATTTATAGTAGGAAAATAATGCAATTAATAATATAAAATAATTAAATAAAATAATTTAGTGATAATATATAAAATAATTAAGTGATAATATATAAAATAATTAAGTGATAATATCTAAAATAATTAAGTGATGATAAATAAAATTATTAAGTGATAATAAATAAAATTATCAAGTGAAAATGATTAACTATCATTTATTAATTAATTTCTGTTTGATAGAAATAAATCTTATTACATACAGTATATATAAATATCTCTAATTATCTGTTATTTTTTGTGTGTGTAATAAAAATGAAAAATATTTCAGTCATAATGAATTTTTTTAAAGTTTTTATTGAAAACCAGAGAAGTTAAATTCACAGAATGAAATTTCTTTTTTAGCATTTTGTTTCTATTTGCCATATTACAGTCGGGTCACACGATTTCTATGACCCGAGGAAACAACTCACGGAACCGGGCAGAGACCGGAGACCCAGCGTCACCATCACTTCACCCGGTTCTCCCGAGAATTACCGGGCACGGGCCCATTCTCCTGCGGTGTCCGGAAAAATACAGGTACGGGAAAAGAATTAACGGGGTACTAAAACTTTTCCTGGGTGTCTGTGATATTAACTAATTTTATTGTCCTCAATATTCTTATTTTTTTGATAAATTGTTTACCATTTATTACATTTTTCTTTTAAATTATATTTTTTTATTGTTGATATTTTTTCCCCTTTATCTTTGATAAAATTTTTACCTTTTATTATATAAAATATTTTTTAATTTCATTAATAAATGTTTTCTACATACGTTAATTTTATTGATAATTTTTTCAGTATATGTTTTTTACCTTATTTTTTTTACCTGTGCCGCAGATTAAACTGTACCTCGATCCTCAAGATCACCAACTGGTGGTGACTATCATCGGGGCCTCTGAATTACCCTACAGGGCTACTGGTGTGCCCCGGAACCCTTACGCTAAAATGTTCCTACTGCCAGATAGAAGGTATTAATTATTAATTAAATATATGTATTATAAATGTATAAATATATGTATGATTAATTAACATATTAGAAATCAATTAAATAAAAGTATAAAATATTTTCATTAGATAATATTGATATTTGAGAAAAATAATACAACCATTTAAACAAATGTATTCTTTAATTATTTAAATAATTTCTATTCATTTGCTAATAAATAAAGTAAAGTAATTTTTAAATTGATTTAATTCACTCAGTTGGCTCTTTCTTTCTTAAAAAAATCTAATTATATTGTAAAATAATTTAAACATTTTCCCTTTTTTTTCCTTTTTTCCCTCTCAGTGAAAAATCGAAGCGTCGCACCAAAACCATCGCTGGTACGTGTGAACCGCGCTGGAACCAAACATTCGTGTACGCGGCACTGCGTCGAGCGGAACTGCGTAACCGTACGCTAGAAATTACGATGTGGGACTACGATCGTTACGGCACTAACGATTTTCTGGGAGAGGTGAGATTACTCGTAGTGAATATAGGGCAAGTTACGAATTAGCGGTCAGATTCACATATTCGGTCATATAAGAAATATTGATATAATAATTATTATTTTATTTTAATTTCAAATATTACTACATCGTTTTTCTTATGTGACCGAAAATGTGGAACTGACCGATAATTCGTAACTTACCTTAATGCTTAAAAAATTCATTAAATTAAATATTTTTATTTATTCTATTGAAATTGTTAATGATGCTTTATGGGAATTCAAATATTACATATTTTCATAACTATTTTAATTCTTTCTGTTGATACGACCAATTTTTATTATCTTTATTTTGTAAATTCCTAGTTCACGTCCTTATTTCATTTAAGGAGGTGAACTAGGAAGGGACTATTTGGATCGGTTCCTATAGTTCACGTCCCTATTTCATTGTTACTTAAATTATTAACTCATTTACCAATTAATGTTATGATATAACTATTCAGTTTTCATATAAGCAAATTGTCACTTATATTGGAGTAAGTAAAGATAACGGACCAGAAATAAAGCTAGTAAAGAAAACGGACCAGAAAACTTTATTTTAGTTTTAATAAGTATTTGCTCTAGTATTTTAAAATATACAAACCTAATAAATGATAATATTAATGATTATATTTTATACATTAATTTTGCATATTTTAATAATTGAATGAATTGATGAAAAACGAATAGATTTTAACCTAGTAAAGATAATGGACCAGAATTTAACCCAGTAAAGATAACGGACCCTGGTCCGTTATCTTTACTGGTCCGTTATCTTCACTGGTCCGTTATCTTTACTGGTCCGTTATCTTTACTTGCTTCCTTATATTATTACCTGAATTAATATAATTTATTACCATTGAAATTGGAATCAATATCGTAAATACTTATAAAAGTCTACGGTTTTCACTCCTAATATTTTAATTACTTTTCCCATCACTAAAATAATCTAAACACAATACATCATTGTTATCAAAGGAATATAAAACAGTTATAGCATGTATAACTAATTTGTTTATTTATGTCATTTTGAGGTTAATTTTTGAGAATTTAATCATCATTTTGACAGCAAATATATATTTCTATCGAATTTTAGAAAATTATATTTTTCAATTATTTTCTCAATGCCTCATTTTATTTTATTTACAATGAAAGAAATTTGCAACTGAAAATTTTCATACATCAAATGTGTGTTTATAAATCTGCATCTCATGATATCTATATCTCTGTACAATATGATTCTCAATCTCTCTCTCTCTGTCTCATATATATATCTCTCTCTCTCTCTGTTCCATATCTCTCTCTCCCTGTGTTCCATCTCTCTCTCTCTCTCTCCCTGTGTTCCATATCTCTCTCTCTCCCTGTGTTCCATATCTCTCTCTCTGTGTTTCATATCTCTACCTCTCCCTGTGTTCCATATCTCTATCTCTCCCTGTGTTCCATATCTCTATCTCTCTCTGTGTTCCATATCTCTCTCTCTCCCTCCGTTCCATATCTCTATCTCTCCCTCCGTTCCATATCTCTATCTCTCCCTCCGTTCCATATCTCTGGCTGTATCTCTTCACAGCTCAGTGTTTCTGCAGACTCTGTTGCGAGAGGTTCTCCCGGTGCTTCCCTCCCTATTTTTTCGGTTCATTTTAAAGAATTTGTGTGTTTGTCTTTTAGCGAAATAGTCACTGTGGCTTATCCCTCAACTTCTCATTCACAGTCGCAAATGCTCTCTCACTTATTTTGTTATCCTCTCTTCTTCCACTCCTTAATTTGTCCTTTTTTAAAGTTATTTCGTTGAGTGAGTTTATATGGAGTTTGAAAATAAGAAGACGGCAACTCGAGGTGGCATGTGCAAATACTAACTGTGTCATATTATACTGTGTCATATTATACTGTGTCATATTATACTGTGTCATATTATACTGTGTCATATTAAACTGTGTCATATTATACTGTGTCATATTATACTGTGTCATATTATACTGTGTCATATATTACTGTGTCATATATTACTGTGTCATATTATACTATGTCATATTATACTGTGTCATATTATACTGTGTCATATTATACTGTGTCATATTATATTGTGTCATATTATACTGTGTCATATTATACTGTGTCATATGCTGTCATATTATACTGTGTCATATGCTGTCATATTATACTGTCATATGCTGTCATATTATACTGTGTCATATTATACTGTGTCATATGCTGTCATATTATGCTGTGTCATATGTTGTCATATTATACTGTGTCATATGCTGTCATATTATACTGTGTCATATGCTGTCATATTATACTGTGTCATATGCTGTCATATTATACTGTGTCATATGCTGTCATATTATACTGTGTCATATGCTGTCATATTATACTGTGTCATATGCTGTCATATTATACTGTGTCATATGCTGTCATATTATACTGTGTCATATGCTGTCATATTATACTGTGTCATATGCTGTCATATTATACTGTGTCATTATACTGCGTCATAATATACTGTGTTATATGCTGTCATATTATACTGTGTCATATGCTGTCATATTATACTGTGTCATATGCTGTCATATTATACTGTGTCATATGCTGTCATATTATACTGTGTCATTATACTGTGTCATATTATACTGTGTCATAATATACTGTGTTATATGCTGTCATATTATACTGTGTCATATGCTGTCATATTATACTGTGTCATATGCTGTCATATTATACTGTGTCATATGCTGTCATATTATACTGTGTCATATGCTGTCATATTATACTGTGTCATTATACTGCGTCATATTATACTGTGTCATATGCTGTCATATTATACTGTGTCATATGCTGTCATATTATACTGTGTCATTATACTGCGTCATTATACTGCGTCATATGCTGTCATATTATACTGTGTCATATGCTGTCATGTTATACTGTGTCATATGCTGTCATATTATACTGTGTCATATTCTGTCATATTATACTGTGTCATATGCTGTCATATTATACTGTGTCATATGCTGTCATATTATACTGTGTCATATGCTGTCATATTATACTGTGTCATTATACTGCGTCATTATACTGCGTCATATGCTGTCATATTATACTGTGTCATTATACTGCGTCATATGCTGTCATATTATACTGTGTCATTATACTGCGTCATAATATACTATGTCATATGCTGTCATATTATACTGTGTCATATTCTGTCATATTATACTGTGTCATATGCTGTCATATTATACTGTGTCATTATACTGCGTCATATGCTGTCATATTATACTGTGCCATATGCTGTCATATTATACTGTGTCATATGCTGTCATGTTATACTGTGTCATTATACTGCGTCATAATATACTGTGTCATATACTGTCATATTATACTGTGTCATTATACTGCGTCATATGCTGTCATATTATACTGTGCCATATGCTGTCATATTATACTGTGTCATATGCTGTCATGTTATACTGTGTCATTATACTGCGTCATAATATACTGTGTCATATACTGTCATATTATACTGTGTCATATACTGTCATATTATACTGTGTCATATACTGTCATATTATACTGTGTCATATACTGTCATATTATACTGTGTCATATACTGTCATATTATACTGTGTCATATACTGTCATATTATACTGTGTCATATACTGTCATATTATACTGTGTCATAATATACTGTGTCATATTCTGTCATATTATACTGTGTCATATACTGTCATATTATACTTTATCACATTGCTGTGTGTCATATGCTTTATTTTACTGTACCATATCAAACAGTGTCATATACCTGCTGTGTCATATTTTTTATGTCATATATTTGTTGTGTCATACTCTCATAAGTACTGTGTGTCATACACTGTGTCATTGATATATAAAATGGATGTTTATTTTCACTGTGTCATTTTTCTAAGATAATTAAATGTGGTAATTATTTATTATAAGAGTAAGGTAATTAATGTGATTTATTTTCACTTACTGAGACAATTTCAGTTAAGAAAAGAGATGATTGTAATATTAATTATAAAGATAAAACACTAGTTACAGCTGATGCTAGTTACAGCTGATACTAGTTACAGCTGATGCTAGTTACAGCTGATACTAGTTACAGCTGATGCTAGTTACAGCTGATACTAGTTACAGCTGATACTAGTTACAGCTGATGCTAGTTACAGCTGATACTAGTTACAGCTGATGCTAGTTACAGCTGATACTAGTTACAGCTGATGCTAGTTACAGCTGATACTAGTTACAGCTGATACTAGTTACAGCTGATACTAGTTACAGCTGATGCTAGTTACAGCTGATACTAGTTACAGCTGATGCTAGTTACAGCTGATACTAGTTACAGCTGATACTAGTTACAGCTGATACTAGTTACAGCTGATGCTAGTTACAGCTGATACTAGTTACAGCTGATGCTAGTTACAGCTGATACTAGTTACAGCTGATGCTAGTTACAGCTGATACTAGTTACAGCTGATGCTAGTTACAGCTGATACTAGTTACAGCTGATACTAGTTACAGCTGATACTAGTTACAGCTGATACTAGTTACAGCTGATGCTAGTTACAGCTTATGCTAGTTACAGCTGATACTAGTTACAGCTGATACTAGTTACAGCTGATACTAGTTACAGCTGATACTAGTTACAGCTGATACTAGTTACAGCTGATACTAGTTACAGCTGATGCTAGTTACAGCTGATGCTAGTTACAGCTGATACTAGTTACAGCTGATGCTAGTTACAGCTGATACTAGTTACAGCTGATACTAGTTACAGCTGATACTAGTTACAGCTGATACTAGTTACAGAATTTACTAACTTACATCAAAATAACTAGTTGCACTAGTTGGTGCATATGGCTAGTGCTAGTTGCTCCCCATGGTGCATATGGTTAGTGCTAGTGGTAGTTGCTCCCTATGGTGCATATGGCTAGTACTAGTGCTAGTTACTCCCTATGGTGCATATGGCTAGTGCTATAGGTTGCTCCCTATGGTGCATATGGCTAGTGCTAGTCGCTCCCTATGGTGCATGTGGCTAGTGCTAGCTGCTCCCCATGGTGCATATGGCTAGTGGTAGTTGCTCCCTATGGTGCATGTGGCTAGTGCTAGCTGCTCCCCATGGTGCATATGACTAGTGCTAGTGCTATTTGCTCCCCATGGTGCATATGGCTAGTGCTAGTCGCTCTTTATTGTGCATATGGCTAGTGCTAGTGCTAGTTGCTCCCTATGGTGCATATGACTAGTGCTAGTGCTATTTGCTCCCCATGGTGCATATGGCTAGTGCTAGTCGCTCTTTATTGTGCATATGGCTAGTGCTAGTGCTAGTTGCTCCCCATGGTGCATATGACTAGTGCTAGTGCTATTTGCTCCCCATGGTGCATATGGCTAGTGCTAGTCGCTCTTTATTGTGCATATGGCTAGTGCTAGTGCTAGTTGCTCCCTATGGTGCATATGGCTTGCTAGGGAGGCTCAGAATTTGCTTTGTCAGCAAAATAAAATATTTTCACACTAAAGCTTCCTTTTTCTTGGAATAGATTGATGGTAATTGGTGGGAGACATTTCTAACTTAGTAAAGGCACTGTGACGTGTGTCTGACTCCTGTGACTCATGTGTGACAGCGTGTGTGACTCATGTGTGTCACAGTGTAAATGGAGATATTTGGAATAATGTAATTATAATCTTTTTTATTTTTATGCTAGAGTTTTTTTTAACATTCATATTAATTACTGTCGGAGATTTTTTTTACTTTATTTAATTTTCAGATACAAAGTAACCATTTTATTTATAGACTGTAAGAAGAGTGTTTTTCTGTGATATAGATTTTAGTTACTTGTTTTGATGGAATACAACACTAGAATATTATTTGCCTTAATAGGATTATATCCTTCGATCCAATGTCAAAAGATTGCACAAATATTTAGTTGAAATAAACTGTAAGGATAGATTTTTGCAATGAAAAAAATTGATCAGCTGTCAAGAGAAATGGTACCCAGTGAAGTCAGACAGCAAACCCACAAATGAAAGACTTTAAATTATTCTCCACCAGTCTCCACCTCCTCCACCACCAATCACCTCCACCAGTAAATTCCTGTAGATAATGGTGGAGAATTGCCGTCGGTCACAGAGTCATGAATCTCTTAATCGCTATCAGCAATTCACCTCACCGAGTAGAAGATTGCACACCTACGCCTCCTCCTCCTTCAACACTCTAACTCCTCACCACACCCACCCCTATGACACCTACGACCAGGAACAGGACTTCCACCTCCGCCCAAACCACCACTTGGCTCCTCCACAACAATTGTCAGCCCTCCACCACAGCAGCTACTTATCTTCAACATCCTACGGAGGGATTACAGGAAGACTTCCCTCCACCCGCTCTCTGCCGTCCCCTCCTCCTAACCACCCGGCCAATACCACCACCTTCTCTTACAATGTCGCCTCCCCATCTGGAAGAACCTATGTCCCTTCAATGCCTCCACCGTCCCCCGGAGGGTACGGGGGAAGACCGCACATGGAAAGACTCGGTCAGCACGTTTTGTGGGGGAAGACCAAGAGTTACGATAACTTACCCGCGTCCGAGGGTTCCGACTCTTCCTTCACCTCTGGGGGTAGCTACTACCCCGGCAGAGACTACAGACTTCACACCACCGGTAGAAGTGGTGGGGGGACAATGGGGTCTGGGGGGAGCAGTGGGGGAGTTAGTTCACATGGTAGTAGATTCTACAGTGCTACCCGGTCTCAGTATTATTTGAACAGGTTTAGAGGACAGAGACCCGGGGGGAAGAAGAAGGTGAAGAAGATGATTGAATTTACATCAATTATTTATCAGAGAATATTATCTATACCTACTAATTTTATTACAAGTCGTGGGCAGTTATTATACTTTTATGCTTTAATCCCTCTTTTTTTTTCATTTCAGCTTAGCTATGTTTTATTTATATGATATAAAATTCTAGGCTTAAACATAAACAGTGAAATTTTGAATTAATTCGATTTTACTTGAATTCTGTAATATATAAGCAATACGATTTTCAAATTAGATAGTTTGAATGTACGTAACGAGGCTTTAAAACTGAAAAAATACCAAAAATTGTCTAATATTTATATACTTTATTTTAAGGTAATTTCTTTTTACTCTTCATCCAAAGTTTTTCATTTGTACCTTAAATACTAAACAAATGACCAAATTCGAAACTTTTCAAAATGTACGAATCTTACCCATTCGATCCGAGATTTAGAAAGTAGAGTTTGTCAGTGACGTCAAGTTTAGATATTTGACAGCTGTGAATTTTTTTTCCCGCAGGTTGTGGTTGATTTGAACGCTGCGGCATTGGACGACGAACCCGAGTGGTACTATTTGGCTACGCATGAGGACAACATACCTGCACACATCGTGAGTAAAAACCTACCAACGTCTATGTGGTATGTGCGAGGGAATAGGTTGTGAATGTAGAGGGAATATGTTGTGAATGTAGAGGGAATATGTTGGGAATGTAGAGGGAATATGTTGTGAATGTAGAGGGAATATGTTGCGAATGTAGAGGGAATATGTTGTGAATGTAGAAGGAATATGTTGTGAATGTAGATGATATTTATCGAGAATATTTATAATTTAATTTCAGAGTTTTTGGGATGTGTTGGGAATGTAGAGGGAATATGTTGTGAATGTAGAGGGAATATGTTGTGAATGTAGAGGGAATATGTTGTGAATGTAGAGGGAATATGTTGTGAATGTAGAGGGAATATGTTGGGAATGTAGATAGAATATGTTGTGAATGTAGAGGGAATATGTTGTGAATGTAGAGGGAATATGTTGTGAATGTAGAGGGAATATGTTGTGAATGTAGAGGGAATATGTTATGAATGTAGAGGTAATATGTTGTGAATGTAGAGGGAATATGTTGGGAATGTAGAGGGAATATGTTGTGAATGTAGAGGGAATATGTTGTGAATGTAGAGGGAATATGTTGTGAATGTAGAGGGAATATGTTGTGAATGTAGAGGGAATATGTTGTGAATGTAGAGGGAATATGTTGTGAATGTAGATGATATTTATCGAGAATATTTATAATTTAATTTCAGAGTTTTTTTCGCCAAAAGATTCATTAAGAGAAATATATAAAGACATTAATTGATGTGTTATCTCCTTTAATGTCAGTGAGCACACAATAACCTTTTCCTTTACCTGTGATATACATTCCAAATCTACTAAATTGTATCCCACCATCCAAGCATTGTGTCTCATTTCGTAATAACTACTAATGTTCACTTTGGTACCTTTGGAAGTAATTGTTCCCATCCAGTAACCGGGAATTAAATCTTGTCACGAGAAGTCACAGTCAAAACACCTGAGACTCTCAAGGTGGAATAAATTAAATAAAGGTCTCCATGAACTTTTGAGATGAAACTTTCAAACGTTGGGGAACATTGCGCCAGAATCTTATTACTCTATTGGTTATGGCATTAATTTCCTTGTAATGACTAGGGGAGAATAGTACCTTGTTGTCTCTAGAGGTTCACAAGGAGATTAGATGAATATACCCCTACACTAGAACTACAAATACCATTTCCTGACGAACTTTGCATTCTGCTCCCCGTCCTCCCCAATTCTTCCCATATGCATCCCCATCCCGCCCCCTCCACTGGAAGGAGGGGGCGGGTCTCGAAGTCTTAAAGGGAAGAAGCCACTATGTGCCGTTTTGTGTGGCCGCCTCCATCCCTTGCTTTAGCTGGCAATACTTCTATTTATCACACGGTGCCATCCTATGGAGCTGATCTATGACTGCCACTATCCAAGATTAAAGATCCCAAACTTCTATATTTCATACCTAGAGCTGGCCAATGCTTAAACATTCTAGGAATATCACTTTGAACTTTCTATATGGTTTTCATGTAAAACTGATTCTCTGTTCAAAAAGATGGGTCATTAATTTAATTTGGTATACAAATGTATAGTTATTATGAACTAACTTTACGTGTTTTTAATTCGTATTGAAGCTATATATAGTACTATGACAGGTTGGAGAGCACCGATCCTAATTCATTTTTCGTCGTGGAATGAACTTAAAAATATGATCTATTTTTAACTTTTCTAAATCAATCATTAGGAATATCAGTTACTTTAAATGGATGTAAGAAAGAGTGAAATGAAGTGGTGCTGGTAAAATCCATTATATATGATTCTGAATAATATTATTCAACTGGAAATTAAATCATTTACTGAATTCCTGAAAAAATAGGATCTTTACTTACATTGTTACTGACAATAACATACACACGTAATAATGTATAACTAATTTACTTCTTATTTTGATAGTTAAAATTTTGAATTTAATAACTAGAAATAGAATCTTTAACTAGAAATCACTATTTTTTACCAAATAATTTGTTGTATTAAAACTTTAAAATGAATTATCAAACAGCGCCGGGGTATGTTCGTGGATACCGAATCTGCCTCCACGATGCCTTCCACCGACCACCTCTCCCCTCCCTCCACCACTTCCCGCCTTAGTGAGTCCGATATGAGTGACATGGACATGGAGGAGAGCCTTCATCAGCGCCGCATGGACCAGGCCTCTATCAGCAGTGTCGGCTCTTCTAGCAGGTGATACATAGAACAGTTACTCTTGATGCAAAACTCTGAAGGGCCGTGCACACGTAGGATTTTTCAAGTCTTTCCACCAGACAATACGGCCTCTAATATATCTGTTGAATTCCTCTTGTAGCTTATTAGACGTATTTCCCATTTAGTTAACATACTTAGTTCCTCTACCTTAAATTGATAGCATAATCGAAGAATAAATATAGCTCAACTATGAATAGTCGATTAACTATAAAATATATATATATATCTTTGTCATATTTAAAGTTTTCCTTTAGCGAAACATGAAAAATGAAGAATGTAGACAATTAGTTTTTCTGTGTGCTCAGCAATATGTTTTTTGATGAATTCTTACTCATTCATTGGACTTTCCCATAGCCCGCCCCCCGATGACCACCGAATGTTTAGTGCCTTGGACCACCACCGCAGTTTCGACAGCCGTTCCCGCTGTAGGGACGATCCCAGATACAGATCCTTCGGAGCCCACAGTCTCGGTGGCGGCTCCAGGGACCACATGATTCCCCCATTGCCTTTTGGGGCGAGAGGTCGAAGTCATTCAGCAGCTCCAACGGACTCGACGATACTCCACGTGTCCAGATCGAGGTCTAAGAGTCCCAGGAGAGCTCAAGAGTCCGCTTCTAGATCTTTGTCTCCACCGGAAGCTAGGTACAGACTTCAATTCATATCTAAACAGGGTTTCATAAATAGAATATAGAATTCAATTAAAAAGTGTTTACTAGATAGAATATGGAATTCAATTTAAACAGGGTATCATATATTGTAAACGTGATGCAATTCAAACAGGGCATCATAAATGGTAAACAAAAGTTAAAATTTAGATGGTGATTTGTTTCACTCAATTTGAATTTTCCAGCTATTTTTTTTTAATTATCCTACTGAGAACCTTATAGATTATTATTCTTAGTTCCATGAGTTTGTCTATTTACCTAACTCTTTATTTTCAACTCAAATTAATTAATATTTCATTAAAATAGATTTTTACTGTACAGCAACAACGAAAACTGTCTAAAACTGAACTTCTATCTTGCAGAGGAGGTGGTTACGGGAGGAATCCCTACCGATCCGTTATAACTTCTCGGAGTGAGACCGCTACACCCACAGGGTCCCCCAAGAAGAGACAGTTGCCCCAAATTCCCCACGGGATGCAACAAATGAACAGAGACAAAATTACACAGGTGAGGCCTACCTAGAACACTTAGTTACATTTCTTCAACTCTCTTCGTACCTAATACCATCAAAAACCTAATACCATCGAAAAACCTAATACCAGGGGATTTATTGATTAATAGTTTATTTTAACCAAGGTAATTCAAAGAATAATTAATGGTCCTTTCTCCTGAAATGTTGTAGATTCAGTCATAACCTTTCAATGCAACTGGTGCCAATGCCTTTGAACCCTCTACCTTCGTTCCATTGCATTGGAAATGGCATAAAAGTTAAACAAAATAATTGAATTGTTTTAAATAAGAAGCTGCTTTAATTAATTAACTTTATGAATTTAACTCTAATTAACCCCTAAACCATACCGGAAAAGTGAAAAACGATGTAAATAAATCTGCATAAAACTGTTCAAGGTGGAAGATCTACGTCCAATACTTTAATAAACCTAAATAACTGTACGTTTAAGCGTTATCCTGGTAACTTACAAACCCAGAAGAAGACATTAGCTCCTTTCTAGAGAGGTTGAATCCTTTTCCAGTATGGTCTCCTCTTTAATAACTCCTCTTGCGCATTGTCTCTGTCATTTGTCTTTCCGTGACTTATATTCTCTCTACGTTTTGTTTCCAAGATGGACAATAATTCACAGGTAACTACCAAACTGTATTTTGCGACTAGCTGCTTAGAATTGCTGTCACATGTAGCTTCTCCCGATACGCAAAATGCAATAACAATCATTTGTATATATTTGATATCCGGTAAAAAGGTTTAGCCTAATAACCCTTTGTAACCTATATCCCTTTATCCTATTCTACTGCCAAATTGAGCCTGGTTATGTATGATTTTATCCATTAAATTGCTGACTATTCATTTACTGCTCAATTGAAAGGGCTGGCACTAGCTATTGCTGTACGAAAGCGCAAATAAAAAGACTAATAATATTTAGCCATATGCAGTTTATGCAAACATCCATTTATTAGTTTGTGTATCCCATGCATGTTGATCGTAATATTCCCCTTAATAACCGCAAGATTGTTTGGCATTTCAAGATTCGGATTATGGTATGTATTAGTGGTTTGTCTAGTAAGCTACCTTCGTCAAAATTGGCAGGTCCTTTAATTCTCTCAAATTAAGATCATCCATATATATCTATGATAGTTCCAATTTAATTTCAGTTGCACAATTTTTTCCTATCTAAATTTTATAAATTTTACAGGATCTAGAAGAGAGAGCCAGACGTATGAAGATGAGAATACGACAGATGCAACAGCCTGGCGGGTCCTCTGGTGGCCGTGCTGGCGGTGGTTACCAGGGTGGTCACGCCCTTAATAGCGGTTACAGTGATAGTGAAATAGGGGCAAGATCTTTCGACAGGTGAGAAAGATCAGTTAACGCCAAATTAGGAAAAAATATCAAGAGAATTGCAAGTAATGTAGCTACTATTCTTTGGAACAGAATTTGTATAATTTGTAAAGTGTTGAAAATAATTATTAGGTTTGCACCAGTCTGAAAAGTATTAAATTTTGAGATTAAAAGTTAAACTTTAGTACACGTTGTTATATTAGGTTAATATATATATTATGTAGCTAATGTTCTTCAAATTGTTTCTTTAATTAACATCATTGTTTGACATATGTACCACCATCCTTCTACAGTCACTGGTATATCAGTTGTTAATCACTGTACAATTTACTAAGATTTTCCACTCACATTTTATCTCACTGTGAATGTTGTACGGGGATACTCTCTTCAAATGGTTCACTTGTTTCACTCTCTATTTCTTCTGGACTTTAAACACTAAGCTAAAATAACAATTAAAATAGCTGCATTCGCTTCACCAACTCTCATTTGTGTTTGACAAACTTGGCTCCTCCTTGTATGACGAAATACCCTGTATGCTTTGGTATTATTACATTATTGTTAGTTGTTGGAATGATTTTGAGAAGCAATGGACTACTTTTGAAACCAACCCGTAGAACCCTCCAATTATTTTCACGAATTTCTGATACAAATCACTACTACCCTATAGAATTCGAATCCCTTCTCAAGTAAATTAAGAGTATTCTGATAACCCTATTAGCTAGAGTTTGTCGTCCCTTTTATCATATAATGATTAAGATTATTCCTAACATTCACTTTAAATTACATCCAGTTTTCAACAGATAAATAAGAATGCATTTCCATAGAATATATTTCTAGTTATTTGCGTTACAGACAGGCTTCAATGTAGTAAGAACAATTTCAAAGAAATAGTTGGACATGGTTAGGTATATATAGGTGTTATTTATCACTCCAAATATTATTCCATTCGATGCAGAAAAACCATTTATTTAGGAAACTGATTCAAAATTTCTTATACCAACCACTCTCTAGAAATCGAAAACCTGAAATAAATCAAACTTGATGTAGTACCAAATCAATTATTAGGTTCGTTCAAATTTAAAGTTAAGGTTTCTGATCTCATAAGGATTATTATTTTATAATTGAAATTACAATCAGCAAAAATTACTTATTATTATCATCATTAAGGTACATATTAGGTTGAGAACAAAGATTCTGCTTACCTACTTTCAAATTATACTAGGTAGGTATTATTGTTTTCCACACTTCAAAACAGAACAGTGTACCTAGGTACATTAAATGGGGAATACCTAGATACATTGAATGGGATATACCCAGGTACATTGAATGGGGATACCTAGGTACATTGAATTGGGGTATACCTAGGTACATTGAATGGGGTATACCTAGATACATTGAATGGGGTATATCTAGGTACATTGAATGGGGATACCTAGGTACATTGAATGTGGTATATCTAGGTACATTGAATGGGGATACCTAGGTACATTGAATGGGGATACCTAGATACATTGAATGGGGTATACCTAGGTACATTGATTGGGATATACCTAGGTACATTGATTAGGATATACCTAGGTACATTGAATGGGGATACCTAGATACATTGAATGGGGTATACCTAGGTACATTGATTGGGATATACCTAGGTACATTGATTGGGATATACCTAGGTACATTGAATGGGGATACCTAGATACATTGAATGGGGTATACCTAGATACATTGAATGGGATATACCTAGGTACATTGATTGGGGTATACCTAGGTACATTGAATGGGGTATACCTAGTTACTAACTAGGTTAGTACATCATCTCATAGTAACTCAAAAGATAGATGAAAACTATGTAGCGAACTTTGTTGGGTGTTAGGTAGTACACGCATCGAAACAATTGTTTGGGTTGGATAGAGTAGTCTGTACCTATTTAACACCCCAGGTTTTGCCGGGGTGGCCGAGGAGGTAGTATAATCTCCCCTGAGATGATGATGGAGAGGGAAGACTCGGCGAGCGATATCGAGAGTGTTTTATCAGGCATGAGCGCCTTCAGCACCCAGAGCGAGAGACCTAGGGGATTGAGAAAACAAAGGTGCTTTTACTATCTTCTATTTCCTTGCTGTCTCTTTGTCAAACTATGATCCTGGTAACTTATTTCTTAAAACACCCGATAGATAGATATATTACGGAATAAATACTTCTTGAAGCTTCCATTTATATATTGAAAGTATCCTAGATTAACTAACATGGATTGAAGTGCATGAAATAAGTTACCTCCATCTTAACCCCATTTAGATGTTGTTCTTCTGAAGTATTGTAATTATCCTTACTCATCATTTTTTCATATTAACTAACCTATACTTTGATGATTGCCATTTGTGATATCGAACTGTTTACCATGATATATTTATATGTTTATATCCTCAAGAGAATCATAGAGAAGATATTTAATTTAGAATCTCTATAAGTATGCTTCATGTGAATTCGGATACATGAAAAAGATGCCATCCAAAAAATCATAATGGTAACTTAGATATTCCATCATCCTATAATTCCTTATTTATTTACCCGTATATAGAACTATTTCTATTCTCAACTGCTACTCTTATTGCAAAACAATTTTGAGCGTTATTATTTGAAGCAGAATTCACTCGACCGCTATGAGGCTTTGCTGAATCCTAAACTAACTCTCTTCCCTATCCATCATCATCTCTTTGCCAAGAACCTACACAACCATCCATTAACCCATCATACCATAACTAACATAATCTAATAAAATCAAATGGACTAAACTTGACTTCAGTTAGGAAGTAGCAACATTCACATCTCATGTTGATCTTTTCCTTCCCGTATCCTGACTTTCACGAGCATGTGCCTACTGTATAATCGGTGTTGTTGTGCTGTTCATCTCTACCATTGTTTTTACTCATTTGTCTCAATTGTCCATCATTACATAGAAAGTGAAAGTAGCCTAACGCTGTGTATTGTTTTGAAGGAATAAGATAAGCGAGGACAATCACAACACTCTTTTCAGTAAAAGTAAGCTAAAGAAGTTTCCATCCAATCTTTCCTTCGAGGCATCTAATTGTGATTTCATCTTCCTGGTATGACGTCAGAAAATGTAGCGAAATAGTTTTATCAAGATAAGATATGAAGCATCGCATAAAAATCATAGCGAAAATGCATGTCATTGTAATGACGTCACTATCAAGAAGATGATAGGATAAAGTTGTCGATACTCCTCTATTCGATGATATCTATTTAACAGCATATCACTTTGAAAAAATTTCCTATTGCTGTTCCCTTAAATACAAATACTCTCTGAGCCTTATGGATGTCCAGAGAAAACGTTACGGTGGGCTAACGAAGATATATCTTCTATGGCCCCACCATAACTTTCTCTCTGATAATATCGTAAATTTTCATCCTATGATTAAGTCCAAAAATTCTCACTATGAGCCAAGAGTATCTGTAGTACATTTGTGTGTGCCAATCATCGTTCTGTAAATTAAAGATGTTCATTCTGTGTATAGTTATATACTAGCTTTCTCAGGACATTTTATAGTTACTAACTATAATATCATTCAGCTTTATGCTACTTTTCAATGTCCCGAATTATTGTTCATGTTTCATTGACTCCTTCAATATGTAAATATCCTCATGATTTTTGCTCTCATTTGAAAAATTGAAATTTGAAATTCAATCTTCGAGTTGGTTGAAATTTGAAACACATTTATGATTTGAAAAATTCTGATAAATGAATTGATCAGAGAAGTCATTTATGAAAACTAATTGAATCTTCCCTTTTTTTCTTCCCTTTGTATCTTTTTGGTTCAACACCCTACACCAACCCCATTTGGCAACCCCTCGTACTGTGTCTGTAACTACCTTCTTTTGTTCGGCATTTATGTTTTCTTGTAACCTAAGCAGATGTAGACAGCACCTTATTAGTTCCACTAATAATGATACTGATTGTTTCAATAGAGAGTTACCATCCTCGGACGCTAGTTTTTCTGACTATGACTACGACGACTCTCAGAACAAACTTTCACCTTACTGGCATGCTCGTGTTCCTCTCTCTACTCACAAGAAGAAAAAACCACAGGGTCATCTTAAGCCTTTCAATGCGGCAGATTTCTCAACAACTCCAGAATCGTCTCCGCCTTATTACAACACTGAAGAAGATAGATTCTACAAGAGCAAAAGCACACCTGTCATCGGATTTCACAACCCAAGACACTTACCTCAAGTTCGACGCAGTGCTACTTTGGGCGCTAAATTCTTCAGAGACAAAGACTACTCACCAAGGAGGTCCTTCCTTCAAAAGAGTCACAGTGTGGGTGATGAACTTCCTTCAGGGCATTCGGAAGATGACGACGTCCTTCTCTTCGATTGCAGAACGCGTAAAATTGTAAGATCAAAATCATTCGGTGACTTGAACTATTACGATTCGTCCTCCTTCGATGAATACGATCACTTTACCGATCGGCAACCTGCTCATCACGAACCTCGTGTGCCTTATAGATCTAGTGATAATAGAGTAGTAGAAAATAGAGCTCATCGTAAACGCTTGAAAAATAGTCAAATTCGTCGTACTGGTCAATTTTTTCACGATCCATATCGAGATCCTCACAGACCAAGTGATCACGATGCTGGAACATACTATGGTTACGATTCTGAATACAGCGGAGCCGAGACTGAGGTATTTCTTTCTGATCGTTCATTTGATCGATCATTCAGTCAAGAAGATACTGAGGTATATAATTGCACTCGAATGTCTCAAAAGTATGATGTCTATCCCAAGGAGATGAAATCTAACAATCCTGAAGAAATAGCATCTAAAAATCTTCCAATTATTGAGAGAATCAGTCCTGATGTACCTCCAGATAAACCAATGATAAGACCAAGAAAATTAGTCAGAGCAAAAACTGAGAGTTCATTAGTAGACTGTATGAAAAATAAAAATAAAGACGTGTCAAAACAATTTTCATCCAGCACCTTACCATCTAAGAATTCACGCGAAAAGATGAAGCTCCAAGTGGAAAATCCTATTTCTATTCTACAGAAGGTTTCACCTTCAGCTAAACAAAACATAAGGCCTGCCGAGTCAGTGAAACCTAAAATTCAAAGTCAAACAGAAATGTCTTGTGCTTATTGGCCAGGTCCTTGTCAGTATCCTCCAAACTTTTCAGATAATGAAGCTACATTTTCAGACGGAAGAAACCTTAATTTCGAATACTATGACTCTGATGACGATGCAAGATTCTATCACTCTTATGAAAACCGTATGACGCATTCTTCAGACGCTTCTATGACTGTAGGTGACAGACAACCACAATTTGCCGCTTTGCCCTTGCACAGCTTGCATCATAATTCCTTCAACACTTTTGCATGTCCTTCTTCTGCAAATCGCCAATCCTATTATTCTATGGATCGCAATCCTCCTAAATTTCACCATCCTGCTGAAAATATCCTTCGAGTGCCTGTTCCTTCTAAAGCTGGCTCTGGTATTGACTGCTCAACTACTGCTCATTCAGAGCACAATATTAACACAAGAATTCGACCTAGCTCAACTGTCAGTATCAATGAACGACCACAGTATTTTGAATTTGATGCTAACAGCCCACCAAATAAAGAGTATCGAGTAAATGCTCATGTAGCCCCTTCTTCTAACCCTGTTAGTGAATTTAGCCGGCGGATGACAGAAGCTTCAGCAGATACCTTGGGAATCCATGGAAAGCGAGGAGCCCTTGCTAGAAGTCTATCGTCTGGGGAGGTTCCAGAGACGGAGAAACAAGGTGGGTCATGATATTGGTGGCAGTTGCGCTGCTTGCTTCACTCTTGAATAAACTCATAATAAACCTCAAAAATGCCCGTTGTTCTGTGAATAAAACTAAAACTGCCTGATTATTAGAAATACTAGCCTTAGTTCATAGGTTCTAAATTAATAGTTCTTTCACTATGTTTAGATTTTAGTCACTTGAATTACCCTTAGTTAATAGTGACCAGAATAAATTTTAGTTCAATAAGAAGAGTCTCTCTTCATTGAAGTCTTGTTTGAAGCCTGAACTGCCTGTTAACATGTGCATGTTTATTAGAGTTATTTGATTATAGTTCATGAGCTACACTGCACGTAGCCGTGCCATCTGCTCAGCTATTTTATGATAAAGTTACGTCCCTTATTATTTTGGTTCTCACCCACTTTTTCTATGTTTCATTCTTGTTTTGTTTTGGTCCCTCGTCGGTCTCCTTTTGTACATAAAAACAAATCCGGCAATCAAATCTAAAATAACAAAAAACACATAAGCAGCAGGTTCAACAACTCTGGAAGATATCTCAGTAGATGAGCGCCATACCACTACCACCACGATTCTTAAATCTCCACCTCTCCCAACCACTCCAAAAACAAACTCCCTTACCACCACCACCACTCAATCACAATCGACTAAAGTGAAGAAATCTGTGGCAACATTTAAAGACGACGCTTCACCCAAAGAGAAGACCCCTTCTGAAGAAGAAGGAGAGGCTAAGGGAGCACCTCAGGAACAGGAGGAGACTGGATTTCTTTCTGTAGAGGGACTTGAGGTTATCTTAGAAGGGACTCAGAAAGTTGGTAAGAAAGTAGTTATCTTCTCTCATTGGGAAATGTAGGTATGCTTCAAGTTGAATAAAAGATAACTAATTTTTGAATTTTCTGTTAAGTAATTTTGACAATGCATATTTATTATATGTACCTGTCACACATATTTGTTTAATTTAGAATAATATTGAAATCTAAATATCTATAAATTAGGGTAAATCTATGCATCTTGCTAGCAACATGTAATATTAAGAGTAATTTGTGTACACATTTCCTCTTCTGTGTATCTCGTTTGCATCTTCTAACTTACAATGGAATTGTTCTGTATGTAATACCTTCATTCAAAATATTGAAACTCTTAACCGTAATTGAGATCCTTATCCCATGCATATATATAGTTTTTTAAAATTTAGCAATATGATAGCTACCTTTCGTCATTTAAATGTACCCTTCGTATTTGAGAAATAGGTTTATCTGTTTTACTTCTGGACACCGCCAAATCATTTAAAAAACACACACATTTTTCTTTCGTTTAGTTCAATCTGAGAGATAAGTCTAGTTATTTTATTTTCAGCAAATAGAAATGCTGTCTATTTCAACAATTTCCTCCATTTTGATTGGAATGGCACGCTGTTCACTTTTTCTTTTCTTCTAGCTTCTCTGGCTTTAATGCACTTTTTCTTCAGCTGCCATTGGTACTCTTAAGAAAGAAGGATGATAGTTAAGGATGCACTTTTCAGCACACTGAACCTTGATTTTGTGCACCTCAAAATTGTGATTCACATTAAACATCTGGGATGCTTTTGCACGAAATATGATATATACTTTAAGAGAGGGACCATTTCTACACTCTATATTTGGTTTAGTTTTCATGTACAAAGTGGCTTTTCTCCTGATGGTTATCTTGCATTATTATTACCCATACCAGTCTGTTTGGGACACAGACTGAGAAGTTCTTAACAAGTTATATACCTATTATCTATTGTATGTCCTAAAGTTGAAATCAGTTGATATTATTCTATGGCAAAAGTCATAGATTCCTGCATTACATTTATTGTAAATAAGATTAAAATCTTAAATCAAAGCCTCTTGAAAACAGTGTTAACCTAAATCCTCTTGACGTTCAAGTCCTCCTCTTTTGGTCCGCCATGTCTCATCTCTGACTTCTCCTCCTCAGACGGAAGCCTTAGCGACAGCGCGGCGGCGCAGTTCTCCCGAAGAAGCCAAGGAGATGGTTTGGCGGCCAGTGCACACAGAGGAGCTGGTTCTCTCTCCCCAGGAAAGTCTGACACCAGTCCCACAGGTCTGGCTATGAAATCTTCTTCTACCTCTAAACTTTCTGACACTGGTGAGTGACTGAAGAGAACGACTGAACCTAATTCGTTGCTTTTACTTTCTTTTTACTGATTTTGATAATGAAAATATTGAAAGAAATACATTATTTTAATTTTACTGAGTTATATTTTCTTATATGAATTGTTATTCTCATATTCAACTTTATTAATCGTTGATTCTTCTCATTTGTTCGCAAATTATGAAAGATTTTTTTAAAATTATGTGTAAGGATAAGTGAATCATATAAAAATATTAAACCTAATCGACACATGACACAATTCTTTTCGAATTAACCAATTTTTTTTCAATTTTAAACCGTTTAACTGATTTTCATATTGTAGTTGTGATTGACATACACATATAGTACATGATCATAATTCTCGTACGGATTGATTTTGTTGCCAAAATCTTTCTTAAATAACATCACATTTCAGTAATAACATAAATAGGTAATTAGACTTTTTGAAAAAAATAGGTATTTAACATATCTATCTATATAAATATAATACACAATTACAGAATTACACATACATATGCATGATGCATACAGCACAAAGTTGAAAAAGGCTATTATGAAATATATTTCATTTTAAACGCTAACGAGGATTTTAAAAGTATTTTTAACATGATTTTAATTTTTTTGATTTTTTTATATCAATTTTTATGGGTGCCTGGAAAGAGCGTGAGTGAAAGTATCACACAAGTTCTCTTCATTTCAAGTCTTCTACTCTGAAATCCTTTTCTTCTATAAAATACTTAAAATCTTCTATTAATACTATAGTAGATAGCATAATATATAACACTTAGGTTTACCTTTAAGTTGTAATAATTGTAGTTGTATATGGGCACAATACACCTATTAGAATATTAGTTAATAGAGTTATCGCTTTTTCTGCTAGAAATTCATGAATATTACCAGTAGCTAAAGTCGGGAAAACTAGTTTTTTTCATCGCTAGTTATAAACTTATATTCTTATATAATCAGGTTAAGTATACTTAGTTATTTACTGTACGATCTGATAAACTACAAATTATTAGCTATTTTTTACAATCTGGTTAGGTACTTTACCATTCGTTAGTTATATTATAATAATAATAGTAATACTAATCGAATACGATCTGATTAAGTTTATTTTTGGATCTGGTTAGGTATACTTGAAGAATTGGTTAGGTATACTCTAAGAATTGGTTAGGTATACTTTAAGAATTGATTAGGTATACTTTAAGAATTGGTTAGGTATACTTGAAGAATTGGTTAGGTATACTTTGAGAAATGGTTAGGTATACTTTAAGAATTGGTTAGGTATACTTAAAGAATTGGTTAGGTATACTTTAAGAATTGGTTAGGTATACTTTAAGAATTGGTTAGGTATACTTTAAGAATTGGTTAGGTATACTTTAAGAATTGGTTAGGTATACTTAAAGAATTGGTTAGGTATACTTTAAGAATTGGTTAGGTATACTTTAAGAATTGGTTAGGTATACTTTAAGAATTGGTTAGGTATACTTTAAGAATTGGTTAGGTATACTTTAAGAATTGGTTAGGTATACTTTAAGAATTGGTTAGGTATACTTTAAGAATTGGTTAGGTATACTTTAAGAATTGGTTAGGTATACTTAAAGAATTGGTTAGGTATACTTAAAGACTGATTGGATACACTTAATACTTTGCTATCTGGTTAGTTCTGGTTAGGTGTAATTTGTATACTTTACGAAGTGGTTAGATATACTTTAAGAGCTGATTAGGCATACTTTACGATCTGGTTATGTATAATATAGAAATACGATTAGGTTACATACAGTATAGGATATTGTTACCTATTATGTACAATATTGTTAAGGTAGTGCGATAGGCAATATTTAATTATAAAGTCTTTAATATTTCGTCATGAATTTGCCTGATAACCTAGGAAATTAAATTGATATTAACTGATTCTAGGTATGTAGTAAATGCTTTTTATTTATGTAGTAACTGCCTATCAAAAGGATAGATTAATTGAAATATAGTAGCAATTTAGTAATTTTTATTCAACTTTGTTCATTCACATTTCAAATATGTTATAGAAATTTTAAAAGCACAAAATTTTCAGAGCAATATTGAAAAGAGAAATAATAGTAAATTTCGGTTTCATTTATATCCTATTGTGTGGATGGACACAGTTGATCATAACTAGGAATTAAATAGGAATATTTGGAATATTATCATGTAAATACATCCCTCATGTTTAACTTCCAATGAGAGTAAATTCTTCATCTGAAATGTTGCACAACTCTTTTTCTTCTCTAAAATTTCCTACTATGGTTGTTGTACCTACTTCATTGCTTCAATCGTTAAGAAAATGTAGAGAGATTGCACAAAGAACTTCAGTTTTACTCAGTAGTTTAGTTATTAATGGTCGTACTCCTTAAATGAATAACATTTATAAGCACAAATAATATGGATTTTAATATCTTGAATTACATGAAGAATAAACGAAATTATTGATATTTAGATAAAGTTTTTTTACGTTTCTTATACCCTTCGCTCTTTTTGTTATTTTAAGCATATTATTATGTATATTTTTTGCAATTTATTTATTTCGAAACTATACAAATACCATTATTTCGACATATTTTAGTCTAAAAATGATATACTATCCTAAACACTAATTACATGAAACGTTAAATCTTTATAGGTATATCAAAAAACATTATTAATTTTAGGCATTTTAATTATACCTAGACATAAATCCCTGCAATGAAATGTTGTACTTAAAAGTATTCCTAATTTTCTGTTTTTCTATGGAATACAAGTTTTTTGTTGATTGAATAATTCATTGCTAAAGAACGGTGTAAAAGTTTAAACTTAAAATGAATGAATATGTTGTAATCTCAATTCTCTAACTATTTTCGTAAGAAAAAATTATCTCCCCATTTGAAATCAGTATTTCTCTTCTAAACCTAGTAATTAAGTATTTAACCTTTGTATATTTTCCTCTTACAGTGAACCTATTTACCTATTTTTATATTCCATACGGAAATTACTAATATCCTCCTAACTGTTCCTAACCTTACTGTACATACCTTCTATTCCGATGTAGCATCCTTTATCCATCCTTTCGTTACCTAACCATCTAACTCAACTTGGATGGGATTCTAATGAATGCTTTCCCCAGGTCGAAAGAGAAAGATAGGATTCCGTAAAAAGTCCCGCAGTACTATAACGGTTCATAGGAGCGAAGAGATCTTACCCTCGGGTCCCAATCGCCACATTCTGCGGCAGAGCTCTAGTCAGAGCAGTGAAGAGCCTGACTGGAGTGACAGAGGAGAACTTATAGAGTCAGAAACCATTACTATTTTCTGTTATTTCTTGCATCCCGCCGCTTTACCTTGTCCTCTACCTCTTTCAAAAATTCGACAGATGGTTTTGTTAAAACTTGAAAGCACAAGAAATTTAAATTCGTTTCTCGATTACGATTATGTTCAGACTTTGAGTTTTCACTCCGTTTCGGAGTTTGCTAATACGAATAACCAACTGTTGAATTTTCGTTTCTTTCTGTGTGTGATGATTATGGTAATGATTGTTGGTAAAATATTGCTCACATGAAGTTGATTTAATATTTGATTACCTTATCAACAAACTGAGTTTTTTGTTTTTTGAAAGGTATCGCTTACTTTGTTGTCAATAGAAGATATCTCTATTTGACAGTGTGAGCTATAGATTAGATCATTTAGTTTAGTCCTTGTTAATAGATGTGGAATGCTTTAGTCACTGATGTTCATCAGCTAGAAATGATTACTAACAAGTAGACCTATTCTATTCAGGCCATGATTTCATTACGATTTACCTTATCTGTATGCAAAATTATAAATCCTCATGATTTATCCAATTTTGTAAATTCAATTTCTATTATGGTAAATTGTAAAAAATGCCTGAATTATTTCTAGTTTCAATTTCTTCCGTCATCCTCGCTCTTTTGAATGCTTCCTCTAACTTGCGATTTATTCCGTGGATGCAAACCAGATGCGATGAACCGAATGAGATTTTGGATTACCATTTCCTTTTCCTTAATCCTTGCTGTTATTAAAAAACTACAGGGATGAGTGAACCAGAAACCGAAATTCTCACTTGTGAGGGCATATTTTGAACAGACGATAGACTCTGATTGAGGATATCTTTCAATTTCACACAGGAAAAAAGCGTTTATCTAGAGGGGTGCAAAGATCTTGGGAGGTGAATTCAGACCCTAGAAGATCTAGGGATTCTACAACTGACGAGAGTACTAGTTCTGGAAGTTCGTAAGTACTCTTAACTAAAGAAATATCAATGATTGTCCCTGGTGCGAAAATACCTAACAGAAGTTATCACACTAATATCACAGTCTATGCTTAGTTCTGGGAAACATCAATTCTTTGGTGTTTGGATGATCACTTCAATTTGGGCACAAGATAGAGCACTCGATCTGTTAAATCCAAACACGCTTCTGGTAAAATTTCATGAATGTGGATATCTCCCATATAATATATTAATCTAGTTAGTTTTATTAGATTTTATGATTACAACTCGTTTGTTATTATAAACTTGACTTATTTTGTAACACTTTAACTGTTTTGAATTGTTGATATGCTTTCATTTTCACTGCAACTAAGTATGGATGTATCAATGCACATGATGACCTGTGCACCATTTTCCATTTTTTCAAACTGTGCACTTCCTGTTAAAGCAGCTAAGTAAATTGACTAAAATGCACTCTTTTGATTTAGTGTTCTTTACTGTTTCAGCTACATCGTGCTTCTAGATAAGTGGAGATTAAGTCCTTTGACGTAATTACATTGCTTATTGAATAAAACATAAACTTTTGCGTTAATGACTTTCCTGACATAATGAAGATATATTGTACTATTATTTCTACCTTATGGATTTCATTCAATTTTTTTCCTAATTTCCGAAACAGCCGAAGTGCGAGGAGAAAGCCTAAAGGACAACTGAATGAGTTTATAGAGGGGCTTGGCCCGGGACAGTTGGTTGGCAGACAAGTCTTAGCTGCTCCCACTCTAGGTGATATTCAACTTTCCATGTGCGAAAGAAAAAACAAATTAGAAGTAGAAGTTATAAGAGCTAGAGGACTGCAATGCAAGACTGGTAGTAAAACTGTGCCAGGTAATTTTTACCATTGGCAAGAAATTCAACATATTTATTCAATAAGTTATCTAATATCTCATTCATTGGATACTTTTTTTATAGCTCCCTACGTAAAGGTTTACTTAGTTGATGGAAAAAAATGCGTCGCCAAAGCTAAAACGACTACAGCTCGCCGTACACTAGATCCTTTATACCAACAACAACTGATATTCCATGAACGATACCAGGGCTGCGTTTTACAGGTGAGACTTGGAAAGTTTCTAACGATTTTAGGTTGACATTACAACTAAGATTATTTAATTAATTTCTCCCATTGTCTCCAGATACTTTGTTGATACTTTTTTGCGCGACTGAATATTTTTTCCGTGTGTTTCAGGTTACCGTGTGGGGAGATTACGGTAGAATGGAGGGACGCAAGATCTTCATGGGAGTCTCGCAAATTATGTTAGATGATTTGGACTTGTCTAACATTGTGATCGGTTGGTACAAGCTATTTGGGACCTGCTCGTTAGTTTCACTACCTACATTTACTAGAAGAGGATCCATGGCTAGTCTAGATTCTTTTGGATAAACATGACTCTCACCACCTCCTTTAGAAAGAACAGTGTATAGCCTTGTGAAATTAAGAAAAAAAAAATGAAAGAAAGATAAATGCATCTGCTTCCAAAAAACTATCATTAAAACCTAAGGTCAAATTCATCGAGACTTTTGACTTCACAAATACTTCCTTGAAACGCATCACATTATTGCTGATCAATATTTGTGAGAAACTCGTTCTATCGAATCTTTTTATTAATCCTATAACCCTGTTGAAAATTTTTCTCATCGGTTACATTCAAATTTATTATTGAAGTATGGATGCTTATGGTTGAGAATGAATTCTATAATATCAAGAGTAGTTAATTAGGTAGCAAAAGTTTCTATAACATTGTGAAGAATAAGATTCATTTTTCTTACGTCGAATTCGAATGAGGAGGTTTTTAAGGAAGCTCAATTCTTATCATCGAGTAATTTAAGTAAGAAACGATAATAATAATGTGTTATATATTTTTGTTCCATGATTTAATAGAAATAATTTCTGTATAGTGATTTTCTACAGAAGCCTCTTGATGTTTTCCATTATTACTGTCCAGTTGGCGAACATTTTGAGCTTCTGATGGGAATTTGCTGCTAGGTATTTTGAGAAATTCTAGAGAAGAACTGTCCACTTTTTCTTATTTGATGGAACCATCCTTATGTACTATTCTAGATGAATTAATTTTGATGATACGAGCTGTGAATTAATCACATGACCAATGTAATTATCATTTAAAATAATAATGATCTTGTAGTTAAGTCTAATAGATTTGCCTAGAGATGTGTGACCAGAGTGCATAATATGTGCCGCTACTTTGGGTAGTTCTGGCGGAAAATTTTTGCAGAATCTACACCAGTTTGTTGAGATAGATTCTGTTTGCAATGAATTCTCATTTCGGTTTTTATTTCAGAAATTGAGAACCTAATGAACCGTATATATTTCGAGTTTGTTATCAAAATGAAAGAAGATATCACAAGTTGATGTGATTTTTAACAAAGTGCTTTAACGTATGTAATTATTATATAAATATTACTTATTAGATTTTTTTTCTACTCTAGAAAGTAATTATATTGAATTCCATGGTGATATCATCTTTCAATTTCAGATTTTTGCGTTTTTACTAAGTATTTTCCAGTGATATTTTGAAAGGTGTATCAGTTATGTTATAGATTCAATATCTAATTCCAGCCCTATTGAAAAAGAAAAAAACAAGTTAAGTACACGTAGAGTGTATACTATGTTATTCTTATTGTGTGCATTTTAAGGGCCGTACACATGTAGTGTTTTTTAAGTCTTTCCACCAGACTTTTTGCTAAGCTCCTCCTACTTTTCCCACGAGAATATAAGAAAAAATAAATAATAATTATATCCCTTTTTCTTATATTCTTGTGGGAAAAGTAGGAGGAGCTTAGCAAAAGTTCTGGTGGAAAGACTTAAAAAACTCTACGTGTGTACAGCCCTTCATTCAAACTTGCCAAATTATTCCACTTCTCATACAGGAAGCTCATACAGGTATCTTGTCTGGTTTCCATTTTCAAATTATGCTCCTATACTTTATCATCCGTTTTTGAAGGAACAAAAACGGCTATCTCCATACATAATATACTAAATTATAAATTTATAGCCTAATTACATCCATAATATTACTTTATTTAACAATAGGTCATTAAATGAAACATGTTTTGAAACTCTAATTTTCTTATCCTCACATTTTTCGATCGAATTTTCCCAATTCGTTTGAAATTCTTTGAAAGATTTTCAAGAAGTTATGGTTCTCTCAATTGTTGAAGTCGATGAAGTGAACGACTGTTACGTTCAGTGAGAAGTTTAGGAATTATACGCAAACTTCTGAATCAATTCTCCATTCGCTAGAAGATCCTTCAGGAATTGACGAGTTGGACAGTCTGCCTGAAGATCCAGTGCTGCTTGAGTCTTGCAAACAATAATATAAGAAAGATATTTAATCATATAATAAACTAATACACAATTTCCAAAAGGTTTCACGAGTCAATCTTAGCTATAGTCCATCTTTGAACAGTTTGAACTTTGAAGAATGACAAAAAAATTAATTTCAAACTTTCCTAGCATTCAGAAAGTACAATCTCACCTTTTTGAAGAGAGTCACATTCACTGCAAGAGATTCCAGCTCAATATATGGAATAGTTTTAACGGATATATCTGCCATACTTTTCACTCTGGCTAACTCATCAACCCATTGGAATGGATCTTTGTCCTGCCGAGCCTCTAGGTTTGAGGGGTAAGCATAGACATAGCGGGTAAATCTAACCTGAAGAGAAACAAAATAATTCTAGTTACATAAATTAGAATGAAAATAGCAAATAAGGTAATCATGTGTTATGCATTTTTGGGAAAACTCACGAACTAAAACTACTAAGAGAATTAAAATGTTCAACAATATTTAAAAACTATATTCAAATTTTCATCAATGTTCAAATTGATATTTTCTGATAAGCTGATATTTGGTGAAAAAAGGCTTACAAATCAAAAAAATATTAGATATTTCATAAATGAAGAATTCAATTCACCCATCAAAAATCGAACCTCCAACAGCAGCACGATAGTAGTTAACACTAGCCATAGTCTGCAACACTGCTGGTGTTGCATAAAAGCCCTAAACATATTACTCCATCTAAAACTTTCTGTAGATACTACTTAACGTCCATTCATACTCCGAGGTAATTATAAAAATATCGTCAGATCTCCAGTGTCTAAAAGATATTCATATAAAGTTATTCCAGCTCACTTCTGTCAGAATATTTGCATCTATTAACGTGGAGTGTCTGACAAATATCACAGTGGACTTTTCTTCACCATTGATTCTGATCCACTCTAAGCCTTCATTGAAACTGAGGTCCAAGTTGAAGACATCATGTTCAGTAAATCCTGTGTGGTGATAAATGTGTTAATGGAGTAACTTTCGAAATAGTATATTGAATTAAAGATGTAGTATTATTCAAGCAATTTCTATTAACAGCATTAGAATTGATTTTTTTTATTTTCAAGTTTGATCTTGAGAAAATCACCCATTCCTAGACTTTCTCACGAAACACTGTGGTATAAGGTACTCCGGTTTCTTCAACAACATTCTTAACTGAAGAATCCAGTTTGCGATCTTCAGAGTAGCGAGTGCTGCTGTATGTTATTACATCCTGTACCAATATCCAGTGGACCCTAGCTATGCCACTCAGGGTTCCACCTAACCTCTTCAACTCGGAAATCTGTGGAAACTCAAGTCATGTAAATCAAAGCGGCAAAACATTTACTGTGGTCACATTGAAGAAGTATATCAAATATTAGCATTAAAATTCTAAACAAAGGTACCTAAATATAGGTTCTATCAACTATATTACCTTGTAAGGCGAGTTGGTTAGTGGAGTTACTATATAAAGAAGAGGGATGTGCATTAGCTCCTTGTCATATTTTTTTCTGAGACGGGTTATGACCTTTAATCTTGCTGACAAAAATAATAAATAAATTCAATTAGAAAAATGCATTCCATTGTTTAGACGTACACTTTATTAATATACGATAATACAGGAAGAACCCGTTTTTTATATTCCTGTTTTTATACAAAAAGCTGTAATTGCAAGGCATGTATCGAAGTTATTACAAAACGGAGACCTTTTTTTACGATTATAATTTTATGGTTCCTATAATGAACATCAATATTATTATTCAGATGGCGTTAATAGAAGCAATTGGTTCAGAAATTAGTCTTTATAACAAGAGAAACTTTTAATTCATTCGCTACTTTCAACTTACATCAGATAAGTCTTGCAACAAACACTGCAATAAGACCATTTCCTTTTACTCTAACTCAAAGTGATTGAAATATTGAAGGAATTACAATTATATAATAACTTCGAGTTTAGTATCACCCTTCATATCATTTGGTTAATAAAAACGGGGCCTTCCTGTATTTTGTATTGAATCTCATCTTCACCTTCGTCCAAGCTTGTATTAGTAATTGCATATAGTACCCAGATGACAAGACAGATCCCAATGCCGATGCGATATGTTCTCTTACTCCGCATCATCTTGGATTCGTTGAAATACAATTGGGAAACAAATAGTTTTCGATAGTCGGCGAATATGTTCATTAACAAAATATCACCTCCATATATATATAATACGATAACTTTTTATTCGACGGTACTCAATCGTAATTTATCATAGAAAGAAATATACTTATGCTTTTTCGTTTGACATTCTCGTCGATAAAGTAAGATACTATGATATTCTAGCATGATAGACCATAAATATATATCGTATTGGCATTAATAGATAATTAACAACTGTTAATCACTTGAACCAAGGTGATTAACCTAATAAGAGGTACGTTTTCATTCTAAAAAAGGTGATAGAAATGGAGTGACACAAACACTGTAACAGACTAACATGCACTAACGGTAGATGAAGTGCGATCTGATAGGAAGAGATAAGAGCTCCTGTTATCTCTAACACAAAATGCCTAATGTTCAAACCTATTTTAGTTGTCATAACTTCTATAAGTTAAAAGTTCAAGGATTTTCCCTGCTCTTTATTATTACGCCACAGACTTAGGCCAATAGAAAAATTTTAAAACAGCTTAATTGAAAATGACTAACCAAATTAACAAAGTTACTCCGAAAATATATTCTATACCATGTAAAATAAATGCGAGACATGTCCCAAACTTATTTTGAATGCCATAAGTCTAAGATGTAATAAGAGCGGGGTATACTTGTACTATCTTAATTGCATGCTGTATATAAGGTTAATTGGATCAAGTGTAGTTTAAAGACCCCAGCTCAATCTGGGGTCCTTAAAGTACAATTGGTTTAACACTGATGTCCTTCAACTACACTAAGGGTATAGTTTGAAAATTTAGGGTCCTTATATTCTTATAATGATTTTATTTCATTATAATGATTTTATTTCATTATAATGATTTTATTTCCTTATAATGATTTTATTTCATTAAAATTATTATTACACATTCATATGTTAGTTACGATTTCCTCATATTGGGCAACATTTTGTTATTATTTCCCAATATTGCTATCATTTTAACTAGATAGTTGCCTTTGCCAAGTAGAGTTAGAATTTCTGTTTGGAATGTTGCTCTGTCCATTTTTTTTTTTTTTTTTTTTGCTCTGAACACCGTCGTAGAAGAATTATTTCGATTTGATTGCAGTCAAGACATGCAGAACGCCGTAGCATAGATACATTCAAAAATTCATTGGGGTCCATTAAACTACACTTGGGGTATAGTTTGAAAATTTGGGGTCCTTAAAGTACACTTGATCCGGTTAATTTTATAGCTTTTATTGTATATATATTCTATAATCTACCAATTTTAAGAATTCTATTGCTTGAATTAGGTTAGTAATAACTTTAAATTAATCATTACTTTATTAATGTATTTATATGAAATTAACGCAACTTCTTAGGGAACATTTTAAAATATGTAGCTAACTACTAAAAAAATCAAAGGACAGAATTTTTAAATTTTAAATTTTCCTATATAATATACTATATTCATATATCCTATTATAATAAAATTTGTTTACATCATTACTTCAGCCGAAATTTTTTTTTGCAATTCTACAAATTTGACATCTTAACTATGAAAGATTTTCCATTTTGACTAGCTTGACTCTTTTCTTGTGGAGCACTCCTGACGATCTTCTTGGAAAAACATCCCTTTGCTGCAGACCGAATGGAATCTTCTGGAAGTCCGATACTGGCCATCTGAAAGAAAGTTGAAAGTTAAGACTACCTAGAGCCCGAGATGGTAACTTAATTGGGCCATACAATTATAAGAAAAAGACCACTCGTAATCTGCTCTCTGCTATCTGGGAATTTCATCACTGATATCGAGTACTTACATCACCATAGGTTCCAAAATCTAGTTGAGCATCACCGAAAGTATCGTGGTAAGTGTCTGGATAAACACATACTGAGTCGCCAGTCAAATTAATTCCCCTGGTGGTTAAGAGAATTATATGTAAAATATTAAGGAAGAATTATAAAAGTTCCGCTGAGTTAAACATCCTCCTAATAACCATGCTAATCATATTTTTTTCTAATCTATAAGGCCCTATTACACGTACCGGCTTCTTACGGCCAATCTGGCCTGCGGCACCTTAGGAAAATTTTGGACGACTGCCTAGAGTTATTACACGTATTTGAACGGCCGTAGGAAACCGGTAAAGTCTGGCTCTGATAAATCTTTGAATTCAAATATTTATTTTTGAATATGGCAACTCTGTCAATGTGATTAGCTATTACACGCTACGGCCTCGGCTGGCGTACGGCGGATTATAGTCCTGGCGAAAGTTCATCCGGCCGGCCGAGGATGAGTGCACTTATGGCGGATTTGCTATTACACGCTCCGGTTGGACGTACGCTAGCACTGTAAGCCAAGTTGGCCGTAGGTAGCCGTACGTGTAATAGGGCCTTTATTACACTTTTATATATATCAAAGACTAATATCTTACGTGTAAAATGTCCAAGGACTTAGTCCAGTGATGACGAGGGATGAGGCTGCTGAATCCATGTAAGAAAGACTATTTACGGTATCGGCCTCATTAAAATATTCTACTCCCTCGAAGATCCAGTGTTCGTAAAGATTGAAACTATCTCCATTGAGAGAGGTTGGTGACCCAGCATACCGAAGAGACGAAATCTTGGTAAATTTTAATTGCTCAATATTATATTATATTTAACATTTTCAATTGAAAATATCGAAATAAACTTACAACTCCAGGACTAAGAACGTCTAGACATCCACCTAAGCCAAAAACCCAGTCTGTGGTATAACGGTAATTAGGATCATTGTAATGAAACCACCTGTGTAAGAGAAAAAGTATCATTTAGATGACACTTTTGCTGTTTAGTTCATCCACATAGTGTATTTTTATTAATGATAAAATATATATGATATGAATCTCACAATCCTCTCAGACATGAACTCTGGATTTTGTCCTCAAATCCGTTGTCAGCCAAATCTGGAGCATTGTCAGTGAAATAGACAGAATTTCCTGTTCCTCCAAGGCCATCATATTCATCGATGTAGCGAATCGGGTCAGACGTACCTTTAATGATTAAGAATTAAATAACTACGAAATTATTATATGCATTATAGTATACATGAATCTTCAGCCAAATTTACTTTGTGGTTTCGCTATATGGTCACCTGATGATGTATCAGCCCAAACTAAAAGCAGAACACTTAAAATAAGACAAACGCTCTTCATGTTGTTGTTGATAAAAAATAACGTCACTATACTTTATATTTTTCGAGCCTGAGATAAGTCATGTGTTATTTACCTTAGCAACTGATTAAAATGCGATACAGTTATCTCCTATAGTCTATAGTATAGTCATGTTGTCGTATCGATATGCATTAAAACCTTGCCAGATGATTTGTTTCACAATGTTGTTGATAATATATAATAAATTGTCAGAAGGGTACATTATTCTTCTGTAAATCTTTAGTTTCTTGAGAGCTGCTATTTTTATTGAGTTCATAAGATTATAATGAACGAGATACAACGTTATGCAATTTAACATTTGTTTTATTACTTTTTTAAAGTTTTGAAATAACAGTAATAGCTGTATAAATCATAATTTGTATCTCATGATACAGAATTTTCTGCTTGCGGGTAAATTATTAGAAATGTTTGCCATAATTGATATGCATGAAGGTATTGAACCAACTCGTTTAACTACGAACAATTTTATTATATTCATTTTCTCCAAACATTAAAATCTAAAGGGATGAAGGTAAATCAAATATATATCTGAAATCTGATATTTTCCAATGGTAGTGATATTAATAGTATTAAATTACATTTAATAATTGTCCGAATAACAGAAAAATCGGGAAAATTCTGTAACAAATCCAAGTACGAAATCAGCAAGATTACAAAAAAAATCTGTGATTGAAAAAATACAAGAAGACAAAAAAAAAATCATGATTACAAGAAACGTGATTAACAAAATACGGGATTACAAAATAATAAATTCAGAGAATTTTTCGAAAGAAAAAATTCAGAATTTTTTTCGAAAAAATTTATTTAAAAAATCCAGAAAATTAAAGGTAAAATCATACGTAATGTGACCAATTGATATTGAACATTATTTTAATCAAATACAACGAATCATGACAAAAACTGCAAATTTCAAGTTAATATCCGGCTATTTCCTGTCTTTTCTAACACTTACAAAAGAGGCATGTGACTCATGCAGGTGGGATAGATTAAAAACATATTAAGGCAACTTATGTATTTTATTTACCATAAAATTACTCTTAATCTATACCCCCCTGCATAAGTTACGGTGAAAACCGCTTAAGTGAAAATGAACTACTAAATTACCAATGTTACTTCTAAAATATATTCTATTCCAGGTAAAGAAAACTTATGGCATCCACTTATTTGGGTGCCATAAGTCTCAGACGTAATATGAGTGGGGTGTGCCTGTGCTATCCTAATTGAATGATATAATGTTAATTTTAGAGCCTTTATTGTATAAATATACTATAATCTACCAATTTTAAGAATTTTATTGCTTGAATATGTTAGTAATAACTTTATATTAATCATAACTTTATTGATGCATTTATATGAAATTCCCATTATGTACAACTTCTTAGGGAACATTTTAAAATTTAATATATGAATAGATAACTATTAGAACAATCAAAGGACAGAATTCTATTAGTTTTAAATTTACCTATATAATATACCATATTCATATATCCTATTATTATAAAACTTGTTTACATGATTAATTCAGCCATAAATTTTGCAATTCTACAAATTTGACATCTTAACTATGAAAGGTTTTTCATTATTGTCAGAGTGAGTCTTTTCTTGTGGAGCACTCCTGACGATCTTCTTGGAAAACACCCCTTTGCTGCAGACCGAATGGAATCTTCTGGAAGTCCAATACTGGCCATCTGAAAGAAAGTTGGAAGTTAAGACTACCTATTGAGTCCAAGATGGTAATTTTAAAACTATCTCCAGGAAGGAAAGTTATAGTCAGGTCATATGATTATAACATTCGTAATCTTCTGATGCGTCACCATAACTATTTTACCGCTATCTGGTAATTCTATCACCATACTTACATCACCATAGAGTCCAAAATCTATTTGAGTATCACCGAAAGTATCGTGGTAAGTGTCTGGATGAACACATACTGAGTCGCCAGTCAAATTAAGTCCCCTGGTGGTTAAGAAATTATATATAAAATATTAACGAAGAACAAATGATCAGTTGAGTTGAACATCTTCCTATAAAGGACTATGATAATCATATTTTTTTTTAATTATTGCACTTTTAAATAAATAAAATACTATTTCTTACGTGTAAAATGTCCAAGGATTTATTCCAGTGATTACGAGGGATGAGGCTGCCGAATCCATATAAGAAAGACTATTAATGTATCAGCCTCATTAAAATATTCTACTCCCTCGAAGTACCAATGTTCGTAAATATTGAAACTATCTCCATTGAAAGAGGTTGGGGGCCCAGCAAAGCGAAGAGACGAAATCTTGGTAAATTTTAATTTTAATATTATATTATATTTACATTTTCAGTAGAAAGTATTAAAATAAACTTACAACTCCAGGATTATAGACGTCTAAACATCCACCTAAGCCAAAAAGCCACTCTGTGATATAACGGTAATTAGGTTCATTGTAATGAAACCACCTGTGGGAGAGAAAAAGAATCATTTAGATGAATTTTTTGCTGTTTAGTTCATCCAAGAAGTGTATTTTTATTAATGATAAAAGATATATCTCACAATCCTCTTAGACATGAACTCTGAATTTTGTCCTCAAATCCGTTGTCAGCCAAATCTGGAGCATTGTCAGTGAAATAGACAGAATTTCCTGTTCCACCAGGGCCATCATATTCATCGATGTAGCGAATCGGGTCAGACGTACCTTTAATGATTAAGAATTAAATCATTATGAAATTATTATATATATTAAATGAACCTTCAGCCAAGTTTACTTTGTGGTTTCGCTATATGGTCACCTGATGATGTATCAGCCCAAACTAAAAGCAGAACACTTAAAATAAGACAAACGCTCTTCATGTTGTTGTTGATAAAAACTAACGTCACTATACTTTATATTTTTCGAGCCTGAGATAAGTCATGTGTTATTTACCTTAGAAAGTGATTAAATTGCGATACAGTTATCTCTTAGTCCTATAGTCATGTTGCCGTATCGATATGCATTAAAACCTTGCCAGATGATTTGTTTCACAATATTGCTGGCAATTTAAATTGTCGGAAGGGCACATCATTTTTATTTTCTATAAATCTTCATTTCCTAGACAGTTCCTATATTTTTATTGAGTTCATAATTTACAGCCGGAAAGTTCTCGCAATCAATTCACCGCATGGAAAGTTCAGCTTAAGGGGACCGTTCTTGGAAAAATCTCATTATTTAATCATTATTTTCGTAAATAGCTACCTAATAACCTTCTAGTTGTTTGTGTGAAATATCATAGCTCAAATGTAACGATAACCCACTGGAGAAAGGGATGGAGGCGAGGCGTGGGTTGGGGCGGCACTATGCTCTCTACACACTTCCTCTCAGCCACTGATAATTCGTAATAATTAATTATCTCGCCATATCTGGTATCTTTCGTGCTACTCAGACCGCACACTCTCGGGACGGTCAGAAAATTTAAATAGCTTCAGTTCAAGGAAGTTATAGTACTAAGGAAGCGGTGTAACGGCTAAATCAACAACGTATAAGCGGAACCATCGTGTTAACACCTTGTTGTTAGCAATTAGTCAAGTGAGCTTCCTTGTCTCTCTTCGCTTCAGTCAAAACAGCTTCCTTGGCGTCTTGTTGTTGTTCCGCTGTGTCGTGTGGCACACGGCCAGCACAGATCATTGAATATAGAAGATGTCCCACTCCTACGTGGACGCTAGTGGCCAAATAATTATTTAAGTGAGAGCGTATCAGCCAATCAGAGGGAGGCGTAACGTGACGTCACATATTACAAACGTATGCACAAACGGGTATAAGTATATACATAACGGTCATAGCTACATTTTCTTTTACTTCCTATAAGCAGATATGGAAATTTTAATTTTCAGGAAAATAAGGTAATTAAAATCGTATATATTTTAATGTATATTTATTATAGAATAGAAAACAAGAATCGAAGTCGAAACTGAAATATTTCGAGCAAACGCCATTGTGCAAGCCTTAAGCCACAGATTGTTATCATATTTTCTGAATAAAAACAACTTGTACCCATCTTTAGATGTATTGGTGAACATCTAAATGAACATTTTCACGCATTGCTTATTTTTCACCAGTTAATTTTGATGAAAGATAAGAAAATTATTGAATTAGACAGAAAATACAGCGCACACCCTCCGCTCATGATATTGCATCAGAAATAAACCAACGCTTCAAATTCGTACTGAACACACACACGTACAGAACAGAAATAATTATATTATTTATAAATGTATAATTTTATTATCAGTTTAATATCATAAATAAATGTTTTGATTTTAAATAGCATTTTTAAATTCAACAGTATTCTCTTTTTGTCGTTTTTTGAATAATTAAAACAAAATAATATATCAATCGTAGACAACTCCAAGGATACGTCACGTTACGCACTCCTCCGATGCCAAGTGTCGCTAGAAAATTTAAAATACTGTAGTGGGATATCTTCTATATTCAATGATCTGTGCGGCCAGTGACGTTTGAGAAACGAGGGAGGTTGCACGCATCTAGCACACGCTCCAACAAACTCTTATTTAAGTCATTAACATTGCATCTGTTGCCTAAATATTCATCAATTAATCTTCTTACATCAGTTAAATTTCCATAGATGAGAAAATTATTGAGCAAAATGATCAGATACCTAAAGTATTTTGAAGAATAATGTGTAAGTTAACATCAGCTGTTGCGCTAACGAGAACCGTTACTCAACTTACTCAGTCAGGTCTTAGAGCGACGCACACACGTGTACACTCCCTCGTTTCTAAATCTACACTAGAAGCTAACACGATTGTAACGGCTTGGTTAGCCGCCTGCTTCAGTTGCCCCATACACCTCATACGAGTGGGTTGCAACGTAATAGCAATAACTTTGAATACAATTTTATAACACTCCTGAAAAGTTACTAATGTTGGTATTAAAGCCTAAGGCTTCTACAATTTTGAAGCTACGGTATTGGGGTTTACATTCTATTCTCCAAGAAATTCTCTTCAAAACCTTAGAAGCGGTTTTTTGATTTTCGAAATATTGAATTTTAAATTTTTTCACGAAAAAATTGATATTTCTTAAAACCAATTCGAAAATTAAAAAAACGTTTCAAGGGTTATAAAAAAAATTACGCAGTTAAGGTATGTATAGGTCCTGTTTAAGTTTGGTATAGACTGGATTACCTACCTATCTATTTCTTTATTATTAAAATTGAGAATTGATTAAGATATTTTTTATTCTCTGAAACAATTGACTAATCAATTAACCTTAGATGGATTATCATAGATTAATAATATAAGAGACAAATTCAGACAAAAGTGCATCTATCACAAAGAAAAAGTTCCTCTTCAAATAAAGTCTCTTGGAGTCAGAGACCCAATTATGCAGAGTGGCTTGTCATTTCACCAGAAACGCTGACATAGTGTGAACGCAATTTTACGAATATTCTACATTTTCTGTAAATTTTGCTCACGTAAAAATCAGGCTTACTTATGTTTCCCGATAATTCTATAGAAGACTGATTATATATTTTGTTTTCAAAGAAAACTTTATTCAATGAAAAACTGTACCTAATATGTATATTTTAAAAGTTCGATCGAACTTTTGATATTTGGTAGAATTGGTTCAATTACCATTTGGCTTTTGATATTTTCTATAATTTGTACTTGTAATAACTTTAGTAAAAACCAAAATCATTACATATATATTTGAATTTATATATATAGTTCTATATTAACTTATAAAGCAATTAAGGTCAACGAAAATATAATTATTATTCCTATAGCTCTTTTATACCATCCAGCTTTTGCGGTTTCGATCTTACCTATTGATAAAAATAATCAGGAATATATTTAAAAACGAGCTAATATTTAACTGTAGAACTAAAAGGGTTGTGAAATAAAAAATCAATATAGGTACAATTCAATTTTTTTTCTTGATTTTGATGAAAATGGTTATTAAATCAAACTGCTTCACGTTGAATTACGTAGAAGCAGAGAAAAAAAATATTAAGCATTTTGGCTTATCATTGTCATGATTCATGCATTTGGTTTCTTTGCTCTGAAGATAGCACCGTTTGCGGTTCTTTGAACCAGTTCTCCAGTTTTGCCAGAATTTCCTCGAACCACATTCTTAGAATTGCATCCCATTTCCAAAGATTTCACTGCGTTATCTGGAAGTCCCAGGGAGGTGATCTTGGAGAGAAAAGATAAAAATGATTAAAATAACAAACTGTAGCTCTATTGTATCAAAATGCACCAGACTAATTTTTAGAAATCTCACATCAGGATATATTCCGTAGTCGAGTTGAATATCACCCGCAGACATGTGGTCAGTATCTGGGTAGACACAAACTGAATCTCCAGCGAACCAATAATCTCTATAAAAGGATTTATATATCATTTAAGAGAAAAAAGACAAATAATCATTTTGAAATACTCATTTCAAAATCATAAAATGTAGAGCGTTACAGTTGAACCATGTTAAGGACTAACGTGTACAATGTCCAAGGTTCAACTCCTGTGATGATAACAGAAGAAGCCTTCTGGTCCATTCCAATCAATTCCCATTGGTTAACAATCTCTATCATCAGTTCGTCACCTTGGAATGCATATCCATCGTACAATGTAACAGAGTTGCCATTCAATACTCTGTCATACCCAGCGGGACGTAGAGAAGATGTCTGTCGAAAAGTGGCTTCATTTAAGAGAGATGTGCGAGAAGAATGTGGCACTTCTTGCTTCTAGAATTTTGGCTAACCAATCAATGACTGAACACTCAAATAATATAAATACCTCCATGTATATAAATTATAGCATCAAAGTAATTACTCACATATACTGAGTGAGAGTTGGGATATGGTTGAATTTTAATACTTTAAATTTATTTGCTATTTTGAACTTTCATGACAGAACTTCATCATATTGATATAAGCTAAGTTGAACCTTCAGAACCATTTTCTTTTAATCTAACTCATAGAAAATGAAATGTTTAAGTATTTACAATAATAAAAGGATTTAAGTCACACATCTCTGAATTTGGTAATAAAGCGGGCATGGCTCTAATGTGCAATTAAAAAGTCTAAAAACTCAATGCAATCATCATATCTCACAGCTCCAGCAATTTTGTCTGAAATATCAAGGCATCCATTGATTCCATAGCTCCAGTAGACGTAATAATCTGTGGCATAGTAGTTTGTCTCTCCATAGTAAATCCACCTGAAATAATGAGTAGAGATTAATAGGATGGATATTGGATATTAAACCAAATTCCTAACATGAATTATTTTTTTAAATTACAAAAAAATCGATAGTACTTACAACCCCAGTTGGCATGAACTCATGATGGTGTTATCGAATCCATAGGCTCCCAAATCTGGTACCTCTTCAGAGAAAGTTAAAAAGTTGCCAGTTTGTCCCTTTCCACTGTATTCGGTTGTGTAGAAAACAGACTCTTCTGCATTAAGAAAACGATATCAAAATCATATTATGTAATTATTCCGTACTGTACAGATACTCTGGGAATAATTCAAATGATATACTATTTACAGTAAGAACGGAAACTCTCACCATCAAGATATAACAAATAATTCGAATAAGAAAAATACAATTATCAAATCTAAAATCGAATCTTGGACCCCTAACGAAATGAACGAACACACTAAAGATTTTGAGTTCTTTGAATTTTGCATACAAAAGTCTAAACAGTTTTTCAACTTACTACTCTCTCCTTCTTTCACATTGATTGTTTTGGCAGACACCAGTGCGATTGCACTCAAGATAAGAAAAGTTACCTTCATGTTGTCGTTTGGATGAGAGCTGTTATGCATCTAAGCTTTTATAGGCAACATCCTGGGAAGATTCAATGGAAATAGAATACGGAGCGAATGTTTTTAGCTGATAACTTGCGATAAGAAGACTAGACATCTCCAATGAAGCTTAAAGAGAGTTCTATGACAATATACGTCACATGTTATGACATGTTATATTATTAGACACACTTAGGTATATATTAATATTCCTATTTCTGCCTTTAGCTGATGTATTTAAACACATAAGCATTATTATCTTCTGTTTATCATTTCCTGGTTCTGGCTGTTACTTCTCGGTTCATAGTACACTAAATTGTTTCCTGGTTAGCTATTGATCTATTATATGAAGCTTGTTTCAATAATCTAGAGTCGGTGTTGTGTTTTGGTAGCCGTAGAGAATACACTCAGTATTCTTGTTCACTCTGTTAATCACTTAGAATACACTTATTTTATTAATTTGTAACAATCACTGTTCCTCATTAATCCTATATTTAACATGACAATGGCATTAAACATATATGCAGATGTTTGATTTCAAGATATTTGATACTTTAAAGAAATTTTGTTATATTTTTATGAAAACAGTTTCCGATCGCAGAATTATCTCTCGTAAAAATTTTTTTTTATCATTTTAAACTGAAATATTTCGTTCAATGATACAACATAGAAGATTATTGACCAGATGAATGATGTCTACATATGTGAAAAATAATGGCGAGAAAATACGTTCATCTTAAAATAATTCAATATGTGAATTTCAGTAGATTGCATGACAATCATACCCAATCCATCCCTTCGTTCCACCTTCACTTCCATCTAGCGATCTTAGTAGAGCTCCAATAGGATAGGAATAAGTTTATGCAGTGTACACTTAGATAAAAGGTGATACTGATACAAAATGGAAATCTGAAGTTTACGCCAGGTAACACTACCGTAGCGTGGATCGCCTTATTGAGACTGAACAAAAATTAGCCAGATACTACAGTATTTATAGGATAGATTGAGTAAAGGGAAACCCAACAGTTGAAGCTTCAAATGTTGAAATGGTATTTTGGAAATTAGCCACGCCTCAAGATGTTATTACTAAGTGACATTCTTAACTTCTTAACAATGCTAGAGTATGAAAAGAAATTATCCTTTTACTGAAGGTTGAAATATTAGAAAGGAATTTAGGCAATCATATAGCCAAACTAGCTACGCCTTGAGATGTTATTTCCTTTGACGAAGCAAAGCTGATATTTACTAGACACAGTTTTATTATTAAATGGCATTGTTAACTTTTTAACTATGCTGGTGTATTCAAATCAGTTAATCATGCGTATTACTTGTTATTCATATAAGGCGTTTTATTAGGCATTCCTAATCGTGAACTATCGTTCACTACAGGTTTTTTCTAAGAGTAACAACCTTCTAAAGTTAACAACAAGATTTCATTGCAGCTGTTACAATAACAATACAATAGTACATTAAAATAGTATTTTCGATGTATAGCCCAACTCCTTTAAGAGTTCGCTTGGATAATCTAGATTCCTTCGGTTTCAAGATCACCGGTAACCTCAATGGTTTCATATTTCTGCGGTTTTCTAGATTACCTGTAGGTTTTCAAATTACTATTTAAAGCATTATTCGTACAATATCTAATCTACTCTATTTAATAGACTACAAACGATAAATATTTAAAAATCTAAAAAATATTTGTTATAAAGCAATAAACGAAAAATTGAAATGAAAGTAATGAACTCATATTAATTATCTGTATAGCCATGACTCATAGGTATTAAAAGAGGCAGGCCACTTATAATGCAACAAATGCCTACGAAAATGAAATTATTATTACTATTGCATTAGCTTTTCTATTCAAGAATATAATCAATAATACACGATTCAGCATTTGAGTTTTCGATCTTATTTATTGATAAAAAGAATCAGGCCAATAAATAAGAAACAGCTGATATTTAATTGTAAAACTTAAAGGGTTGTGAAATAAATAATAATAATATGATTCCATTTTTTAATTTTGATGCTAATTCTTGTTGAATTAGGTTGATTCACATTGAATTAAGTAGAAGCAGAGAAGAGAAATATCAAAAATAATGTTAAGCATGTTGCCTTATAGTCATGATTCATGCATCTGGTTTCTTTGCTCTGAAGATAGCACCATTCGCGGTTTTTTGAACCAGTTCTCCAGTTTTGCCAGAATTTCCTCGAACCACATTCTTAGATTTGCATCCCATTTCCAAGGATTTCACTGCGTTATCTGGAAGTCCCAGGGAGGTGATCTTGGAGAGTAAAGACAATTTTGATTGAAATTTCAAACCTTAGCTAAATTGTTGTATCAAAATGCAATAGACAATTTTAGAAATCTTACATCAGGATATATTCCGTAGTCGAGCTGGACATCATTCACAGACATGTGGTCAGTATCTGGGTAGACACAAACTGAATCTCCGGTGTACCAATAATCACTATAAAAATCATATATTATAGTTAAGATAAATAAGTCTAACAAGATTCTTAAATACTTATTTATAAAACACAAAAGTAGAGCGTTACAGTTGAATCATGATTATTGTAAAAGACTAACGTGTACAATGTCCAAGGCTCGACTCCTGTGATGATGACAGAAGAAGCCTTCTGGTCCATTCCAATCAATTCCCATTGGTTAATAATCTCTATCATCAATTCGTCTCCTTGGAATCCCCATCCATCGTACAATGTAACAGAGTTGCCATTCAATACTCTGTCATACCCAGCGGGACGTAGAGAAGATGTCTATTTAAAAAGTGGCTTCATTTAATAAAAGGTATCGAACTGGAGTATGAGAGATGTGGGAGAAGAATTTTTAATTTTTTTATATATATTTTAGTTAACTACTCAATCAATGGCTGAAGAACGATCAATAGATCTCGGATGTGGGAGTGAACATTGGTCATGAATCAATTAGATCTGGATAAATTTCAGATTCACCAATGATGTTCTACGTCAACGCCTACTTTCAGAGTACTACTGTTCTATCCTTAGTAAGAACAATGGCATATTTATAAGGCTTAAAATCAAATCAATTTATAAATAATAAAAAGTTATTCGTTATTGTTCAAATAGAAGTTTCCGTTCTTTTAATCATATAATATAATTTTTTTTATATCCAACTTTATATCAAAAATAAATATTCTTATGATGTGCTATAATATAAAATTGCAATGCAATCATCTATATCTCACAGCTCCTGCAACACTGTCTCCGGTATCAAGGCATCCATTGATTCCATAGCTCCAGTAGATGTAATCCGTGATATAGTAGTTTGTTTCTCCGTAGTAAAGCCACCTGAAATATTAGTGGACCATAATAGGATATCAAACCAATTTCCAAAAATATAGATTTATCAAATCTCACAAACAAACAACATTCAACTCATAATTTTTATCCCAAACGTGATCAAATAATTGGTAGTCAAAATTCTAACCAGTGTATTGTAAATTATTTTTTAAAATTACAAAAAAATCGATAGTACTTACAACCCCAGTTGGCATGAACTCATGATGGTGTTATCGAATCCATAGGCTCCCAAATCTGGTACCTCTTCAGAGAAAGTAAAGAAGTTGCCAGTTTGTCCCTTTCCACTGTATTCGGTTGTGTAGAAAACAGACTCTTCTGCATTGAGAAAATGATATCAAAATTAGATGATGTAATTATTCTGTAATGTATTAACACTTCTTATAGATACTCTTGGAATAATTAACATGGTATATTCTTCACAGTAAGAATGGAAACTCTGACTTTCAAGATATAACAAATATTTCGAATATGAAATATAAAATTATCAAATCTAAAATCGAATCTTGGACCCCTAACGAAATGAACGAACACACTAAAGATTTTGAGTTCTTTGAATTTTGCATATAAAAGTCTAAACAGTTTTTCAACTTACTGCTCTCTCCTTCTTTCACATTGATTGTTTTGGCAGACACCAGTGCGATTGCACTCAAGATAAGAAAAGTTACCTTCATGTTGTCGTTTGGATGAGAGCTGTTATGCATCTCAGCTTTTATAGGCAACATCCTGGGAAGATTCGATGAAAATAGAACACAGAGCGAATGTTTTTAGTTGATAACCGGCGATAAGAAGACTAGACTCTAATAAAGCTAACAGAAAGTTGCTATGGTAATCTGCATCACGTGTATAAGACTGCTACAATACAGATCTGTTTGATTTAAAATACTTGATACTTCAATGAAACTCCATGTGAAGAGTTATGGAGTATATTTTCTTTATTCCAATCAATTTTAATAACATAACATAAAAATAAAAGAAAATGATAACATTTGTAGTCACGTGGGATCGCATTAGGTGCGTGATTCAAACCGAGCTCCAGTCAGAAAGAATCGAGGCTCAAATGTGAAACACAAATTGCTCATAAAATAAGATAGATACTCCTTGGATTGGCTAAACTTGGTAGATTTCAGAGCCTTTGTGGTATTTTTTGTAAAATTTAGTTGCTTTGGATTATTTCAGTGGTCACAGCAAGTGGCACGAACACCAGAGGACTTGCTTAATGGCTCAGGAACAGCCGCTTCCTCTTAACTAAGATTGGCAATTCCCATAACCCGATATGATAAAACTTAACAAGTTAACAACCCTAACCTAGTCATAGGAAAACTTGAAACGATTGACTGACAAAAGAAAAAGTTGTATTACCCAAAACATCTGCAGTAAAAAAAAATTCTTTTAGAAAGAATTACAATGATCAATAGTAAATAGCAATAAAAAATCAAATATAGTTATTATAAGTTACTAATTAAAAACAAGGAGGGTTAGGTGATTCAATTCAACTTCAATATTAACTGACTAATTAATTGTGAGTAATTTGATCGTTCGAGCAATTGTTCATTCAAGCCATTGTTTTTCGAGCAATTGTCTTTCGAGCAATTGTTTTAGAGCAATTGTTTTTTCGAGCAATTATTTCGAGTAATTGTTTTTTGAGAAATATACCTAGCACCGCTCGAACCAGTGATCGAGGTAAGCTCTTTGCACTTAAAGGGGCAGTTCAGTCAAAATCAAACTATCGCCAAATTGGTCCTAAATCGATTTAGTATATTTATTTATGTAACATTAGAATATTCGTTGATTATAGAAATGTTTATATAAAAAGTATATTGTAAATTAGTGGCGCCATCTGTGGACTGTGGTGGACCGCGTAACTAATCATTGTAGTACGTAAACAAAATGATAACCAGTCCCAAACTTGAATCTTGAATCTGTTATTATATGTTTGAAAATGGTGAAAAGAATTTGAATACTGTCCCTCGAGACAATTAGATTTAGTTTTTAAAAGAAAACCATCTCTTCATAAATTACCTGTTAATACTGTTGATAGAAAAATTGTTTACATGTTATCAGCTGTAAAATGTAAACAAATAGTACAGAGTGGTGGCCGGTGGCGCCATCTGTAGGCGGACGCAGAAACTAAATCGAATTTATAAAATATGATATATATCGGTTATTGTATTTTTTCAATCGTTTAATTCTACAAGAATGCTTTATTCTTACTAAGTGATCGTTCAACATTAATATTATGAAAACAAAAATTGACTGAACTGCCCCTTTAAGGTCCTCTCCAGGCTCCGGGTAAAAAATGAGTTTATAAGATAATATTATACCGGGTGGGCCAAAAGTCACTTTACCATTTTGAAACTTGATTACACTCAAACTAAAAAAGATACAAATCTTTAGTAAACGGCAAATGAAAGAAAAATACTTAAAGTTTTAGTAGATATGAAACAAAATCAATATATGACTTTCAGATTTCAGCTATTTCGAATCTACTCTTTAATGTGCGAAATCGTAAACTTCTAAAAATGGCTAAATTCAATAGGAAAAAAGAGACACACAATTGTTGACCATTATTATCAACTAAAATGGATCAGTTGTTGGAGTTAGATGTTTCATGAAGAAATTTAACTGAAGTTAATCTGAGACCTGTAGTCTTGCTCTGATAGAAAAATTCAGACGAACGGGAACATGTGCTGACAAAGATCGAATTTGAAGACATAAGTCATCTCGCAAAGTGCCAAAGATGAAATTATTCAGCACTTGAATCTTAGTGTTACAGGAGACTACTCAACATTCACGAGAAAGAGTAGTAATCAATTGCGATTGTATTGCATGTCACTATACGGCGCATAAAAAAGCAGGATCAAAAATTATATCCTTACAAAATTCAGTTGATACCATGACACTTTTAAGAGCAGCATATGCATGCCGACTAAATTACGATTTGGCAACATCTCTTAGTATTGGTAGAGTCCTGGATAAATGGATATTTATACTCTATATTTTTATATTTTGGAATATTTAATTGAAAAGCTATTCGTAAATTATACAGACACGCTTGATGAAGTAAAACGGAATATTTCTAAGAAATGATCATCTTTTCATCAGATATGCTGAGAAGAGTGATGAAAAACACACAGGAAAGCTAATGTTCATAATAATTTGCGCTTGAATAATGATGGAAGTCATTTGAAAGAAATTTTTCATTAAAAACTTTAAACATTCTTCTTTCATTTGCAGTTTACTAATTATGTAGGTTTATTTTTTATTGGTTGTGCGTAATAAAGATTTAAAATGGTAAAGTGACTTTTGGCCCACCCTAAAATATGCTACTAATTTCGATGCAGTTTGCAGCAAAATGATGAGAAACATTAGCCTCGTTGAATAAGGCAATAAAAATATTTGCTTGGAGGGGAACTTTAAGCTATTGGTGGCACATAATCACTTCAGAGATATATTCATAAAACTGGGAAATTAGAATGAAAGCTCACTGATGAAACTCTTGGAAGAATTCAAAGCCATCTCTATGTGGATGACTGTGTCTGTGATGTGGATGAGATGCGATATGAACTCTTAATGTAATAAATTACATTAAATGTCTGTTGCTCCCCTACCAAAACTGGCTACATCTACGTGCAACAAAGGCCGACTATCAGACTGCCATCTGGCACAGAGCATTGCAATCAGATCCAGAAGTACCAATTCCGCTGGAGAACCAAGGCTGGTCCTTGAGTGATGAAGGAGAACTTGCTATTAACTTGATGTTAGCTGCACCAGCACCGGTCTTGCAAATGCAAGAAGTCATGCTAGTTCCCCGCCTGCCAGTGTATGGTGAACAAACTTTGATGTACTCAGGCAATGCACTCAGAAATGTGAAAACACGAAATACGAGGAAAACCAAGATGAGCAGGAAGAGGGATCCGATGGTTCGGATAGCGACAGTGACACATTATAAACAATACACACTGGTAGCGATAGTGACACATTATTTACAATAATCAATATCATTTGGTGTGATCCAATTGATGTTATTTTCTTCAGTGGTATTTACATTCCATAGATGTAGACTTGAGTTTTTAATGTTTTTGGTGTTAATAAATACTTGCGAGCACACAATGTGTTTGTCCTTTTGTTAAAAATAACATCACATTTTACTAAGTAGACCCACCTATGTACAATAGGCTCTACTAAGTTTAAGATGACTTTAATGGTCCGCAATTTAAAATTGAAATTCATTCTTGCTGATTACAGTGATTTGTCAGTTTAAAAATAATTAGTCGGTGAATAAAAAGTCTTCATGATTGATTGCTTTCTTAATATGGAAGCTCGTTTTTGGCCCTCGGACTACTCCCTTTATCGTCTTTGTATCTGCAGTTTTATGTTTCATGCTCTCATACCAACTATGATAGTAGGATAATTCAAAGGTAAATTTAGTCTACTTGCTGATGTAATCAAAATTTTATTTCATGAATGTTATGATATTCAGCAACTTGCTGAGATATGGATAAACTAATAGCACGATATTAATTCTTCTTATTTCCCTTTCTTTCCGGTACCCATTTTTCGGAATTTTAATTAAATTATGTAATTTCATCTCAGTTTTATATCTTCAGCACAATACAGGGTGTCCCAGAAAAAAGGAAACCCATTTTCAAATTAGTTTATTTTAGAAAATATTAAAACTATAAGAATTCTGAAAACACTGTTTTATACGTTTACACTTTCTGCATCCCTTGTGAAAAATTAATAATGTTACAACAAAAATTAAAAATGCTGCAGCGAATTTAGCAGAAGGAAAAAAAAGTGCTTGCGCGAGGAAGTCCTCATTTTTGGTCCGTTGATGATACCAACAAACAAAACAAAATTTGTTAGTTTGTATTCATGATACAATGGATACCTATAATAAAATCAAGAATTTTTAATTTTAACACGGTAATTTTTATTGCATATTTCAAAACCCCAAAATGCAACTCTCAAAAGAACAACGAGTTTTTGTGGTGACAAGTTATTTAAGAACTGGAAGCTTTAAACTGGTTCAACAAGATTTTGAACAACGCTTTCTGGAAAGAGCTTCGCCAACTAAGAAGACCATATGGACAAATGTTAATAAGTTCAAAACTGAAGGAACAACTTCGAATTTAAACAGAGAGCGATCGGGTTGCAGGAGAACAGAACGAACAAGGGAAAACATTAATCGTGTTCGTGAAAAGCTAATTGAGAATTCAAAAATATCAACGAGAAGGAACGGGTTGGACATCAGTAAAAGCACATTTAACCGGATTGTTAAAGACGATGTAAGGTATCATGCTTACAAGATTCATGTACGGCATGAACTATTAGAACCGGATTTACCTCGCCGCCTAAATTTTTCAAATTGGTTTCTGCAAAAAAATGCTCGCTTCGTAGAAGACATCGTGATTGGTGATGAAGCAGCATTTCATATGAATGGAAGAGTCAATAATTATAACATTCGCCAGTATGCACCCAGAAATAATCCTCCAAATTTCAACTTCGACGTAACAATGTGCAGGGAGAAAGTTTCTGTATGGATGGGAATGTGTGGAAACGGACGACTTGTGGGCCCTATCTTCTACGAAAATAATATGAATGGAGATAAATACTTAAACCTAATTACAGAAAGAATAATTCCTGAGCTGCATCAAATTTACCCAAACAGATTTAATAGGCTATGGTGGATTCAAGATGGTGCTCCAGCACATAGAAGTCGTGCAGTTCAAGAATTGCTACATGATAATTTCAACGATCGCATTATTGCACTGAACCATCCAATTGAGTGGCCGCCCAGATCGCCGGACTTGACACCGTGCGATTTTTTCCTTTGAGGACACCTCAAGAGCAAAGTGTACTTTTCTCCTCCAGAAAACACAGACGATTTGAGAGAGAGAATTGTAAACGAAGTTAATTTACTAAAAGAAAATCCGGATTTAGTTAAAAGAGTTTTTGCTGGAATGAGAAAAAGGCTGCAATTATGTGTAGAAAGAAATGGAGGACATGTCGAGGGAAATTAACCTTACACCTTGGAAATAAGTATTTCGGTTCCAATGTTAATAAATCTCTTTAATTTGTCTCTTATTTGTAATAAACCTTAGGATTTAATTTTTAATGTTACCGGATGTTTAAGAAATATATCGTGCCCGCACAAGGACTTTTTTTTCCTTTTGCTAAATTCGCTGCAGCATTTTTAATTTTTGTTGTAACATTATTAATTTTTCACAAGGGATGCAGAAAGTGTAAACGTATAAAACAGTGTTTTCAGAATTCTTATAGTTTTAATATTTTCTAAAATAAACTAATTTGAAAATGGGTTTCATTTTTTCTGGGACACCCTGTATTTAGCGTTAAATGACATGTAATTTCGCATTGAATTCTTGATCAATATTCTTTTTAACACAAGCATCACCAAATTCCGGTGAGGATAGATAGTGAAGAGTGTATACCTTATATTATGTATACAAATGGAAGTGATACTTATGATCTAAACTGATACGGTTATACCTATTTCACTAATAAAATGTTGTCGGGCAGCATCAAAAAAAAAACTTAATTCATTTTTATCTAAGGTTATACTTAATGAAAACAAACCTCAGTACCTAATATGCGTTAGAATTTACCTGGTGTAAATTTCCGTGGCTAACCATCATTTCATGATTTCAAAGATTTTCGTAGGAAAGCACAGTTACTAACTAGCTTCCATTCACATGATCTTTTCTATTCTTCAAAAATTGGCAAAATTCTATTTTGACATACTTAAAAAGGAGAAATCGAAAAGAGGTGGCTCAATATAATATATCTTATTTAACCTAGTCAACTTGGTGAACGAATAGATCAAACTGCAATTCAATCAGTAACTAAATCTACTTTTTGGGATTCCTGAAGTAGCCCATGGCTCCCTTGGAATTGCTTTTGATAGACACTGGTGTGGTTGCCCGAATGATGGTTTTGGAGAAGCAACCCTTGGCAGCAGAATAGAAAGAATTGTCAGCGACACCCAAGTCGGTGAACTGCAGAAAAAAGATACGATTAGTTGACAGAATGTGAAAAGTACTAAATTAATGATATTATAGGAAAAAGTAGTCACATTGAAGATATTAATTTCATAAATCATGGTGATCGACTGAATATCATAGTCTACAAAATCTTAGACAAAATAAATAAAAGCAATATTACTAGTAGAGTTTATTTTTTTAACAATGCAATAAGTTAATTTTGAAAGAATCATCTTTGATTCTTTTTTGCTCATGGCACAATGACAACATTACTAAATTATATTCAAGACTCACAGTGGGAAAGATTCCGAAATCAATAACTTCTCCAGTTTGGCTGTTGGAGTCGTGGTCCGTGTCAGGATAGACACAAATCGCTGTACCAGAATAATCCATGCCGCTGTGATGAAAACATTAAAATATATAGAATAATTTATACTAAATATAAACACAACTGAGCGTATGCGAAGTTTGTGATAAAAACGTAGTCATGAATTTAAAAAAAATTTAAATCATGATTTTCATTTACTACCGGTGTGTTTTCAATCAGAAAAGGTTTATCAAATTATAATGCTCTCATTCACTAAATTACACTATTCATCAAATACAATTAATAAATGAATTTGTATACTTCCACTCACGAGAAGAATGTCCAGGCACTGGTTCCGGTAATCACGAGTGATGACCCTGCGCCATTCATGTAGTCTAGAGTTGAAAGGAGGTCACCGTCACCATAGTATTCACTGCCAGTGAAGTAAGTACCTTCGTACAAAGTGAAACAGTCTTCGTTCAAGGCATAAGGAGACCCAGCATATCGGAGAGACGATGCCTGAAATTAAGTTAGTGTCAGAATATCCCTGATGGATGTATGCAATACCTAGTTATTTAATTTAAAGTAGGCATTACAGTTCCCAAATATAAATATATTCCGAAGTCAGTGGTGATTAAAGATGAGATCAAATCAATCTTTTATGGTCCACAATAACTTTCTCTTTAGGTTATGAACTTTTGTTCTCTTACTTGGGCAGCATAGCTCAGAGGAAAATCAGTGCATAATTCGATGCCATGGATCCAGTACACTGTTCCTGGGGATTGATTGTATTCTATCTGCTCGTAGTAGAACCAACTGAAATTCGATAAATGTCCATTCAGTTAAAATTTGAAAAGTTAATTATTGAGAATGTTTAAATGTAAGCTAGTATATGTATTTCGATCTTATTACCACTTTTGTTATACCTAAAAGTTCTACTTACAGTCCAGTTAAACACGTGCTCCTTATTTGGTTGTCTAGCCCATAGACTGCTAAATCTGGTACGTAATCTGAAAAATCTTGGTATGTACCACTCTGACCAAAACCTGTGTACACTCGAGTGAAACCGGGACCTCTCAAAGAGCCTGATGGTGAAAATGAAAAATATTCTAGTAAAATGCGTAAGAAAGTGCAATGCAATAATATAATCTATACAGAGGTTCCTTCTTTCGGTAGACAGCTACGCACTGTATTTGAAGATAACGCTGATAAATTTTTCTACTTTGACTGTTCTAGAACGCATGAGTTTTAAAATTTGGTATTCATTTGATGTCTTTGTTTGTTGTAAATTTAATGATAATCTTCAGTTGCATCACAAAATCTTTCTTTTTATTGGATATTACATTGAAGTTTGGATATTACATTGCAGTCTTGCAAGAACAAATTGAAATTAAAGGTAAATTAGCAAAAAAAATTCTTGACTCTCTCTCTACGCTACTCACCATTAATTTCCGAACTCAGTGGTCTGTTCGAAATAATTTCACTGGCAGCTAACGCCAAGCAACATGAGAAAAAAAGTAACGATCGCATGGTGATGATTTCTTAATATATTGTTTTGGAGATAAGTTAAATTCGTGTTTTTATATATCATCCATGAGTGGGAAAGAGACATGTGGTTGTCACTGATTCAACCGATAAGTGTTATCTGTTGTTATCGGTTGAAAGGTTTCTGTCAGTGCATCGTAATTCTATGAGTTTCCTAGGAAAAGATCTCAACTTTTACGTTGAAAGCTTTAATATGAATCATAATTTTCTCCAAGAATCTACCTAACTCTGATTTAACTTTTGCAACGAATAGTTCATTAATTTATCACTTTTTTCAAATATCAACAGTTTGATAATCTCTCAATTTTATTTCGTAGAGATTCAATATTCCGAATTTATAATTTACAGTTATTCCGTTACAACTCAACTACCATGAAAAATATTTTTTTGAATTCAGAAGACAGCAAGATCAAATTATGTTAAAGCCTAGTTCACACCGCCTTAACTTTGTTGGGACGTTCCTTGAGTTGTCGAAAAAATTCACCACCGCCTTTTACCGTTCACCAGAAGTTGGTTCCCGTTGAAGCAATGCTGTTTATGACATACTATGCCATATGCTGTAGTGGCTTGTCAGCGCCGTGCACGGCAGCGACAGACTGTGAAATTTTGAACCTGACATACTATGGACGGCAAACCGATCTCCACTGCGGTTTTCTCTCAGTGTTATTCACCATAAGTGTTTTCCCGCCTCCACGCGCGGTATAGTATGTCAGTAGCCATAGCTTAACATGTGTTGACACTGAATACAGCGGCTGCGCGCAGTCGTTGTTTTGATTTTCCCACCAACATGTACGGCGGAAAATAATATGACAGGGCAGCCTCGATCGCACGCGACGTCGGATTTTCTAGTTAGTCACGTTCCGTAGATTACACATGCTGGTGGGTCCAGGCGGGATTTTTGTCAATACTGCTGCTCGCGGCAACGATTTGCCGCGTCTAGTATGTCATCAGCTGGTGACCGGTATATTCTACCTTGGTAAATTCCACCCCGGTATATTCCACCCTAGGTATATTCCACCCCGGTAAATTCCACCCCACTTTATTGGTTAGGTTTGTTAGTTATAAATATTAATCATTTATTAATCTTTTATATAATACTATGTAACTTGCATTCTCATTGTAGCAAATTAAGCCTTTTGTTGATCAATCACAAACTGTTAAGTATTTATTTTTCACTACACATGTGATAGAACAGCAGAGGGAAAGGTTGTGTGAACGCTCTTTATCAGTTGAGGTATTTAGTTTTTCAATCACGAGTTGATTATCTTCAATGTCACTAACACAACAGTGACATTAACTGTAAGGTGGTGTATAGAGTACTTCGTGTTAACTTATTTTTATTTTTATTTTGAATTTGGTATTTTGACTTGGAGTAAAAGTGATGTAAAATAGTTTTTGACCGAAGACTATTTTTTACATCGAGAGTATTTTACATGTTTATTATTTTTTAAACAGGAGGTGGAAATTATTGCACAGGGTTTTAAGACTGGGGATATTATTGCCTTATTTTACATAGAGAGATTTTGACCACGGAAGATTAGTCCTAGAATCCAAAACAGCAATTTATAAGCAAAACACCTCTTCCATCTATTGTTGTAAGAGGCGAGCATATACTGAAGTTTCATGTTAAGAAGGAATTAATATTAACTTGCTCATCATGTAAACTTTTAAATAAAACTATCATATAATTTTAATTTGTATTTTGGTCTATTAGGATAAAATTTAAATTGACTTGAGCTACCTCTAAATATTGTCCAAGTTTCCCAGGATATCGCCTGACTTATTTCTCATAACTACTTAGTATTTAACAAATAGCCATCTAAAAATATAATCTTTGACTTTATATTTTCAACCAAATGAGCATTTTCATTGGGGTGGAATATACCGGGATGGAATATACCGGGGTGGAATATACCGGGGTGGAATATACCGGGGTGGAATTTACCGGGGTGGAATTTACCGGGGTGGAATATACCTAGAACCCATCAGCCTTATGTTCCCTCATCGCTCTGAAGGTTTTGAGCTGTACAAAATATTGTGAGAGTTGATGAGCGGTAGATTTCCGCTCCGCAAAATTCACCACCACCCAAACGATGCACTGTCAAAGTTTGGCACCTCTTGATACAAGTACCGATAGGCCAATGCAGAAATCCTGAATGGTGCTTCACCAACCAGAGCGTTATTATTTTTTTACGAGTTTGTGTGCTCGTCACCACGTACAAAATTTGGAAAATTCGAAAATACGGGCGATGCTACAAAGCCAAACACAGCGCCCTACATGTGTTTCTTTTTTCAGACAATGGACGTGCAAATACCAATACCTAGCTTGTTCATGTACGTTCTCAAAACTTTTGGTGTCTTTCCTGATGGCATTGATTCTAAATTCAGATACTACGTTCCCGAATAAACCAGAACATCTGTGAGTATTTGCAATTCGATTTTTTTTTGTATGAAAGACACAATCTAAGCATATTAAGCTTTGGAACGAAATATTTGATAATTATATGCTGTGCAGTTAGTTTATAATTCTACTTACATTTTTGTAATTAAAGTTTAAGTTCGGCCCTTGATTGAATCTAGATCCAATGCTTTTATCACATCAGGTTGTACCTTAACTTCCTACAACGTTGTGATGGTGACTGGGTCAATGGTTCTTTTATAAATTTAACGTTAAATAGAAATTAGAAATATAAATAAACTTAGCTGATTTCCAGCACGCTTCCTCCAGCGACGAAAGTCAAAACTAGTGGAACAAAAATACTTGAAAATTTAATAATTTGTTTCTATGCAATTGAGACACAAGCAAGATAACAAGAACTCTAACTACCAACAGAGAACATATCAATTATAGGGTTTTAGGTTTATTCCGCCCCGGTAAATTCCACTCCGGTATATTCCACCTGGGTATATTCCACCTGGATATATTCCATCCGTGGTATATTCCACCCCGGTATATTCCACTACAGTGAAAAATTAATTAAACGTCTATTTTGGAGCCAAAGGTCATATGGCAGACGACAGAAAGAAATTTAATATAAAGGATTAGAAGAAGCAGTTAGAAAGGAAATTGGCTCCATGATCAAAATCTCCTACATATGTCGTTGACAATGCTCATGTATGCAGAATAGTTACTCAGTGAATGCCGGCACTTAGCTAGGAATGTGATTACAAAAGACACAAGCACAGATAGCTGGACTCAAGGATGGAAGAGGAAAATGACGAGGTGATAGTAAATGAAGCCAACGAGCATTATCAAAACGAAATCTATGACCTCTTGGTTGTAGAGCATATCATTATTATAATTAGTGGTTTAACGTCTGTTTTGGAACCAAAGGCCATATAGCTGACGACAAAAGGAAATTAAATGCAAGTGACAGGAAGGAGCTGTCAGAAAGATAATTGGCTCCATGAACCAAGTCACCTACCATCTATCAATTACAAATGAAGCCTACGAACCTACCTGACACAAAATCTAACACCTCATAGTAGAAGAGCATAAACTTAGCGCTGTACTCTAAAACTGCAAGTAGCGGTTACAGAATGATAAACATGGAAAACGAAATAACATAATCCAAATTACGATAAATTGGGACCCTATAGGGTAAACCAACCCCCTTCTCTTTCATTCACCAAAGGCAGCTTTAGGTTAGATTAAACAGATGAAGTGCATTCACCCACCAACCTTTCTTTCTGTTGTTCTATCAAATGTGTAGTGAAAAATATACAGCTTGTAATTGTCCAACTAAAGGTTAAATTTGATAAAATGAAATTGCAAGTTACTTAGTATTATAAAAAATATTAATAAATGGTTACAAATAGTGACTAACCAAACCTAACTCGTAAAGTGGGGTGGAACTCACTGGGGTGAAATATACATAGGCAGGAATATACCGGGTTGGAATATATCGGTCACCCAATTATAGTAACTAGTAGAGTACCTGTCATTGAAAATTAAATTTAATATAATGGTTTTATTGGTACTCTCAAAAGTAAAACAATATTGTTTTGATTCATTAATATTAGTTCATGTGACCCATATCTATGATAATGCCGCAAGTTATTAGTTTCTCCTATTAATTTGTGATTTTTTTTTTTTAGTTTCCAACTCATTTTATGAGGCGCTGTTGATAGAATGTCTGTTTAACCAATTTTAGGACGGACAGACCAACCGATTGACAAGTTTCAGTAGAAAAAAACTGTTAGCTAAACAATGCTATTAATTATTCTTTTTAATTTGACTTTCTAAATAAACATGTGACATAAACATGGACTTACTGATGAGGTTCTTATTCTTGTATAGATCTAATTATCAATATAAATACACCTACTTAAGCTATTACAATATAAAATATAGCTCCCTCTCTGTCCGGAGAGCAAGTTATATTGGTGCCGTCGTAAGGAGACGACCTAATGGCATGGCGAACACCAATGACACCGTCGTGAGGCAACACGCTAAAGACGAGAGGAGCACCTCTCATGCTGTGAAGAGACACAGTGGTAACGGGAGGAACGACCCTAATGGAATTAAAGTTCGAAATTTCCTCCTCATCCAATCAATTGAGCAATTTCTGAACACTACTCCATCTTCTCTTCTCTCATCATGTGTGATTTGTTCCAAGAAACAATACCGGGTAATTATCTAAAAACAGTACTGCCTGTAAACGATACAGCAAGAGATAACACATATACAGAGATACTGCATATACAGAGATAGGACATAGATAGATATATCACAACACATAACTAGATATAACACATAGCTAGATATAACGTATAGCTATAAAGAACACATAAAAAGGTATGACTCAAGGAATGATACAAATACCATCATTGAGATCCATACTATTGAGATTATATACCACGCTTTTCGTAGTAACAAAATCTTAGTAGTATTTTATTAGACTACAAGGAATGAATCAGTCTTTAAACATCAAAAGTGTTGCTGTTTGCCTAACTAAGAGTTCTAAAGGTATACCATATGCCAAAACCAGCGCAATGGTTCGGTTAGATATTTAATGTTAATTGAAATATGAAATCTAAATAAATTTAATTGTTTTCTAAAACATAAATATTTTGACATTATCCCTTGGTTTCTGAACAGACGTACAATCCCTACTAAACAATCATTCATTTCCTATATTAAAAAGTTAAGCATAGGAAAATACAGTTTTCAATTATCTTCCATTAATATGATCTTTTCTATTCTTCAAAATTGGAAGATATTCTATTTTCCATACTTAAGAGGAGAAATCGAAACGAGGTGGCTCAATATAATAAATATCATTTCAACTAGTCAACCTGGTGAACAAATAGATCAAACTGAAATTCAATCTGTAACTAAATCTACTTTCTGGGATTCCTGAAGTAGCCCATGGCTCCCTTGGAATTGCTTTTGATAGACACTGGAGTGGTTGCCCGAATGATGGTTTTGGAGAAGCAACCCTTGGCCGCAGAATAGAAAGAATTGTCAGCGATACCCAAGTCGTTGAACTGCATGAAAAGATACGATTAGTAGGCAGAATGTGAAAAAAACTAAATTAATGCTTTTTGCATGAAAAAGGAGTCATTGTGAACTGTAAACAACAAAGAAAAGAGTTATTGTGAAAATGTCCTATCAGAGAAAAGAGTCCCTGTGATGATACTGATTTTCGCAAATCATAGTAATCGAATGACTCTCATCTTCATTGTTTAAAAATTTATATTAAATTTAAAAAAAAATAATAATTAAAAAATGTACAAAATGTATATAAACAATGTTAATAGTGAAGTTTCCTTCCGTTTCTGTACAGTGACTAAACTGCGACAGAAATCATCATTGATACTCTTTTTGTTCATTGTGCAATAATTAAAATACTCTTGTAATTTATGGTGGTTTGTGATGTACTTTATTGTAGAAAAATCCACTAATTGAAGGTCAAGGAATAATATTTGGTTGGTAACACATTTCGAGAAATCGTTTTTCGAGCAATTTACCTAAAACCAGCTTGGTAACCGTAAACAAAGAAAACTGTACCAGTCCACTGGACAATGGTTTAGTGTCGTGAGAGCCATTCATGCTCTCAACTGTTTCGACAGCACCGGCAAGGTGGATCCAAATCAGATTGGCCTGGAAACATTGATCGATCTATCCATAGATTCAATACTGGAAGGGTTTGACCGTTTGGTGTACAGGTACTCTCACCACAGAGAACAAGCAATGCTGAAAAGTTACTTATGTTTGGATTAAAAAAGACAAACTGTTCCACTTTCGTTGAATTTCTATGGGAGCAGCACCATAACTCCAAGAAAGAAGTGGACTTCAACCAGCTTGGTGCTGTTCATCAACGCTATGAGAAAACATAAAGTGAGCACATCGTTAGTGTAAGATGTTGTTGCATATCCCAACTCCTGCCGTTACCAAATCAAATCCACTACAGTAGGATAATAAGAATATTTATTGATAAACACTATGCAATTTAACAGAAAAAAATATATATAGTATATACTATGGTTGACTGTATCGAAAGCCTTAGAAAGATCAACATACACGCTCATAGTACATGTTTTTGAAAATGTCCATTTTTTTATAAACTATCTCAGAACCAGAAGTGGCATCCTCTGTGGAGTTTTCTTAACACTATTTTCCAGTGATTTAGCCACCAAGTTGAAGATTGCAATTAGACTATTGAGAATATTTTTTAATGATATGCAATAGTTGTGTTGAAATAGAGTTTATATTATATCTGGTGTTTTTTAGGGATGTGATGATATGAGTATGTGTAGGTATGAAGCAACAGATGTTGGCATAACACCAGTGATACTGTCAGAATTGTGCAAGGCCCGATGACCTGCCTCCTCAATGCAAATGACCAACAACATGCAAATAGGAAAATGAAAAAAGTATAACAGGTAATGAATTCGTCTAGTCTCTTCTGGAATAAAGTAATTGAACAATAGGAACAGGAAAAATTACGAATATTATTGTTGTGCGTAACATGCTGAAATTAGTTTTTGGCAATTATCTCAAATACCATTGACTTTTGAATTTGAAATAATGAGGCAACTTCGCAAACTTCGAAATTTTAATTCGAACTTCCTAGGTTCGATGATTCTGTAGATACATAGGAAAGTGGTCTAAAAGCAGAGTGGCTGCTCCAGCTATTTCAGCGAATGTGGCAAATGTGTTACTAACCAAATATTGTTCTGAGACCTTCAATTAGTGGATTCTTGAAGAATTTAGGTCTGAACAATGAATAGCTCAACCTCCATGAGTTTTTCAAGTAAATTTTTATATTGCTTATATTCAATACAGTAAACAATCATACATTACTAAATAATATATTTAAAACTCACAGTGGGAAAGATTCCGAAATCAATAACGACTCCGGTTTGGCTGTCAGAGTCGTGATCCGTGTTAGGATAGAAACAAACCGCTGAACCAGTATAATCCATGCCGCTGCGATTAAAATATTAAAAATCAATAGAAAATTATATTAAACTAGTGCACTTTCCTGTTAAAAATAATGGGTCGTCATCAATACCAATTTTTTACCTGTTATTGTGTTATTTTTAATGAATTCGATTAAAATTAAATTTTCTGCATAGTCTAATTTATTTTATAGATAAAATACTTTAAAAAATTGAATAAAAACAAAAGAATTTAAATATCAAGTCAATATATTCCCGATCGTATCATAGTTACATTCTTCATGTTTAACATCCGTAATGTAAAAGCGGACACCAAATAAATAAATAAACACACAAGGGAAATTATTAGTATAGATATGTGAAATAATAATGTTAATAATAAGAATTTTTTCAATATTGAAGAGATCATGATTTTCATTTCAAATTCAATTTTTTAAATGCTCTTATCTATGAAAAAAGTATAAGTTTATGCAGAAAAATTAATGTTATTTTAATTTACTAAATAACTTAACAACAATTCACAAAATTGCACTATTCATCAAGTATAATTAATACATAAATTCGTGTTCTTATACTCACGAGAAGAATGTCCAGGCACTGGTTCCAGTAATCACGAGTGATGAGCCATCGCCATTCATGTAGTCTAGAGTTGAAAGAAGGTCACCATCACCATAGTATTCACTGCCTGTGAAGTACGTACCTTCGTACAAAGTGAAACAGTCATCGTTCAAGGCATAAGGAGACCCAGCATATCGGAGAGACGAAGTCTGAAATTATGGTAGCGTCAGAGTACTCCCTGATGGATGTATGCAATAGTTATATGTATATCTTACAGCAGGCATTATAGTTCCCAAGGATTAATATATTCTAAAGCCAGTGATAATTAAGAGATTATATTTAATCTTTTATGACTCACTTTAACTTTCTTTTAACCCTAATGAGTTTGACTAGTATTTTCAAGGCACATCCTATTTAAATTACTTTATATGATTCATGTCATTCCTTTAAATGTAGCTAATGGCTTTTCTTGACTTTATTCCTACATACATACCAAATACATTTTGTATTTATAAGGTTAAAAAATATTTACGTATCGGAGTAAATCACGTAAATTAGGAGATTAATTGTTTTGTGGTGACGTGTGGCAACGTAGAAATACAGTATGGTTGGCCTATAAGCACACATCTGTCCATGCTTTCATGGATTACACACACATGTGCAAGCTATGATTGGGTCACACTCCACCCAATCACAGCTCTCAGTTGTCAATGTCTCATATACCTATGTATTTATTTCTCCTTATGTTTTGAATATATTTACTTGAAATTTGGTACACATTAGTTTAGTATATATACTAACAACTTGTAAAAATATAGTATCGTTTTTAAAAATAAAACATGAGTTTTTTAACAGACAGTCAAACCTTCCCGTTCGTTCTGATAGTCAAACTCATTAGGGTTAAGGTTATGGAAGACTTTTGTTTTCTTACTTGGGCAGCATAGCTCAGAGGAAAATCAGTGCAATATTCGATGCCATGAACCCAGTACACTGTTCCTGGTGATTGATTGTATTCTATTTGTTCGTAGTAGAACCAACTGAAATTTGATAGATGTCCATTCAGTTAAAAAATTGAAATGCTAATCATAGAGAATGTGTAGATGTCAGCTGGTATATGCTACTATCATTGGCACTTTTTATTATAAAAATATAAAAGTTCTACTTACAGTCCTGTTAAACACGTGCTCCTTATTTGGTTGTCTAGCCCATAGACTGCTAAATCTGGTACGTAGTCTGAAAAATCTTGGTATACACCACTCTGACCAAAACCTGTGTACACTCGTGTGAAACCGGGTCCTCTCAAAGTGCCTGATTGGGAATATGAAATATTTGTAAGTATACATAATACGTAAAGAAATAATGCTATAATATAATCCATACAGAGGTTTCTTCTATCAATAGACAGCTACGCACTGTATTTGAAGATAACGCTGAAAAAATGTTTCTACTTTGACAGTTCTAGAACGCGTGTCTTTGTTTACTGTAAATTTAATAGTCTTCAGTTATATCACCAAATCTTTCTTTTTAATTGATATTACATTGCAATTGCGGCTATTCTCAGGAGGAACAAATAGACCTCACTAGGTAAATTAACTAAAAACTTTGAATTCAAATTTTTATTCTATGCTCTCTCTACGTTACTCACCAATTTTTGAACTCAGTGGTCTGTTCGAAATAATGTCACTGGCAGCTAACGCCAAGCAACATGACAAAAAGAGTAGCGATCGCATGGTGATGATTTCTTAATATATTGTTTTGGAGATAAGTTAGATTCGTGTTATTATATATCATCCATGAATGGGAAAGAGACATGTGGTTGTCACTGATTCAACCGATAAGTGTTATCTGTTGTTATCGGTTGAGTGTTTTATGTCAGTGCAACGGAATTCAATGAATTTCCTAGGAAATGATCTCATCTTCTACGGTGAAAGCTTTGATATGAATCACAATTGTCTGGAAGAACCTATCTAACTCTGATTTAAAGGGGCAGTTAACTTTATAAAAAAATGCCATTTTTTGTAATGAAAATGTTGTTTGTAATTAGTTGTATGCACACGAGAGTTTATTCGTCTTATATATAACAAACACCAGTCAAAAAAAATATAATTTGGTTTTAAGTCCTGCGTTCACCGCAAGGGGCGCTCGAATTATAGTTTACAATTCTGATCAGCTGTAATCAATTAGAAATATCAATTATCCGACATCAATAAGTATAAAACTATAATAACTAGGTAGTGTGGTATAGCTAGGCTGTGAGTTTTTAAGTTTAAGATTTGTAGTTTAACAATTGCGTGCGTATGTGCGTCATTGATTTGCTCAATCTTTTGTTTACAATTGGCATTTGTAGTTCCAGATTAAGTCAGTAGGTGGCGCTGCATTGGCGAATTAATTAACTAAATTTTTTTAAATAGGAATTTAAAAAATAAAATAACATTTTATTCTATTATTAATGTCCCTTTCGATTCATCAACACGAGAGAAATAGTTTGTCCAAAGGTTTATTACCCCTTTAACTTTTGTGACTAATAGTTTATTTGTTTATCACTATTTTTTCAAATCTCAGAAATTTGAGAACTTTTCAATTTTCTTTCGGAAAGATTCAATAATTGAAAATATTAATGCCCGTTGCCCATCTATTCCGTTACATCTCAACTACCACGATTTTAAGTCAAAAGTAAGCTAGTCCAAATTCACTCAGATTTTTATTACAACTTAATTAATTTTCACAAAGAAATTTTATTTTGGTTACTTATGCGTCCAGTGAAAATGAAAAGTATTAGAGAAAATATAAAATATTTACATAAATTTTGTTTTATTTCTAAATGGATAAACAGCCTTAAATGAGTATTTTTTTCAGACATTGCACGTACGTACCAATACCTAGAGGCTAGCTGGTTCCTGTATGTTCTCCCAACGTTGGGTGTCTTTCCTGGTTTCAGAGATTCTAAATTCCGAATGATTCAAAATTTAGGTGAGTAATTTCATTCAGATTATTTTGCATGAAAGATACAATATTAACAGATTTAGCTTCGGAACGAAACATTTACAAGGTACTGTATAAGCTGCACAGTTAGTTTCCATACATTTTTGTTCTTACAGTAATTTAAGTTTAAAGTTTGGCCCTCTGTTGAATGTTGGTCCCATGCTTCCTATATTAGATTGTGGTGGTAAACGCGAAAAACAATTCTGTTTGTACCCGAAAAATGTAAAAAGACATAAGAATTGAAATAAAAATGGCAAAATTTCCATTCATTTTAATAATTATTTACTCATTTTCACAAATTTAGAATAATTGTCGAATAAATCTTTCTATACAAAACTAATATTTAATCATTTTAGAATGTCTTGGATATCAAATTATACTAATACAAATAAACTCATTCACCTAATAAATGTTATTAACAATGAATAGAGAATTAAATATGTAATAAATAGACAATTTTCAATAAATAACAATTATCAATAAATAACAGTTTTCAATAAATAACAATATACAATAAATAAACATGTAAAACTTTAACACAAAATTCAAAATTTTAATGTAAAAACAATAACACTTAGTAGGTACGTTTTCATTCGTGAATTGAAAAAATACTAGTATAGGTTTGAAAATAACAAAGTAAAATTACCAAAAATCAACATATTTTAACTTTTGTAAGCCATTTGTAATAAGAATCTATTAAATAATCGAACTACTACATTTACTTCTCAAAAAAAATACTTTTCTGTGGAACACTATCATAAATCATATTTAGATAATTAAAGTTATTTCTTTATACAAAGTATGAATAATGATTAGAATTCATATTTCCAATAAATATTTTTCAGAATGTGTTGTTCATAATTCAATAACAGCCCAATTATTTAAAATTTAACTAAACCTTTTAACCCTATCAAGTTTACAAATGTATCAAATATATAAAATTCTTTTATATACATAGTATGGTCACAGTGAACTACTTATCTAAATATAATCTTTATCGATATTATTTACTAAATAAATGTATCAACAATAATCTATTTAAATGGTTTGATCTTGGTAAAATAACATAAGCAAAAGTATCCATGGTAAATGATACTTTTCAATGTTCTTAGAACATACACCTGCTCATCAAATATATTTTAACATATGATAATAATTATATTTAAAAAAACAGAGAGCATAACTTCGAACCTCAAATAAGGTACTCAAAATGCCCGGTAATATACCATATCAAATCATTCTGCGGGACTAATTACTTGAAGATTCTCGCATACTTTTTTTTGGATAGTAACCTACTATATTTCTATAAGCGGGAATTTTAACTTAAATGTTGATTATGGTTTTATTGGTAGTCAAAACTATTTTTTCTCATGAAAGCAGGATTGTCAAAAGATTGATTTATAAAAGGTCTAGCACCAGGAGTCAGTCTTAGTCGAATGCAGAGAAACACTGTTACTATCAAAGAAACTATGAGTGCTCCCAATAAAAATACTAACAGAACAGAAAATCCAGGAGTTGACATACAGATCAAACCATCAATGTCTTCGTAATCAGAAGATACCAATGTCTCTTTAGTTACTTCCACTTTTTCTTCCACACCATTCTTATCAAGAATAAAACTGAGATCCCTTGTAGAAACAACTTGAATAACTCTGTTTACTCCAACATCAGCTGCCTTATCTGAAGGACCTTCAATGGCTTCACGCTTTTCTCTGGCACTACCAGTATATCCACCAATGCTAGCTTGATCAGAACACTGTTCAGGACATTGGAATCTACAAATCTGGATTGTACATTGGAAGTGTACCTCCATAGAATCGGGGAATTTGAAGGCTTGGAAATGAGCATAAGATAAAACTGATGCTGATGCACCAAAGTCCTTAATTTTGGTGAACCTAGACATCAATTTTGGTCTTGTGATACAACCTCTTTGATCAACCAGTTGGATAGGAGGCCTTTTACCGTCATGAGCCATGCAGTTACGTACGAGCATATCGAATTTGCTGTCATCATCCTTAATAGCCAGTACCATCGTCATTGTCTGTCCAATCTTCACTAATCCAGATACTTCTGATGCCCAAGGTCCTTTGCCAACTTGCACTTGCATCCAACAACCAACATTGTCACCAGCAAAATCAGCTCTGACGACGTCCAACATATCAACTGCGAATGGTCTGAAAGTGACAGACTTCTCATATTGATCATGCCAAGAGCAACGCAATTTCCTTGCACCATCCCAAACTTCTTGTACTTGTGGGTCATATTGAATAACAATTGTATTTTCGAAGAAAGTACCAGAACCACTTTGACTGCCATATCCGTATAAACCGTTTTCAGTATTGCCTGAAGTACCACATGAGTTGATAGATATATCAAAAGTAGATTGAGTTCTCCCAAGACCAGCAGGTAGATGTACACAATGAGAATTACTGTAATGACCTTTGCTGAAAATGATTCCATTGAAAGGTTGATCAAATTCAATTCTAACTTTCATTGAATTCTTCTCACATTTGACATCAAGTGACACAATTTGTGGCATTTCTGGAGCAGATACTGGCCACGATTCTAATTCTGAGCCAGGTCCAGTTGGTGGTACGTACAACGAAGATTGGCCTGCTTCCTCTACAACTGCGTCAGGAATGTTCAAGATAGGTTGTCTACTCTCAGGGAGACCTGGAGGAACATAAGATTCAACAGGTGCAGATACAACATGATGAGAAGCTTCAGGCTCACTTGACACAAGAGGAAGTTGTGGTAAATTTTGTGGTAAACTGTATGACTGTTGCTGTGCATGTTGTGGTTGAGGTGCGGATTGTGGTAGAGCGTATGGAACTTGAAGAGTGTCATGTGGTAAACCTCCCTGAGGCAAACCTCCTTGGGGAGCAGTATAAACAGAAGAAATTCCAGATTCACTATTGTATAGCAGATCGTTGTCTTTAGGGTACCCGAAATTTTGTGCTGTATTAGCTTGGTGTGTATTTTGCGGGGGTGGAGGCAAAGAAAATCCTGTTGAGGGAGCACCATGGGAGCCAGGTGGAACATAGCCGTTGTTGTTATGCGCTGATGGAGGAGGAGGTTGCATAAATTTAGGGTCAACATGAGACTGTTTTCTGTGAACATTTCTTAGAGGTGGTGGAGCGTAATTCGTTCTCACTGGATGTGGACGCTTGTGCATAGGTTGAGGAGGTCTTCTTGGAAGCTGTCGAGAGTATTGTGACAGTTGATGGCGACGAGGGAGACCTGGCAAGACTAAATTACCAGGATTAATTGGAATATGAACAGGTACAGGAACAGGACCCCGGATTAAGTTAGCTGGTGGAGATGCATAGGTAGCGTGCGATCTATCGATTGATTCAACTGCCATTTGATCCCTTGGAGGATATCCAATATTTGAAGATCTCTCTTCAGCCACAGGTTCTCCATTTATTTCTTTTGCTTCAACGATCAAGACATCTCTTAAAGTTGTATCTTCTGTTGCCAGAACCTGAAAGGAAAGAATAAATTTCAGTTCATAATTTTTGGGTGGAATATTTTTTTCAATGCTTTTAATTTACAGCTATTACCATCTTTTAATTAATTAATGAAATATTGAGAACATTTAGATGAGGTTTGAATAATTGTCATTAGTTCATTTTATGTCTTAACATTCATAATTTCTTTATAGTTTTAATAAAACTGGAAATATTGATTATTAAATCTATAATTGATTGACCATTTTTTTTATCTTCAAACTAACTAATTTTAAATTTGTTTGTCGCAAGCACTCTCTTAAATAAATTCGATTTCAATAACAAAGATTTATGCATCCTGTAAGAGGCATGTTCCCAGAAACACTTTCTTTAATTCCCTTATAAATATCGTTTGTTATTAGGTGTAACGTCTTGGAAGATAACTTTCTTAGCCTCGCCTATGAATGTCCATTAGTGTATCCGCAGAGAAAAGACGACCTAGGAAACTTTGACAGATTGATGGTGGGAAAACGTGACACAAAAACAATGTAAGCTGTGATATTGACAAATGATTGCGATTTATTAATGGTCATTGTGGTAGAAATAACTATGATAGTGAAAGAACATTAGTTTTTCTTCAAATAATCGATCATAAATAGAAGCTATATTAAAAATCAAACATCCTTCACTACTATTTAAACTTCATCTTCAAACTTGTTCACTCCCATTCAATAAAATAATGCACGCTCATTTTCATTATCTTGCATAATATAAACATTCAAAAGTCTTTTGAATGTAACCAGTTTTTGTGTTAGGGCAGATTATAGTAATGCAAACACGTTAGATTTTTTGCTTGCAACAGGAAATGAGGTAATAGTTACTATAGGGAAGATGACCAAACACGTTTGGACATCAATGGTCAGGATTAGAAGCAATGAATGAGTGATAAATGGGATGTACGAACTTGATAGCTAACAGACTGGGACATAAATGACATCGTAATTTAACTGATTTAGTGTGAAACATTTAATCATTTGTTATAGAATTTTTCAGTTGTGTCTAATACAGGTAACTCATTCTTAACATTAACTTCGGATTTCTAAATATGTTAATTAAATATTATCATTCTTATGATAATATTTATCCTATCTCTCAAGGAGATTTTTATCTTCCTAATTTTCACACATTTCTGTTCTTCAATATATATGTATTTAGATAATTTTAATTTCCTTTTGATATCTTAATTAATCATTCTTTAATAATTGATTTATTATATGGTTTTAAATTTTCTTTTGATATAAGATTTTCGTGGGCAGAGCAGTAAACTCTTGATTGTTTCTTATCTTGAAATATTGGTAAGCTTTAGGCGAACATCATTAAAGATCCTTGTCCTTTAATTTAAATCTCTTTTGCGGCCTTTGACCATCATTTAAGGTATCTTTACAGGTGTAAATCTCTACTTCAATACCTTTTTGAGGACAAAATGCAATTGCAAAAGTTTTAGATGTAATCCTCCATATCGCGCAACAGCTGTTCTACCCATTCGGTTACGCAAGCTAGTGAAAGTCAACTCAACTTTCTTCTACTAAGCCCAAAAATTAGGCTGTTAGGCAGTGATAAACGAAGCCAAAGTGAAAGCGAAAAGCAAAAGGTGAAAATGGACTAGCTTCAGAAAATAAAATACTTTACACTCGTTATCTATTTAAACATACTCTATTACTCGTGTTATATCAGATAAAAGGGTCACTGAAATAATGTTAATTGATTAAGTATGTTTCTTTTAAATTTAATTTTTAAATCTCTATACTATTATTAATGATCATTTATAAACTAAATAATCAGTTTAAACCTTAACTAAATATGCATGTTAACGTCACCATTATTCACCAATATTTAATGAAACTACATTAAAATAGTGAAATTAACTTTTTATGCTTGTCTTAAAACACTAATGGTGATGCCTGTATTTAATAAGTAGCAACATCTATATAGATTCAATCTGTGAAGATTTCTAATGTAGATACTATCTTTGAAGAGTCAAAGGTATGTGAACGAGGAAATGGTAATTGGTTGGTTGCTGCAATTACTATGAAAGTGTAATCATTTGCTGTAATGAAAATGAAAGCAGTCATTATGTAAGATTAATGCAATAAATTAACATTAACATGTCAATATGAACATTGAAAGAAATGGCCGGAATGTCATTTCTAATTAGGTGATGCATTGTGATGTCGAAAATATTTACTATTTTTTATTCATTAGATATTAATTCACTAATGAAGAACTGTTTCAGAGGTTATTAAATTAATTATAGAAAGAGTTTAACTATTTAGAAAAGGATAAATTCGTTGCATCTCTAAGTCTGAGATGCCATCTTCCAGCTTTCTATTTCAGCATACCTTAGGTTAGTTAGTCTTGGGCCAATGTAGGTAGGTATGTTTATATGGGACAACCACGCCTTGAGGTACTACCTATCTTATACCTACCTAACTAAGATCATACAATCCTAAATAACTAGGTAGATCCTAGCTTACTAGGTAGATCCTACCTTACTAGGTAGATCCTACCTTACTAGGTAGATCCTACCTTACTAGGTAGATCCTACCTTACTAGGTAAATCCTACCTTACTAGGTAGATCCTACCTTACTAGGTAGATTTTACCTGACTAGATAGATAGATCCTAAATAACTAGGTAGATCCTAAATAACTAGGTAGATCCTAAATAACTAGGTAGATCCTACCTTACTAGGTAGATCCTACCTTACTAGGTAGATCCTACCTTACTAGGTAGATCCTACCTTACTAGGTAGATCCTACCTTACTAGGTAGATCCTACTTACTAGGTAGATCATACCTTACTAGGTAGATCCTACCTTACTAGGTAGATTTTACCTGACTAGATAGATAGATCCTAAATAACTAGGTAGATCCTAAATAACTAGGTAGATCCTACCTTACTAGGTAGATCCTACATTACTAGGTAGATCCTACCAAACTATCTATGTAGATCCTACCAAACTATCTAGGTAGATCCTACCTAACTAGGTAATTTAGGTAATAGGAGATATGTCTCAAATAGATAAATAGTTATAAAATGTAATTTTGTTAATCGGATAAAAATTGAAGAAACGCATCAATACAAATAATAGGATTTTTCTTCAATTTAAAAAAATGTAGATGTAATGATGATTTTCATATTTTTATGTAAAAAAAATTGATAGGTATCTGATTAAATGGGGATTTAATATTAGTTATTGCTGTTAGTTAAAATGACGTCTCTCTGGATTCTGTGAGATACAAATCGAATTTACGTAGCTTTTATTTTTTATTTTTATAAAATTGAGCTAAAGTTGAAAAAATAAATGTGAGAAGGTGTTAAATACTATTTCAATACAATTTCTAGTAAAAATAAATTAGTTTAGCATACCAATTAGAGAAAGTTTAAACTATTCTCTTGTTTTGCATTGCAGAATTTCGGATATATAAGGAGATGTGTAGTTATATTAAATAGCTTAAATTGGTACTTCTAAAAAAATCATTTTTATTCATAATATAGCTTGTAATCAAATTTTTTATTCACAAGTATAGGTTACAACCTAGCTGTTGGTTTTAGGTCTTCAACTGAAGTATCAACGAGCAACAAGAATTGATACCACTCTTAGTTTCATTATTTTAACGATATTTAATGAAAGAAGGAAGTTCTAGTGAAAACAGTGGTGTAACATTATAATATCTACCACTTTCACTACTCTTAGTTACAAAAATTGTATTTCTGTCAAGAAAAAAAGCAAATGAGATACCTAACATATGAAAGTGTGAATCTACATTCTTCAAATTTTTAATGATTTTCAAAAGAGTAGTAATATTAATTTGGTTATAAAAATACTATTTATAAGTGTTTTATTATGTATCTTTAATTACTTCGTCTAAACTCTAAAATCTTATAAATCAATGAAATTGACATTAATATTATGTAGTCTGTAGACCTACACAGTAGGTTGGTCGGTAGTACTACCTCTACAAACTTTCTAGTTTCTACCGAATCACAAAAAGTGGTTCTAGCCTAAGGTTTCAACTTAATTGCATTCTACGAATTATAAGTCCTTTTGAACAATCTTGTTGTACACTTCATTCTAATTGATTTTATAATATAGGTTAGAAATTGATATATAAAGTCACTCCTTTCTTATTTAGAAAATATTCATTAAACTTGTGTATCTAATTGTTAGAATTAAAACAGTTCAATAATTTATAGTTTGTAATTCTAAACATAGATTTCCTTCTCATATTTCGTAACTATACATAAAAATCGAAGTCCTATTTTATATAATTAATAAAGGATAAAGTTTGACGAAAAAAGAGAGAGTGTTTCATTGCAGAATTGTCCGTGAAATCGACGTAATGGAAATTTTTAATTAATTTTACACCTAAATTAACTTTCTTCAGAAGAGCGCAGCATATTGAAACACCTGGCACTTTAAATAGCGAGAATATCGAATATATGGCAATAACTGATACTTGAAATAGCGAGAATATCGAATATATGGCAATAACTGACACTTGAAATAGCGAGAACATCGAAGATATGTAGCTGCACCTGCACTTGAAATAACGAAAATATTCGTAGTTATGGCAACACCTAGCTGGCAGCCTGGCACTTGAAGTAGCAATAATATCGAAGATATGGCAACACCTGGGACTAAAAATAGCGAGAATATCTAAGATATATGTCAACACGTACTACCTGGCCTTTTTTAAATAGAGAGAATATAACGTAGATGTGCATCACCTGGCAATTGAAATAGCCAGAATATCATCTATTACAACATTTGTATAGTCTTAAAACTATTAAAACACTTTTAATGTTAAAAATGCCAAGCACTCCTATTTAATATTATCTACAGCTACATAGCATAGTTCTAGAGCATAGTTAGTATCTGTGACTCGCACTGTTTAACTGCAGTAGATATATTAGAGTTTCACTGCAACCTGATAGTCATCTAATTTTAGTGTAGAAGTTGTCTCTTGAGTTAAAATCACAATATTTCATTCCTGCTGGAGATTAATGCTTTGCTTTCGTTAGAATTTAGACAATAAAGTTATTTGGAATTATATTTTTATTTTCTGGTGTTGAGAAAGATAAATGAATGTGACAGTATATTACCTAAATTAATTTAACTTTTTGAAGATTTTTTTCTAAACATAAATTTAAAAACAAAAATTTCAAATTCTATATTTCCACATAAATTATATGGTACCTAAATATTATGTATTAAGTGAATATAATGAATTAAACTTTATAAATGATAGAAAATTAGAAAACTACATTTTGTTAAATTAACATCAACAAAGTGACTTTTTAAAAATACATTATATTAGGTATTATAATGCAGTAAAATTTGCATTAATTTGTTTAAGTTTGAATATGGAATATATTATATACTTTCGATTAACAGAAAGTAAGTGTAACTGTGAACAATTATTTATTTAATTCCCTCATCTGACATTTCCAGAAATATAATGGTACAAACGTGCTTCTTCCTTAATTGTACGTCATGATTTGTATTTTGAACTATTAATGAACAATGGCGGAGTTTAGAAACACACGCATGACTAGGTAATCTTTTGAAAAATTCTTGCATATCTTTGTTTACGCAGGGAAAGTTATATCCATTTAGCAGGAGGTGTGAAAAATGCAAAAAACTTGCAAGTTACTACAATAATTGATATCATAATGAAAGTAGAGTACCTATAAACAATAAAAAATTGTTTAAAATTACGACTAAATATATATTTGAAAGTCCTCTAGTATTATCACTGAAGTACAAAGTTATTCTTTTTTAATTTATTTATTGCTAAATAATTAATAGAATTTAGTATATATAAAAACAATAAATTTATTCTCTCCTTATTTTACAGTATTGAAATAAATTAATATAGGCAATATGAAAATGATAACTATTGCCTAAGTATATATTTTACCGCCACTTCCGCTTTTCATGAATTGTGACCACTTGTTATTAAGTCCGTTAGACGGAACGAGTCTACACTCTACAGTCGGTCAATGTATAGTTTATAGAACTAGTTATATCTATATAGGCTACGAATATTACAGCAAGTGTTAGTGTTATTATTAACAGTAAATATTAAGGTGAGTTCATACGATTGAAGGTGAATGATGAAAAAATATTTTAATAGATAGCATATAGAATTTAAAGATTTATTTAAGATTATAGATAGGTTGGTACTTGTATGTATGTATCAAGTCATAACTAGGACATATTTGAAATTAATTTTATTAATTTTTATCATGTTGCTCAGCACAATTTTAATGGACAGTTATACATTAAAAAAATTATATTCACACTGTCCTAATAGTTTTTGCAGTCATGCGAGTGAGTCTCTTAACTAGGTACTTTTCCTTGCTAACGCTCTAAATAAACGTATTTACACCATACTGTGCACTAAGAGTGACTTTGTGGCTCATTATCATGGGAAATGTTCCTTATCGCTTTATAAAAGGACTGACTTGGTTAGGTAGGAAGGTTTTGCGGTCTTGTAAAATATTTTAAGTGTGAGAAAATGGGACAGCAAATGCATTGTTTTGTGCAGAAATGAAAGTGGATATGGCAAGATTAGGCTTAGAAACTCCTTCACTGTGATAGTAAGTTATGTTTTTATACCATTATAGATAAGTAGGTACATTATTATAGATTGAAGATTATTTTCCTTTAAATTAATAGTTATACACATGACTGCTGCCTAGGTAGCGAACTTTAGATCTACATCATTGATACTTCCTTTCCAAGTATCTTAATTTATGTGTAAAATAGTAGTATTTCACAAAATTATAGGTAACTTTTAATCAAGTATCTATTTATTTTTTACCTAAGTCTTAGTTTTTAGCTCATTAATAATTTTTCATTTCTAATCCAACAACAATAATAATTTTGCAGTTATTTACCACATGAGAGTAATTGCGTGAGCCAACCTACATAATTGAGCTACTTATCAAACTACGCTACCTACCTAGTTAGGCTACCTAAGGTGCTGAAACATTTGTTTAGTTATTCATAACTTACCGCTACTGCAAATGTTAGCAGAGTTAATAACTTTAGCGGGACAGCCATCGGGACACTTCTGAAAATAAAGAAGAAAAAATAAACATTAGAAAACTTGAAACCGAAATGCATTCAAACTTATTTCTCACTCTGGTTCAGTCTGTAGCTTCCTATTCTAATAAAAGAATGTAATCTTTGTAATTGATGGATATATTTTAATTAAAACAGATGGGGATATTGGAATGGGGAGAAAGTTAGAATCTGTTCTGAAGATCCAATCTTCCTTAATTGCTATTTTAATTTGGTAATCTGTCGTCCGTGCTATTTAGAACACTGGTTATTAAAAAGCGACACCGGTTATTAAAAAGCGACACCGGTTATTAAAAAGCGACACCGGTTAATAAAAAATTTCACATCAACAGCTGATAGTTTTCAATAGTGCTCAATAAGATATCGATACTACTATTAACTTATAATTTTGTGGTTACACAAAAATAGATGTTTTTTAAAGAATGACTGTTTATATTTGAAGGAAAATTTTGTAACCTGAAAACATATGAAAAAACTCATGTAAAAATATAAGTAACACATTAAAAATCTGATAGTGTATGCATACATTTTTATGTGAATAGAATAATTTATTTTTCAGCTTTAAAGCAAAACTATTTCAGAGGAAAATTGACGAAAACAAATACTTTTTTAAAAGTCGTAGGTAATGAATCTTTTTTTTTTGATAGGTCGTGATACTATATGCAATAAAAATATTTTCTCAAACAATTTTCTTTACTTTTGTTTTATCTTTCTTTGAATTACATTTTTAATTAATTTAATATACCACCAGATGCTCTCTTCTGGTGGTATTTATACCAAAAATTAACACTGATACATTTCCTTACATATCTCCTTTTAACGAGGTTAACACATCCCTTAGCACCAAAGCAACGTTTGAAAGCTTAGTAGCTTACTATCCTGAGGAGGAGCACTAGCTGCTTACACGCGCCATTCAGACCGTGACTCAGATAAGGCAAACATGCGCCAAATGTTGACGCAATGAAAGTAACGTGCAGAGGAAAGCAATCAACAGAAGAAAGAGCAGTTCTAATAGAGAATGTATGTTCTTCAATTAGGGGAAGAACTGAGTTATCAGACAGTTCTCCACATTTTCGATCAAAAAATAAAGAAATATACGAGGATTATTATTTTAATTGGTATCCAAATACATGCAGATATCATGGATACTAAATGAATTTTTTTTAAAGATAATATTTTTCCATTAAGAAATAGATAAAAAAATTAAATTAAAGTTAAATAATAATAATTATATACTTTTTCTCAAATGATCGAAAATGTGGAACCGTCCGATAACTCGGAACTTACCCTATAGTTCTAATTACTTTCACAAGTATTTTTTTTATTGCATCATGAAAAAATATCAACGCCTTATAATTATTTGTAATTAGTTATTGCTTCAAATTATTCCTATAGCTATTAAAACTAGTTATTTTGGAGTCACATTTAATAGATATCATTGCTAACCACCAACTCACGAACAAACATCGATGAAAGCAAAACAAATAGCTTTTTTCGGAAGCAATTTGAAATAGGATAAAATTTATTATGAATTTATGATCATTTTCGATCATGAATTAAATTCTACATTATAGATATAAATTATTTTTTCTAGAAATAAAATATTTCTTGTGAAATTTATCATATGAAAAATGAATCGAAAATTTTTCTATTCTATAATTTACAAATATAATTATAAATAGTATTCGTTAATTTAAAAAAAAAATCAATTAAAGAATGAATACAATCATCATAAAATATTTCTAGTTATATTTATTTAATAATTATCTTTATTTTACAATATCAAAAATATGTTATTCATTATATTAATCAATATGTTTTTATTTCTTTCATGAGAGCGTTGAGTATATTGTTATTAAAATCAACAGCTTGTCATTTTCATCATTCATCGGTCTAATACTGCCAAGTCATTCTATATCACCTGGTCAGAGTGGGCCAAACAGGTGCTTTATGACCACTATTCTAAACCAAGCACCAGCTATTCTAACAACCCGCTAAATGGAACAAGCACAAACAATAACTTTTATTCACAAACAACGTTTTTCATTCTTTCAGATTTTCAAGCAGTGGTTATTATCAAGTCAAATTGTTCGTAAAATGTTAATATGCATTTTTTAATTCATTTAAACAATTCTATGTGATATATTGAGAATTAATTAATATCTTGAAGGTATCAAACTGTATATAAAGGTATAAAACCTAAAAACAATAAAAAAGGATAGATTATACGAATTATCGATCAGTTCCATATTTTCGGTCATATAAGAAAAACAATGTAATATCTCTTATTTTAATTGGCATCCATGCTGTCTTCGGATCTTTTCTGTTTGCTGGGCGCATATGAAAATAAAATAATGATAATAACAATCTTCTGTACAAGTTTCCTGGGCGCATTCGGAAATGAAATAATAACAAATATTAAATTATGATAATAACAATTTCTTTGGACAAATCGGCATTGTAAATTTATTTAGAAAAGTTTGCACTACATCTTGGCATTTCCTAATTTTCCTTGAATAAATTGACATTTCTGTAGGTAAATAATTGCTTCTTCATCCGAATCCAGGTTTCCCCAAATCCACTTCAGATTACAGTCTTCGTCATCATAAAGCAGAGGTCATTAAATAACAACGCGTATCCATGATACAATTATATTTTCATTTATTATTTATTTTCAAATGCGCCCAGCAAACAGAAAAGATCATGGATACCAATAAATAATAAAGGTATCATTGATACCAATAAATAATAAAGGTATCATGGATACCAATAAAAATTGTGTAACAATATTATTATATAGTTTTTCTTATACGACCGAAGATGTAGAACTGATCGACATTTCGTAATTTACCCTATGTCTTTTTAGCGCAAATTAGCTTCACGTGTTGCACGTATCTAGTGCAAGTATTTGATCTACACACACATATGGTGTGTATGTGTGGGCTGTAGAGGTGCTAGTGGATCATCAGCATTATAAAACATATGTTAATCACATTCATAGTAATTAACACTATTTAATATCAGCTACTAAAGAAAAGCTCACTTTCAACTTTCTTATGAAAAGGTAATGAAAAGAAAAGATGGTGATTCAGTGTGAGGGTCTGAGTATCATATCATTTTCTCACAATGTTCAAACATTTTCTGTCATTCGTACAGTATTGTTCCAATGTCTGGAGTCAAATAGAAAGAAAATAATCTTTTGTTTTTATTACGATAGTTTACTTGGCTGCTTACAATAGCATTGCCGAACAGATATCTCCAACATCATTAGGATATTGGCCGTATCTATCCAACATTCTTACGATATTGTCCGAATATACTGTATCTATCTGAAATTATTACGATATTGTCCGAATATACTGTATCTATCCAACATTATTAATATATTGTCCGAATATACTGTATCTAATATCTATCTAACATTATTACGATATTGTCCGAATATTTCTGTAACATTCTTTCGATATTGTCTCAATATCAGTTCAACCTGTCTCTAATCATTCCTCTACAACCATACAATGTTGACCTTAGTTGCTATTGCCAACATGTCTCTCCACCATTGTGCCGATGTTGTCCTTGGTTGCGGTTCCAACCATTGGGCCGATGTTGTCCTTGGTGTCCTAGTAGCAGTACCATCCCAATGCAGGTCCGCAGTACCACCTCTTTGGGCCCACATCTGCCTAGTCATGTGAAACTTTCCCAAACCTCTATGTTTGCTCACCATAGCCAAAGGGATAACCGCACAAACTTTCTAGCAGGTCTAAGCCTATGCTGCTAAATCCTCCAAAACTTACCTAAGCTATGGTATACTATACTTAGTTAAGGATTATTCTATTTCAATGTGTTCCATCCAATAATGAAGAACAATTACGGTCTTTATTATATTGATTCAGTAATTTCGCTCATCTTTATTTTTCTAAAATTGAATAGGTTAAAATAATAGATGCATTTTTTGAAGAAAGGTAACTCTAATCGATGTGTACATATTGACATTACCAAAATAAAAATCCATTTCCTTTCACTGTTCACATCAAGAAAGTTTTCAGAGTTGTAAAGATTGCTTAAAATAATATTGATTGATTTCTTCATTGCAAGACTGAAGAAGACTAACTAGTTTATTGTTATATTGCTTGCACTACCTTTTTTAAACCAACATGTAGCTATTTGATTAGTTTCACATCAGCAGCTATCGTACTAAATTAATCGAAAGTATAACCGAAGATACTATAATTATTCATATATTAATCGTGATTTTGTTTCACAATCCAACTCCAATGTTTAATGTAGTCAGTGATTCACTTTTATCCCGAAAAGTATTTCATACTTACATATAGGCTTGAACTCGTTAATTATTTCATAATATACTCATAGGCTTGTCCGTCTATGAGTATATATTGTACTGTGCATATATTTTTCTATTTTTTTATCGTTCAATAAAATGTTTCAATCCTTTTCTATCCTAACCAGTCAGAGATGCACTTTTATCCCTTTATCCTGTTCTATCCTAACCAGTCAGGGATGCACTTTTATCCCTTTATCCTGTTCTATCCTAACCAGTCAGGGATGCACTTTTATCCCTTTATCCTGTTCTATCCTATCCAGTCAGGGAATCACTTTTATCCCTTTATCCTGTTCTATCCTAACCAGTCAGAGATGCACTTTTATCCTGTTATATACTAACCAGTTCTACCAAACCTACTCACCTTGCAGTACGTGACCTAGGATACAATTATCGTAACAATGAAACGGATACCTGATTGTACGGGTATTACGCACAGACTAACCTGTTTCGCTGATAGAAACTCTTCCGTAATCTATCGCTTAATTCTCTCTACCATTCATGATCTCAAGATGTATCATAAAGATCTCTCAAATGGTTGTGAAGTAATACTTCTTTTGGTGTCAGAGTCAGTAATGTTTCTGCTGAAATTTTCTCCAAAATTAAGTATATAATGATGCTAAAATATTATAAATAATTCGTAGGTAGTTCAGAGTTACAATAGAAAATTGTATTTGCAGTACGCACCCTCTACACTTCTTCAGTAAAAAAAACATTCTTTGATTTACTTTCCTTACCACATCTACTCAGACGCTACATTACATATTTTATTCTCTAATTTTGTGTATTATAAAGTTTACACAGACCATTAGAAATTGCAGATCTAATTTCTTAATCTACCTTTCTTGTTTAATTTCCATTTTGGTTCTATTTAAACACATCACTTCTGCAAATGTAGAAAAAGAGAAAATGTGGAATAGTATTTACACGGAGAAAATTTTACAGCCTCTATACAGTCATTTGCAGTGAGTGTACAAAGAGTGAACATCACTGTACTATATAGGGTGTGCCGCGGTTGAATATTCTGGAGATTTGATTTATTGAATATCCCATGATGTATAGGAATCAATGACTTGTATCCATGATACTGGTTACAAATTCTCTAGTATCGTAGATACGCTAGTTGAGTTATGTTCGACTCAATGAGTAACTTGTTACTCTGTATTCATTGTGTTTTTACGAACATGAGTAATGAATATATTATTCTCAACCATATATAACCGAAACTTGTAAAGGTTTGATTTTAATGTACATATGTGTATCTGTAGTTTGATATTCATATGTTATGGACTTAGATAAAAGTTTGAAATTATCTTTTATTAGATATTATTTCAACTATTGTTTGATAATCTAATCAACTATTGTTTGATAATCTAATCAACTATTGTTTGATAATCTAATCAACTATTGTTTGATAATCTAATCAACTATTGTTTGATAATCTAATCAACTATTGTTTGATAATCTAATCGACTATTGTTTGAGATTGAATCATCTATCTATTGTTAGAGATTGAAATCCTTTGTGTATTAAACCAACTATTGTTAGAGTTCGACATCAACTATGGTTACAGATTGAAATCTTTCATTTTTCATAATCGAATTAATGCCAATTGACTATGGGCTTTAATTTCGAATGCTGAGTTGTTATGTTCGTTCTCTGGCTTGCTTTATCTGATCCTTCCTTCCTCGTCGCTTTCTCCTCTCTATCACAGTCTACATTAGACGATAAAAAAACCAGCCTGTGAGGACTGAAATGAACTTTCTTCGATCTACTTAGTGCGTATGATCTAATGTCGGTGAAATGTGCGTACCGAGACTACCTTTTGATGATTAATTACCATTTTATTTCTTACTCAGATGAGAAAACATTCAATATATCTTACTTAGAGTGAACATACAGCTTCTGAAGTGAGAGATGTTGTACGCAACAAAAATTTAGGTTAGTAAGTCGATGTTCATTATCAAAACATTTTATGGATGGGTACTTAATTTAACTATAAATCTGCAGAAAAATAACCTAAGTCCTAGTTTATTATTAAAGTTAAGGCTATAGTTTTATTTGTTGTAATGGAAATACATGTTCATCTGTTGATGAGTCCTACCAAGTCTTCGAGATTTGGTTGATTATTGTGCGAATTTAATTCGTAATTATGATGACAGTGGTTTAACCACCTATCTTCGAAAAAAGTAGTACTGTTATTTATCCTTTTTGTCTTAGACAAATTCCACCTACTTTCCGTAGTTTTATTTGGCAGTGCCAGTGGATCGAATCCAAATTTTCATTTAAAATTAACCTTCAGTTTGAAAGCAATGTTGTCCTGTGGACATCCAATCACAAAATAACTATTTTTTATTCATAAAAAGTTAGTAATTATATACCGGTGATAGTTGTAAAATGTAAAACTAGTGCAGTTTTACATTTAACTGATTTACGCAATGACAAAAAAATAATAACAAAAAATATGAATAAAAACTTCAAGGATCAGAAAAAAAGAATAGCCATTAAGACTGAGATCATTTGGTAACATTTTTCAGCCCAATGGTATTCTATTAGTTTTCTTTTTTGCCACACTTTAGCCCTTGGACAAGTGAAAGTTGGCGAGTACATCACTGAGCAAACCGAGAGATGAGTTTGAGGGGTCACAACGATAAACCCAGTGGAGGAATATAGGCTGCAACTTTTGAAGCGAGTGTGCGATCGTAAGCTTAAAATACGAAGCTGAAGCTTAAAATATGAATCTGAAGCTTAAAATACGAAGTTGAAGCTTAAAATATGAAGCTGAAGCTATGAAGCTGAAGCTTAAAATATGAAGCTGAAGCTTAAAATATGAAGCTGAAGCTATGAAGCTGAAGCTTAAAATATGAAGCTGAAGCTTAAAATATGAAGCTGAAGCTTAAAATATGAAGCTGAAGCTTAAAATATGAAGCTGAAGCTTAAAATATGAAGCTGAAGCTTAAAATATGAAGCTGAAGATTAAAATATGAAGCTGAAGATTAAAATATGAAACTGAAGTTAAAAATATGAAGCTATGGTACAGCGCAGTTCTGTCTACTCCATACATGAAACTTATTTGTAGATGAATTATTGGCATGTGAAACAAGTTTGAAATTTGAAAAACAGTTAACTCCTTCAAATCCTATAGTGAAAGAGGAGACTTTGATCAGGAAAGACCTTTGGAGACATTTTACACTAACATCTTCATAGTTCTCAAACCAACAACCTGGATATTTTGCTGCACATTTTTGTATATTTCAAATTGAAAATGATTTTTTTATTGAGATAGCATGTGACAGCATTGGAAAGTGACATCTAAGGACACTGAGGAGAAGTGACAGGGAAAGCCCTAACTCTGAATAAGGGAGAAGAAAGTTGTTGTAACACTATTTACGTTGTAACGTAATAATTAGGAGAGCAGTGAAAGGCAGGTCAGGGCTGGTTGTTTACTAGAGCATAGCTGGTACATAACTACTGAAAAATCCTAATCATTCACATGAACGCACCTATATATGAAAAGAAACTAATGAACATAGAAAACTATAATACAATGAAATTACATGGGATACTTTAATAAACATATATAAATAACATTAATGAATAAGGATAAAGAGAATAAATACAAATGATAGAAACAGAATATAACAACTTCCCCCTCTTTAGTTAAGGACATATAATTCAAATTAACTAATCGAGTCCATATCTATCAACGGGATTCCTAACTCGGGTAGAACGTCTAAGTACCGGTTCATCAGTGGGGGTACCGGTGGAAGAAGGAGTATCTACTTTTGCGTCTGGCTGTACTGGACAATGTTCCGGTACCAAAACAGGAACCACAGGTGGTACAAAGTTCTCAGAATATACTGTAGAAGGCTTTATTCGAATGTGCTCATCAGGAAATACAATAGTTTTACCTTCATTACCAGAACCAATACGGGTATCTCTAGACTTGATAGAGCTAGGTAAGAGTTGATGTAAATGCCTCTTCCATACTACTCCTAACTCATGAATGTGAACTAAATAAACATTTACAGCAATTTTATCAACAATAGTACCTATAAGCCACTTTGCACCTTCTCTCAAGTTCAAAGCAAGTACCGAGTCTCCTTCTTCAAACTGCCGCATATTTTTACCTGTAGGAGTTTTTACACGAGGAACAAATCTAGGATTTATTCTATCAGTCACAGTTACATATTTCCTTTTATTGAGTGATACACAAGGGGCCAATTGTGTAACACTATGCGGAACACACCTATAATAAAGTAACACTTTAGCTAATCTAGATTTGAAAGAACCTACAGTGTTTTTCTTTAATAAATCTTTTATTACCCTCACTCCCCTCTCAGCCTGACCATTACTAGAGGGCATGTATGGACTAGACGTTAGATGATGAATGCCAATACTCATCAAATACTCTTTGAACTGTGATGCAGTAAAACACGTTGCATTATCGCTAACTATAGTGTCACATAGACCATGCCTACTAAATATAACTCTTAAAGCATCTATGGTATCAACTACACTAACACTAGGTACTACTTCACATTCAATATATTTAGAAAGAGCATCAATAGCGATTAAACATATTTTATTTTCTACAAAAAAATGATCAATATGAATACGTGACCAACTACGATCAGGAGTTGGCCATTCAACAGAAGAATTTTGTGGGGGTTTAGAAGCAACAGATTTACATTGAGAACAAGAATTAACAAGGTTTACTATATCACTATCGATACCTGGATACCACATAAGATTCCTAGCCATAGATTTCATAGCGGACATACCCGCGTGACTCTCATGAAGCTGCATTAATACTTTGGCACGCAGTGCCTCTGGAATTAAAACTCTGTTTTTATAGAGTATACAACCCTTCACGAGAGTCATCTCTGCTGCATATCCCTTGTACCTAGATAGTTTAGGATTATCAATCACATCAGGGAAACCGTACCTAATATAATGCTTAAGAGTTGAATAATCTGAGTCTAGATCAGTTTCGTTGCGTACATCAGAACAAGATACAATGGACCTATCAAAAGTTTCCAAAGTGAAAATTAGCTCATAAGGTTCACATGTTTGAATTGTATCGGGTAAAGGGAGGCGGCTCAGACAATCGCTGTTCACGTTATTTTCACCTCGTGAATATTGAAACTCATACTGAAATTGTGAAAGTCGTAATGCCCACCGCTGAAGGCGAGAAGAACATGTAGTTGGTACCGCATTGTTATGAGCTAGTAATTTTCTCAATGGTTGCTGATCATTACGAATGATAAATTTTGTGCCTAACAAAAATTTTCTAAATTTGTCGCAACCGAAAACTACACTAAGCCCCTCCCTCTCTATGTTAGAGTAATTTCGCTCACTATCGTTTAAAGTGCGCGATGCAAATAGTACAGGTAGCCACATGCTTTCTGTACTTTTACGTTGCATCAAAACTGCTGCAATACCATATGAAGAACTGTCAGTTTCCAATAACGTTTCAAAAGAAGGATCATACAATTTAAGTACATTATTGGAATTGAACAAGTTTTTAACTGCATTGAAAGCAGTTATCTGTTCAGATCCCCAAATAAACTTTGAGTTCTTCTTTAGTAATTTGTAAAGCGGTGCCAATACCGTACTGAAGTCGGGTAGAAATCTGCAGTAAAAATTGCATAAACCAATGAAAGCTTGCAATTGCTTTAAATCTTTAGGATAAGGAGCATCTATTATTGCCCTAATTTTTTCTGGATTAGGGTGTACTCCCTCTTTATCGAACACATGACCAAGATAGTTCACCGAATCAGAAAAAAATGTACATTTCTTTACGTTAAGCTTAATTCCTTTATCTTTAAGAGCTGATAGTACATCTCTCAATACTTTAATGTGAAGATCTAAAGTTGGGGTCAATACCAAAATATCATCTTGATAAATAATAACATGATTGATATTGTTTAAAGTTTTACACATGAAAGACTGAAATATACCTGGTGAAACACTGAAACCAAATGGTAAGTAATTATATCTAAACAGTCCTTCGCAAGTATTAATGGTTGTAAATTGTTTAGAATATTCGTCTAAAGGAATTTGTAAAAAAGCATTAGCTAAATCTACCTTAGAGAAAAATTTAGAGTTACCTACTTGCGATATAACATCGTCAATAGTTGGTAATGGATAATTTACCGCCTTTAGATGTCTATTAACCGTTGGTGAAAAATCCCCACATATGCGTACAGACCCATCACTTTTCAGTACATTCACTGTGGGTGAAGCCCAATCACTCTGAAACACTTTAGTGATACGACCTGTATTCTCTAATCGCTTCAACTCTATCTTAACCTTATCTTGTAATCTTAAAGGGACTGATCGAGATTTCGAAAATATTGGCATAGCATTCTCATCTACTCTAAAACTAACAGTTTCTGTAACATTAGACTGAAATTCACTACACAAATAACCATCAAATTCCTTTAATACATTGTTTTGACATTTTACATTAGCAATCTTAGAACTAACTGGTAGAGAAAAGTTAATATTCAGCTTGGAACATACATCTCTCCCTAGTAATGGAACAAATTTTGAATCTACAATCAAAAAATCATGAAAAATAGTTATATCATTATATGTGAGCTTAGCTGAAACTTTGCCAAGAAACTTAATCTCACTGCCACTGTATCCCTTTGCTTTAACTGATGTAGGTCTAATTTCATTACAAATATTCTGGGCATCAGTAATAGAAATTGTAGAGATATGTGAACCTGTATCCAATTCAAACCTAATATTGGTACCATTGACATTACAATTTAAAAAGGTTGGTTCAAAAGTTATAGGGACAACAGTGGCATTTACAGTAAAAAAGAATCATCGAAATGATTATAACTCATACCCTCCACATTTGAATTTGAAACGCAGCCTGAGCATTCGAAATGTTCCTGAGTTGAATGCGATGACGTCATTGGTTTTGAAAGTGGTTGACTGTGCGTGTAATTTCCATTCTCAGAGGTCAAGGACGTTACCATGGCAACTTCAGGTTCATACACACTGTGTGTAGCTTTTGCCTTGCATACCCTAGCGATGTGTCCGGTCTTTCCACACTTGCGGCAATTGAGAGCCATTGCCCAGCAGTTTTTTGCCAAATGCTTCCTGTCTGCACCGCATCTCATGCAAACATAGCCAACTGGAATTTCACTTGTAGGTTTATCCTGGCTTCGATTTCTTGTAGAATACACTTTATGACTTATGACTTGACTTGACTCTGCAGACATTTCATATGCGTCATTAGTCAATTGTTCAAGTAACTTAGCTTGGGCGACGTAGTCATTGAATTGCTTATCTTCGTCACACTCTTGTAGTAGCTTAGTGACTATAGCACTGGAACATAACCCACTCACAAAAATATCTCGAAGAAGACGGTCGTGACAGCAAGTTTTGTAGTCACACTCTGCAGCTAAGTTATTGAGAGTTTTCGCATAACTCTCAATGGATTCACCATTCTGCTGCTTGCGATTCAGAAACTTCACAGCGGCGCCGACTACAGACTTTTTGACTTTGTATTGTGCCAGTAGCGTAGTGGCAATTTGCTCATAGGTTGCTGCCGACAACTTCATAGGCTTACAACGTCGCTGGAGATCTGTAATGACGTGAACAGGTAAGGCTCTGCACAAAACAGCTGCTTTCTTCAACTCATCATCCCCTGCCTTTGCTAGAAGATCACTATTCTGCACGGTGAATCTTTCGATGAATTCATCGATCCGTTCAACTTGAGGATCAAAAGGAGGATAGTTGGATCCCATCCTCGTCGCCAGTTAATGTTGTAACACTATTTACGTTGTAACGTAATAATTAGGAGAGCAGTGAAAGGCAGGTCAGGGCTGGTTGTTTACTAGAGCATAGCTGGTACATAACTACTGAAAAATCCTAATCATTCACATGAACGCACCTATATATGAAAAGAAACTAATGAACATAGAAAACTATAATACAATGAAATTACATGGGATACTTTAATAAACATATATAAATAACATTAATGAATAAGGATAAAGAGAATAAATACAAATGATAGAAACAGAATATAACAAAAGTAAAGACTTTTTTGGACACTAATCAAGAGATGTGTAAAGAACTTCACGACAATGACTCTTTGTAGGCTTATATTCTTTGGGTGATATGTAAGTTAAGACTTTTTGGACACGCCAACTTTATAAGATTATATTCTTTGAGTGATCTCAACTAAGCTTGGATAATGATCCTCACATCAACTGGACAGGATTAACGAACTTATGGTTTTGGAGAAAATAAATAATGTAATAAAATCTAAAAAAAAAATGAAAAAAAAATGACAATTTAATGTAATTTAGTTATGACAATTTTTTTTAATTGTTCTTTAGTATAACTATATACTTATTGATTGAGTAAAAAAAATCTAAGTTATGTTTATTTTACGCTAATTATTATTTATAATTTGCTGCAAAGTGCAATTAAACACGTTAAATTAAATTATAAAGGAAAAACATCAATCTTTTGGACAAGCAATCAATTTTAATTGAAATAAACAACTTCCTTCACAATTAAACTTTAATATATTTTCTTTTTCATTCTCTTTAACTCTGATATTAGATAATAGTTTTCATTATATACAAATCAGTGCCACATATTTTTTTCATTCAATCAATCAATAAAATCAGAAAAGCTCACTATTCACTGAACACTCAGCGAGTGTCTGCTTCACGGGTAACTGTTCTATTTGCGCACCGTTTAGAGATAGAAAGTGTTCAGTCGGGAGATGACGCAATGATAAATATTTCCGAGAATTCAGGACACACGAAAGTGAAATTAGACTTTTAAGGTCCGTGCACACGTAGGGTTTTTAAAGTCTTTCCGACAGACTTTTTGTGAAGTTCCTCCTACTTTTTCCTCGAGAATATAAGAAAGTACGATATAGTTATTATTAATTAATAACTATTTCTTTTTTTCTTATATTCTCGTGGAAAAAGAAGGAGGAGCTTGGCAAAAAGTTTGGTGGAAAAACTTAAAAACCCTACGTGTGTACGGCCCTTAAAAAAAGATTGAATGAGTATACTTAAAAAGAAACTTTTGATCCTTCCTTTTATAATTATAATTTTGCAATTCTTAAATTAATTTCTTTATAAGCACATTACAGTAAGTTCATTTAAGTTATTAATTTAGTATTATAATAATATTCTTTTTTATAATCTATAAGTAACTTCAGGGAATATATTTTCCTATATTCACATATAGTTTTTGCGCCTATACTTTCTATAGGTAACATTTATAAATATCACTAAATCAATCAGTGTTTTAAGCCTTTCTAGTACTTAAACTTGACACAGACCGTGCGAACATTCTAGCACTATTTACGGACACCATTATTACCTACTCAATCGTGCCTTATGGAAAATGAGAACATTGCTAAAAAAAAAGAGTGTAAAAAAAATATTTCTTTCTAATGGAATTTTTTTCCCATCAAACTATTAATAAGTTTTTATCTCTAGTATGCATTCAAACTATTAATAAGTTTTTATCTCTAGTATGCATTCAAACTATTAATAAGTTTTTATCTCTAGTATGCATTCAAACTATTAATAAGTTATTATCTCTAGTATGCATTCAAACTATTAATAAGTTATTATCTCTAGTATGCATGGCTGCAAAGGAATTAATATTCTAAAGATAAATCAGATATGCGTAAATATCAAAAATAATTATAACTGTAAATAAATAATTTCACTTGGATTTATATAAAATTTATACTGAACGTTAATTTAATATCCATGAACGGTAATTTAATAATATCAAATGATGTTAATTTTAATATTATCCGTATCATGGATACAATCTTTTCCATAATACTGAAAAAAGTATTCGGTTTTAAATGACTGCAGATTACAACAGTTCACCTTTTCTACTTACAGAGAGAAAGTTATGGTGGGGCATAGAAGATTAAGAGGGGATAATTTTGGTAGGGCATTAGAAGATTAAGAGGGGAAAGTTATGGTGGGCCATAGAAAATTTAGTTGAGTCCCCAGTTAATCTTCTATGGCCCCACCATAAGTTGGTAGAGTAAGATTTATTACCCAGAGTTACTGAGGCCTGGTACCCACTGAGTCGTGATGGATAACCTTTTGTTCAACTCTAGAGAGAGGATTACATCTCTCATACCTCTCTCAAACATCTCTCAAACATCTCTCATATCTTTAATAGAAACTCAACATCTCCCATTTTCATGCATCAGAATTGAAGTTCAGATGCCAGCCTCAGATATTTCATAAGGTGAGTAGAATGCTTTGTGTGAAATTGCACTGATAACATTTATAAAAATTATTTAAAATTTATAGACTCTTATCCTGATAATAGGGTAAGATCCCAATTATCAGACAGTTCCACATTTTCGATCAAAATATAAAATAATGGAAATTTACCTTTAATTTTAATTGGTATCCATGATACGTGCAGGTATCTTGGATACCAACTGAATAAAAGGTAACTATTAATTTTTATGGATTTTTTTTTTATATAATCGAAGCTGTGTAACCGACCAATAAATCGTAGGTTACCCTATATCCTTTTCCTTTCTTTCCTCTGCATTTAACCCTATCTGTCTGGACTGGCTTTTGAAAGTGGGTTAGTGACTTAGAAAAACAATCGGTGTTAATGCTATATCACAGAGTGTGTGTTCTCACAATTAAGCCCTTACTATTTCCTTACTTCCGACACGAGTGATGGTACTATCAGTTAGAGAGTGATGGTACTATCAGTTAGAGAGTGATGGTACTATCAGTTAGAGGGTGATGGTACTATCAGTTAGAGAGTGATGGTACTATCAGTTAGAGAGTGATGGTACTATCAGTTAGAAAGGTGATGGTACTATCAGTTAGAGGGTGATGGTACTATCAGTTAGAGAGGAGATGGTACTATCAGTTAGAGAGGAGATGGTACTATCAGTTAGAGAGGTGATGGTACTATCAGTTAGAGAGGTGATGGTACTATCAGTTAGAGAGGTGATGGTACTATTAGTTAGAGAGGTGATGGTACTATCAGTTAGAGAGTGATGGTACTATCAGTTAGAGGGTGATGGTACTATCAGTTAGAGGGTGATGGTACTATCAGTTAGAGGTTGATGGTACTATCAGTTAGAGGGTGATGGTACTATCAGTTAGAGGGTGATGGTACTATCAGTTAGAGAGGAGATGGTACTATCAGTTAGAGAGGAGATGGTACTATCAGTTAGAGAGGTGATGGTACTATCAGTTAGAGAGGTGATGGTACTATCAGTTAGAGAGGTGATGGTACTATCAGTTAGAGAGGTGATGGTACTATCAGTTAGAGAGGTGATGGTACTATCAGTTAGAGGGTGATGGTACTATCAGTTAGAGAGGTGATGGTACTATCAGTTAGAGAGGTGATGGTACTATCAGTTAGAGAGGAGATGGTACTATCAGTTAGAGAGGTGAGGGTACTATCAGTTAGAGAGGAGATGGTACTATCAGTTAGAGAGGAGATGGTACTATCAGTTAGAGAGGTGATGGTACTAACAGTTAGAGAGGAGATGGTACTATCAGTTAGAGAGGTGATGGTACTAACAGTTAGAGAGGAGATGGTACTATCAGTTAGGAAAGTAACTGATAGTGAGTACTAGCTGTTTTACCAGAATACTTAGAAAGAAAGTTATGATGGGGCCATAGAAGATTAAGAGGGGCATAATTTAAATGTCTGAAAACTTTAATATATAACTTAGATTAAAGTTGTCTGACATTTCTACTAAAAAATTACATTATTTTTTTATTTCAATTCCTATTCATACTACCAGCTGCTTGCCAAGCGTATTATCAGGTTAGTGTGACGGACAGACAGACAATACTACAATATTGATGATTCCATGCATAATTATTATAAAACTGTATATATTAATGGTGATAGAATGATACGAATGATAACAGTATAATCAATTTAGAAATATGCGTACAATATGAGACAGTAAAACATCTTATTTTGCATTGCTCAGAGCATGAAAAATAAACTAATAAAATAACAATAAAAAGGTATTACTTTCTAGAAAGAAAAGAGCATAAGAGTCTACTCTTGTCATACATATTAACCTACTTTGCTCTTCTTGTTTAGCAACTCTTAATTAATAACTGAAACTTAATTAAGTTGTATATTAAAAACTATTTGCGTGAAATCTAAACAATTTTTTTATCTTTATAAATAATTTAAATTATATTTATTGTTATACAAACAAAAACCTGTTAAAGCATATCTCACACGTTCAGATACTATATTTTGCACTGAGTATTTGTAGTATAGGATGGGCTCTAAGTTATCGGACGGTTTTACATTTTCGATCATGTAAGAAATAATAATTAATAATTATTATTTAACTTATAATTTATATACTTCTTTCCTGTATGATCGAAAATGTGTAACTGTCCGATAACTCAGAACTTGATGTATTACTCTTCATTTTCCCTTTTTTCATTCATTCTCAACCGGTTAATCGGGTTGCCCCACCAAAGTCAGTTTAACGTTTTCTCTGTTGTCACACCCCTACTACATGCACAACTCTTTCAGTGTTAACATTGGTAAAAAAAGTCTGACCAGTATTAACAATTTTTTTTTCAATTATTAAATTTTTTAATATTTTCTGATATTAAAAATTTAAAATGTTACATTTTTTAATATTGAATTTTATTTTTTATATTAAAAAATTGTTATTTTAATTGCTGCAGTTAAAAAAAGTAAAAAATTTAATTAAATACTTGAATGCTCAATTATGAAGTCATGCAAAACATTTACTGGAAACTTCATTTGTTATCCCAAACCTTTTAATTGAAGAAAATTGACTTCGTTTTTGAAAAATGTGCAGGAGAAATAAGACCCTATAACAGGATCGAAATTTTAAAGGTGGTTTGAGTGTTATAGGGGGCATTAAGGGAGTTCTTGGTGGGAATAAGGTAGTCTATTCTTTATATCCGGAGAGAATGTTATGGTAGGGATATGAGAAATTAACTGGGCCATCCTTAAATTTCTTCCATAACTTTCTCTCAAGAATGATGAATTAAGGTAGATACTCTGACTATAAACATAGATGGCATTAAGGTAGGTTATCCCACTATAAACATAAATGGCATTAAGGTAGGTTATCTCACTATAAACATAGATGACATTAAGGTAGGTTATCCCACTATAAACATAGATGGCATTAAGGTAGATTATCCCACTATAAACATAGATGGCATTAAGGTAGATTATCCCACTATAAACATATATGGCATTAAGGTAGATTATCCCACTATAAACATAGATGGCATTAAGGTAGATGATCCTGAATAGATAAATGTTTCAGACTATTTTTTCCTAGGTTTAACCAAGTTAAGTTATCTTTCTTTCAGCTTTGACACACTCTTCTATGTAGGTACATCCCCTACATCTTCAGCCAATCAAACATCAATTCTAATTTGCACACCAATTGCCACCTCTTCCTCTCAATATGCTTTTTATCATCTCAATATGCTTTTTATCATCTCAATATGCTTTTTATCATCTCAATATGCTTTCTTTTCTCATGTTGAGATGAAGTTGTTTCAGATGCTGCCGACTAGGTTTCACTTTCCTAATTGTAAGGTTTTTTATGACTACACTACGGCAGGGTACACGGTACACGTAGCTGAATCATATCGCCACTGGGTAAACCGTGTATTGGCTAATAAGTATCATATCGGTATACACATTGGGTAAAGAGTACATGGGGCAAAACACACATTGGGTAAAAAGTATATTGGGTAAAACACACATGGGGTAAAAAGTACATGGGGCAAAACACTTATGGGGTAAAAAAGGCCATACGCATGGCGTAAGAAGAAGTTTTCGGCCTCAAATAAAGACATATTATTTGTAGGAGGTATTTAAGGAGTGCCGATCATAACATCGATATGAAATTAAAATTTGCTGTATGAAACAAATAAGTGTAGTATAACTGCATTTAACTGCAAAATGTTATGCGTACAATAGTTGGTGTTTATTGAATGTTTTAGTTATTCATACATATCGCAAAGTCAATCCTTGGAATTTAATGACCTCTCCAGTGGGTCATTTTGACCACTTCTTCCCATTCGAAAGCCTACTGTACATTTTTATTCATTCTGATAGTTAATCACAGAATGAAAACAAACGTCGAAGAAGATATTCCGTTCCTATAAGGATGATGGAAGCGGAATATTATATTTAATAAATATATATTTTTGAGGGTTAGTTTTTATAAGAGTGGGGTAAATTCTGAGTTATAGGACCACTTCACATTTTCGATCATATAAGAAATTCGTTATTTAAAAGACGGATCTTTTCTGTTTGCTGGGCGCAATTGAAAATAATTAAATTAATTCAATATTGTATCACTAGTGCACTTTCCCGTTAAAAATAACGGGTCATCATCAATACCAATTTTTTACCTGTTATTGTGTTATTTTTAATGAATTCGATTAAAATTAAATTTTCTGCATAGTCTAATTTATTTTATAGATAAAATACTTTAAAAAATTAAATAAAAACAAAGGAATTTAAATATCAAGTCAATATATTCCCGTGCGTATCATAGTTACATTCTTCATGTTTAATACCAGTATAGAGTAAAAGTGGACACCAAATAAATAAACACACAAGGGAAATTATTAGTATAGATGGATACGCGTTGTTATTTATTGACTTCTGCTTTAGGAGAACACCTTTCCTTGATGACGAAGATTTGGAATTATATATTGGAAAACAATTTATAACTTTATATTATATAATAACCATATTATTACTATTAAATAGTTATCAAATGGTTATTAGTTAGTTATTAAATGGTTATGATAGAAGTATATTTCTATTTTTTCATATGCGTCCAGGAAACAGAAACTTTTCCAAATATATTGTTTGAAATAATAAGTAGGTATTTTTTCTAAATAAACAATTTAATTTTAAAAGTTAGTAATTATGATACTACCATATTTTTCCCATTATTTTTAAATGCACCCAGCAAACAGAAAAGATTAAAAAAAACGAGTCGAAAATTTGGAACAATCAATTAAATCGAAACTTATCCTAAATTGAAAATATATTGCATTTTATTAACATAATCTAATTGAGTGTAATTACAAACCAAAATAGTATAATATTAAATCGAAATAGGTACAATGAATTATATTTATGAAAAACCTAAAAATATTATTTTTTTAAAGACATTTTAAAAATCCCACCTTTTTTATGAGGTTAAAACGAAAGAGTTCAGTTAGGTAGATTCTCAAGCACGAACAGTACACACCCTCACTCCACTGAATCCAAACACTCAATGAGCACCAATGAATGAAACCCTTAAAAGAGAGTATCAGTGGGCGGGGCTTGAGGTGACCGTGACGTCATACTTAGCCGCCAGTAGCGTGCCTCCCATTTGCTGAGACTCTGAAGTGACCTCTCGAACTGAACCGCTGTCTGCAGTCTATCTTATCTCTGATTGGTCGAGAAGCAAGGGGATAGAGAAGACTGTCGCTAAGGCATCCTCGTGATTGGTTGATTGTTTATGACGTCATTACTTTCACCCACAGCTTTCTGAGGTCATTTGGTTGGTTGATAACATTCCTGAAACTGTTGATACATTTATCAATGAGTTGGAATGTTCTGCATTGATTAAAACTTATGAAAAGTAACAACATTTCATTTAATTCAGACTTGATAATTTTATCTAATCCTTAAAATTAAATAAAATGAATAACGATATAACCTGGTTTAAAAATTTCAGATTCCCCTGTAAAATAGTTCACCTAGTTTTGTACGTAGGTTGGTCTAGCGATTACGGTGCGTATATCAAACTATTTACCTATGTGTGTTCTAGGCATTTGAATCATAGCCATTACAAGGGTCACTGACGATGTACCGACTATACCGGTCATACTTTGAACTATATTTCTGTTATTATGTTAGACAGGCTATTCCATTCACAAGCTATAACTGTTAAGAGAGAGATTTATGATGGGGCCATAGAAGATTAACGTAGAGTATCCTCTTAATCTTCTATGGCCCCACCATAACTTTTCCTCTGGTTGTAAGCGAATACAGTGTGTCTGTGATATATTAAATAACATTGTAAATAGTTATAATGTACTATCAGAGAAAAGAGTCACTGTGGTGATGTACTATCAGAGAAAAGAGTCACTGTAATGATGTACTATCAGAGAAAAGAGTCACTGTGGTGATGTACTATCAGAGAAAAGAGTCACTGTGGTGATGTACTATCAGAGAAAAGAGTCACTGTGATGATGTACTATCAGAGAAAAGAGTCACTGTGATGATGTACTATCAGAGAAAAGAGTCACTGTGATGATGTACTATCAGAGAAAAGAGTCACTGTGATGATGTACTATCAGAGAAACGAGTCACTGTGATGATGTACTATCAAAGAAAAGAGTCACTGTGATGATGTACTATCAGAGAAAAGAGTCACTGTGGTGATGTACTATCAGAGAAAAGAATCACTGTGATGATGTACTATCAGAGAAAAGAGTCACTGTGATGATGTTCTATCAGAGAAAAGAGTCACTGTGATGATGTACTATCAGAGAAAAGAGTCACTGTGATGATGTACTATCAGAGAAAAGAGTCACTGTGGTGATGTACTATCAGAGAAAAGAGTCACTGTGATGATGTACTATCAGAGAAAAGAGTCACTGTGATGATGTACTATCAGAGAAAAGAGTCACTGTGATGATGTACTATCAGAGAAAAGAGTCACTGTGGTGATGTACTATCAGAGAAAAGAGTCACTGTGATGATGTACTATCAGAGAAAAGAGTCACTGTGATGATGTACTATCAGAGAAAAGAGTCACTGTGATGATGTACTATCAGAGAAAAGAGTCACTGTGATGATGTACT
>CANNZV010001727.1:133020-253588 GCA_947561585.1 Caprella mutica
CTATCAGAGAAAAGAGTCACTGTGATGATGTATTATCAGAGAAAAGAGTCACTGTGATGATGTACTATCAGAGAAAAGAGTCACTGTGATGATGTACTATCAGAGAAAAGAGTCACTGTGATGATGTACTATCAGAGAAAAGAGTCACTGTGGTGATGTACTATCAGAGAAAAGAGTCACTAGCTGTGATGATGTACTATCAGAGAAAAGAGTCACTGTGATGATGTACTATCAGAGAAAAGAGTCACTGTGATGATGTACTATCAGAGAAAAGAGTCACTGTGATGATGTACTATCAGAGAAAAGAGTCACTGTGATGATGTACTATCAGAGAAAAGAGTCACTGTGATGATGTACTATCAGAGAAAAGAGTCACTGTGATGATGTACTATCAGAGAAAAGAGTCACTGTGATGATGTACTATCAGAGAAAAGAGTCACTGCAAGACGTTAATAACACGAATCACAGTTTTCTAATTTCCTACTATTTTCAAATTTTACAGATTTGTAGTTTTGTACCCAGACCAATTTCAGAATATCTACAACCATTGCAGTTAATGAAGTTTCTTTTTGAAAAAATAAAATTAGTAAACGATGAAAAAATATCTGTACATGTACAAAATAATATTGATATGACTAATTAATTTAGAATCATGTTTCTTTTATATAGTATAAGTATTTATGCATAGTCTAGACATAAATGCTATTATATGTAAACATAAACTGATATACATATAAGGGTAAGAATAATTCTCTTTGATAGATACTTATGCATAATTCTATATGTATCATTAGAACTAAAAACGATACTAGGGTAAGTTCTTAATTATCGGTCAGTTCAACATTTTCGTATGCGTAAGAAAAAAAATACAATAATCATTAAAATTAAATAATAATCATTATTTTTTTTTTCTTATGTGCCCGAGAATGTTGAACTGACCGATAATTAAAAATTTACCCTATACTTCATTCCATAGTCTTTCTTTTTGTCAACGCATTGCTTTAATAGCTGTGGTCTTCCATCATCAGCATTACGCACGACTTTCTTCGGAAATTTGACCACTGCATCAACAAAAAAAAAAATACTTATAGAGTCATTATTTCTGTTTTTCCTAGAACAATTTATTTCCTTTAATACTGACCATAACTTTTAATCCTAAGCCTGGAGTTGTGGACTTCTTGAGGACCAATCATATTCAGCATCATTAAATCAGGGATACCCACTCCTGACTCCTGAGTGATTCTTGCTCTATGTGCTGGAGTTGAATCCTTTTTGGAGCACCAATCTTTTCCATTAAACAGAGAACTGGCCAAAAAGTTTACATTTAACATCCTTATAATACACACGAGCAGTAGTTTAATATTTTTTTCGTAAAACTGAAGCCTTTTGACTTCATGGTAAGACACATCCCATCAAGCTGGGTGATATCCACCCCAAAGCTCATGAATTGCTTCAGAAGCTTCTTTATAGATGTGTGTATAAGCCTTATCATTTTAGCGATTGAAACTTTCTTTTATGATAACATTCCCTTAGCTCTGTAGAGGATCTTTCGGCGAGCACTTCCCCCGTACAGGAGCAAGAGCTGCTTTCGGTTTGCACCTTCCGAACAAAGGCTGCTTCCCACATCACCGATATCCGTCCGGGACGTCACCGGTCAGTGATTTTTTATCACTGAGGAGAACCGGTACTGTGTGAATAGGTCCGTTGAAATTAATGTAACGATATATTTTTTCACTGACACCGAATCACTGAGAGGAGAGTGACGGAGACGGACCGGAGACGTGCCGGACGGATATCGGTGATGTGTGAAGCAGCCTCAAAACGAATAAAGCAATACGATGTTTACAAATGAGGAGATTTTGAATAAAACATTGGCTAACATTTTGTTCTAATCATACATAATAAAATAATGTATGGGTATCAATCAAAAGTGTTCATTTTTATCCTTATAGCATCTGGATGTTAATTAAATATCAATAAACATTTCGGAACTATGAGCATAAAATATGAGCCATTTGATTGTTTTGTTTTAAATGCCTTTATAATCAGAAGAGTTACTGAAAGTAACAAGTGAAGGATTTCAATATTTTATTGACTTAAACTATAAGTAGGTATTAAAATACTTGAAAGTTTATAAAAAGGGCAATATATATTGGTAAGAAATTGATTTAAATAGTTAAATTAATATATGAGCAAAATATTATTTTACAATCATTTATCAAAATTGAAATTTTTAAAACGTATAAAATGTTACTGATAAAATATCCAAATTACAACAGTTTGCAGTCCAATGGTACAGTATAGGGTGTTGGTCTTTGGAACAAATCGAAATTAGTAAGATTCTAGGCTCATTAAGTAACTAATTCAAAATTGATAAACCATTAATAATTTTTCTAGAGCAAGTGTCAAGACAAATGTGTTTATACTTTACGTGTGGTTATGTGCGGTCATCTATTTTATTTGAAATATTTAGGCTAAAGAATATAAGTAGCAACCCTAACTGTACCTAGGTCAGGTCAAAGGAGTATCTGACCACTTACTGTGCTCACACAATTGTGTACTTCACCACCTCTGACCAGTTAGTGCTATTCCTACTGAGAGTGTGATATTTGTAGCAAATTGCATGGAAATATTAATATGGAGGGTTTATTTTACTTTGTGAGGTGAATTTGCTAAGCGTTATTGTCAGGTTAATTTAACATGTATTACGTGTTCATTTAAAAATTATCATATGTGAACTTTTTAGTTAAATTAGTAAGCTATAATAAGGATTGAGGCTTTTAATATTTAATTCATATATACACATCTGTTTTTAATTTTACAGTCCGAAATTTTTCATGATTTACTTTTACGGTCTAAAATACTTGCAGGGTAAGTTACGAATTATCGGTCAGTACTACATCTTCGGTGATATAAGAAAAAAGATATAGAATTATAATTATTAGTTAGCACTGTGTAATAATGATAATTTTTATATTTTTTTTTTTCTTGTATGACCGAAGATGTAATACTGACCGATAATTCGTAACTTACCCTAAGTCTGAATTTTTTCCATCATAAAATAATTTAATAAATTTGGTATATGAATAAGATATAAAAGTAGTGACAGAGATTATTACAAGCCTAAATGTTTGGAAATAAAAGAAGTTGTAATTAGAGTGTATTTAATTTTTACAATCTTAAATTTTTTCATGTTTAGTTTTACCTTCCGAAAATTTTCTTGATTAATTTTTTCGGCCTGAAAAGTAAAGTATCCTAATTTTCTTCTGTAATTTTACTTCATTCATCAAAAAATAATTAAAATAAAATCTTATTTGAAATATTAAATGAGCTATTTAAACAATAAATTTTAATCATTTATAAGGTAAGTTCTGCGTTATCGGACGGTTCCACATTTTCGATCATAGAAAAAAAAGTTATTATGATTATTATTTAACGTTAATTAGTAATAATTTATTATAAACCTATAAATTATTTCAGTTCATTATAAATCTATTTATGTTAAAAATACATTATAATTAATTAATCATTTACCATTCAAGTGTACAGTTTCAATCCATTAATTTTTTTAATTTTCTCTATTAAACACCATTAATTTTTCCTTATTATACTAATATACTTTCCCCATAGAAAGATAATTAAAATGGATTGCTACAATAAAATGCGTAGAAGTAGACTTCTTTTAATTATAATATTTACGGTTGATGTAACTAATTAGAAAGTACCTGAGTTGTGAATAGTTAAATCATTTGTTCTGTGTACATACAGCTGCACCTACAACATTAAACAACGCAAACGGACCTGATATGTGAGGATGAAAGTAGTATGAATTAATATAATACATAGTATTTTAATACTATGTATTTCATTACTATGTATGTATTTCAGTATACTGTGTATTAAAATACATAGTATTTTAATACTATGTATTTCAGTGCTATGTATTTCAATGCTATGTATTTTAATACTACATAAATATATTTTAATATATTGATGATTTTTTTTTAATAATTACATATTGAAAATTTCATCCAGTATTTTTCTCACAATTGGTGAGTGATTTACCTTACGCTTTATTATAGTTAATTTTCTACAGATATTTACCTTTGTATGTTAAACCATTAATTGGTATTTATATCCTATTCTATTCAATGAAAAATGAATAAAATCGTTATGAAAAAGTGAATATTTGACAATATTATGGTGGATTTTTTAAGAATTCATTCTTTTAATGGAAAATCGTACAGCAATTAATAAGCTTCTCTAAACAGTCTAAACTCTAAAGTTGTAATTAAATAGATTAATTGCTGATTTTATTCAACAGAGTTATTTTTAAACCAAAATATTATATAATATAATTGATACATAGAACCAAGATATAAGAACATAATCAGGTATAGTACCTAGCAGACGACACAAAAATATGACGTCACCACAACAACACATTCCTTGTTTGTGACCGAGCGGCTCATAATTCCTCGTATTTGCATGTTAATTTCGAGAAGTTTGAAGTCATTTTATAGGGGTTTAGTGCAAAAGAAAAGCGAAAATGGCGATTGAACCTTAAAGTTGAATATATAGATATAATTCAGGTGTGTTTTTATTGTTCATTTCTTTAACTTATCTATAAAAAATAGGGTCTTGAAAATATGCTACATAGGAGCCTAAACTAGTGCTAGTTAACTGCTAAATTGTAGTTCCTATGAATAACAAATAAGGAAAAAAATAATGGAAATACAATTTAACCAATGCCTAGTTAGTAATTGATAAGAAAAAATTCAATTTAAAAGTGATTAAGTTTAAGTTGGTTTTTCCATGTTTCAAAGTGCGGTCAGAGTCGCCATTTTGAGTCATCCGGTGGTCACGTCAAACTATAGATTCAATCAGCTGATTACCATACCCTATGTTACTGTATCCTGCATAGAACAGAGTAATTACAGCTGTATACAGTTATTATAGCTATACAAACTTACAGGTGATGTCACGCGATCATTAATTACCTACCTTTTAATTACTGCACCCACAACAACATTTTACCTATGACTGATATATAGGAGAAGAAATAAAATACGAAACTTTACTTTAAGTGAATAAAATATTCAGGAAGAAATCAGTGTATTAAATATTATTTCATGGCATAGAATAAATTGGAAAGGTATTCATTGATTAATTACAATATTTTGTCGTATTATTGTGAATTTATTGTAACACATACAATAATAATGGACAGTAATTAACTTACAACTAGGATGAACTCCCGATTTATCAACGGTTCAACATTTTCGACCATATAAGGAAATAATACAATATAATTATAATGTTTATTATTACCTTCGCAGAATGCGGGAAGGTCATATTTTCATCGGAATTTATTTATTCATTTATTTATCATCTAACTGAAAAAGTGTTGAATCAAATTGCCTGCAATTTGGTGAAACGATTGGTCCACGTCCAGTGACCTGCTGGTAGAATTTGGGGAGTGACCCGGTCAAAGGTCAAGGTAATGGTCATTTATAACTCAAAAAGTATTGAACCATATTGCATGAAACTTGGTGGGACGATTGTTCAATATACAGGAAACATTCTATAAGATTTTGGGAGCAATCAGTCAAAGATCAAGGTCAAGGCCATTTAAAAATCAATAACTCAAAAATGTATTCAATCATATTGCATGAAACTTGGTAGTACGATTGGTCATTCATTATCCAGTTACCAGTTTATTAGATTTTTGTAGCAAACGGATAAGCGTTTGTGAAGGTATGCGCTCTACCGAGTGCACGTAATCTATCTAGTCTATATAGTATATATACTATAAAGAGCCGCGTTCGTCTGTCCCGTCCAGGATCTTGGTCCCGTCCGTCCGTGTGTCTCAAAATGGGTTTAATAGCCATTCTATCAATAGCGCTTCATAAAGTTGGTGTAAATAAGAGAAAAATCAAAGAAACAGTAATAGAATGGGAAAACTAATAATTGGCTGCAGTATCATTACTACGGGTGTCACACGAAAATTATTGATTGGAAATATAAGACTTTTGATTCTTAAGAGTTTAAAATATACTACTAATCTATACTAATAATTTCCCTTGTGTGTTTATTTATTTATTTATTTGGTGTCCGCTTTTGCTCGACGGGTATTAAACATGAAGAATGTATCTATGATACAAACGGGAATATATTGACTTGATATTTAAATTCTTATGTTTTTATTACATTTTTATATGTATTTTATCTATGAATAAAATATAAGTTTATGCAGAAAATGAATTTTATTTCAATTCATTAAAAATAACCTAACAACGGGCAATAAATTACAATAGAAAAACCGTTATTTTTAACGGGCGAATACACCTATATCATTTAACATTATAAATGGTATCCATATGATACCTGTACCATGGATGCCAATAAAAATAACCAGTTGCAGTGTTAAATTATATATTAATGAATTTGTATATAATAAACCATATAATTGTATTGTACTGTATTTTTTACATGGTCGAATATGTGGAAGAGTCGATAACTCGGAATTCCTAGAATCCCTACCCATACTAGGTAGCAATCTTTAGGTTCCTGTGAGTGACTTCTCTCAGTCTCACTCTGAGATTTGCCGCTGTAGCAGCTGACAGCTTTTCAACTATTGTGCCACTTTTCCTCTATTTTTAAAATGTCAAAGAATAAACTGGGGTTAAAATTACCTCCTGGTGCCATCGAACAGAGTAATGAGACTGTTGTTGCACCTGTTGGGACACAGTGAGTACTCTATTACCGGTTATTTATCAACTTTATCACCCATTGGGCATTGCATTGAATTAGCTGTTTCCTGTTTGTTTATGAACTTTTGAAAGTTTTACTCAGGATGCAGAAACTGGTAAAGTGTTATTTAATTCAAAATATAAAGTAGGCCTAATTCAAATGTTTTCATGTTAATTATGGTGTAAAATATGAATCTATGTAGGTACCTACTTGATTTGACATACAATTAGGTAGACTTGCCAGTAAATTTGAAATTAGAATAGGGTCAAGCAGGTAAATTGCGGCCCACTAACTAACTGCGGCCTCTAACAACAGAAACGCCATAGCTTCAAAACACTCGTTAAAAACATAAAGTAATAAATTGTAGCATGCACTGTGCTTATTTTGATAGCTATGCAACATTTTAATGAAATTTCGGTTTATAATGTTTTAGAGACTCACTTGTGAGGGCCGCAATTAAAAATTAAAGGGCCGCAGTTTACCTGCGTGACCCTATTCCTATGAAATTAAGAGTAAGCAGAATATGGTAGATATTCATTCAGCCTGTCAGATGACAGACAGTCAGACTCTGGCAGATCTCAGAGTATGGAACATTTTTCCAAGACCCTTAGACAAATCTGAGTCCAATTTTAGATATTTTATATCTATGTAATAATGCAGGAGATCTTGAATTAATTCCTATGTTTATTAGTATGTTAACTATGTTTCCATCAATTTAGCTGCGGGAGGTTTTGAATTAATTCCTATGTTACCATTAATTTAGCTGCGGGAGATTTTGAATTAATTTCTATGTTAGGTACCGTTAATTTAGCTGTGGGAGATTCTGGCATTCTGCATCTGCTGCTGTCTCAGTCTGCAGAAACTGTTTAAGTGTTAGTAGAGACCTCTTATTCTGTTCGCAGCAAAATTAATTTAAATATAGGGATTAATTCATAAGTGTTCATAGCAAATTTAATGTATATATAAAAATTGATACATACCTAGCTAAGTGTTACTGTGTTCATAACAAAATTAATGTATATATCTATATGGATTAACTCGTAAGTGTTCGTACTTCGTAGCAAAATTAATGTAAATATAGGAATTAATTTGAAATTGTTCGGAGAGAATATCCTAAAATATCTCCCATATTCTGCAGACTGGCGGCTGTCTGCCACCCATGTTACAGCCAGTCTGCAGAACATGGGACATTTTAAACATTTTCTGTGCGACCAATCCTTAATTTCTTCCTATATTTACATGTATTTTACTGAAAACAGAAGCCAAAACAGAGGATTTATTGGAGAACAGTTAACCAGTTCCTGCAGTCTGGTGTTACAGAGTACCCAGTCTGTATCTTGTGCTTAAAATCCCACTGACTTTTTCAAAAAGCTGGAAAAATCCACCATAAATTTACAGTAATTTGGCTGATCCACCAACATTTTCTCAATTTATCCACTGAAAATTAATGGTAACATAGGAATAAATAGCTAGTTAAATATCCACCGACTTTGCCAGAATATTATTTTCAAAGTTAAAAAACTCCACCGACATGTCAGTGGAATTTACCACGAAATACAGACTGCCTGAGACTGGCAGAGCTGTCAGAGTAGGTCAGTTAAAGTCAATTAATTCATTTTAAATTTTTAATTGGCTTAGATTTCTAAAGGTCAAAACTCAGATAGGCCTATGTATAATGTCTATGACTATTTGGCTTGAAATTTTGAATTAATTCCTATTCAGACTGCAGGAACTGGTAATGTGTTCTCCAAGAAATCCTCTATTTTGGCTTCTGTTCTCAGTAAAATACATGTAAATATAAGAGGAACTAAAGGATTGTTCGCACAGAAAATTTAAAAAATGTCCCATGTTCTGTAGACTGGATTCCTATGACTGCAGGAACTGGTAAACTGTTCTCCAAAAAATCTTGTGATTTTATTATCTTGTCTTCTGTTTTCAGTGAAATTAAAATACATATAAATATTAAAATATAAGAGAGATATAAGAATTGTTTGTTCAAAAAATGTTAATTGTCCTGGACCCATAAAATTTTTGCTGACTAGTGACTGGCTTGCAAATTGCAGATAAATATATGTTGAAAATGTGACAATGTTCCATATTTTGCAGATCACTCTATTAAGGTTTTTAAACATATCAAAAGTGGAAAGCTTTTACTTGACAAACTGGCTGTGCTTGTTAATTCAGATTGAAAATCGATATTATTGAATTTACTCAGTCAATTTACCAAAATCCAAAATTGATTGTATTTTTTTCTCTATATTAGTTAGTAATAGTTACTATTGATTTTTAGTAACAAAATTGCAATTTAAGTTGGAAACTTATCCAACTAGTTTTCACTCTGATTTAAACAAAATCTGATTTAAAAAAAATCAGAGCACTTGCTTGCACAATCAGTCACCAGATATTAAAATTTTGGCGCAATATCTCTCCTATTACAAATTTCTCTCCAAAATGGCCAAAAATCTCAAAATACTCTCCAAAAATTAATTTGTAAACATAGGAATTAATTAGAAATTTTTTGTTAGATATTGCAGAAGGCCTCAGGCCCTCAACAGTCACTCTTTCAACTTCACCCATCTTTTACAGACTGGTGGACTTGAAATAATCGGGTATATTTCCATAATCCTTTGATAACAATTTTCACATTGGATAACATCCTATAGCTATTATTCATGTAATTATTATTATCATAAAGTTAATTTTCTATTCCTATGTAACTGATTATACATCATTATAGTTTTGTTAGCTTTCATATTTATTATTATCTTTAGTTTTATTGCGAGTTTGGTAGAATCCCTAATAAATTGAGCATCACTCTCTATATATTCTTCTTTCTATAAACCTAGTTTCTCTCATCTTCTAAGATATTAATATCTCTTCAATAATCCAATCAGGACTCCTGAGCGCAAATGCAGCTCGGGATCTGCAAATTCCCTTGGTGCTCAGTCTCTGGAGTCTCTACTGAAATGCATTCACGACCTGGACCTGGATGACAACCAACGAAGGAGGATGGAGGTTTTCTTGGTGCAGAAACAACAGGTTGGTACTCTCTGATATTGTTTTGCCTAGAGTCAAGTGAAATGTTTCAATATTATTTTAATATGTTTTTCATGGTTTAGTGATTTTTTCTTTCTTTTTCAGATTGGGGAGTTGAACACAGATGACTTTGAGAAGCTTGGTGAATTAGGTGCAGGCAATGGTGGAGTGGTGAACAAGGAGAGACACAAGCCCTCTGGACTCATCATGGCGAGAAAAGTATGATTTTATTATTCATTTCCATAATTTAGTAGTTGATGATTCAATTTTTTTTTATCGAATACACAGGAAATGAAAGTGTGGCTTAACCTGTTATCTTTTGATTGTCACAAATATAAGAATACACTGTTTGGCAAATATATATATGGCTTATAGGTCATCATAAAATGGGGACTGAGCACCATTGAATAGGTGTGAAGGGGGAAGGGTGTAGCCAACTCTTCCAGAGACAAGTGTTCTCTCGGAAATAACTTCCATATGCATATAATCACATTTATTAGCTAGGCCTACATATTGAATAACAAATGTATGTGGATATAGCTAGAAAGAAATATTTTAAGATGGTATAAAACTCTTACTGAGAATTTGGTTTCAGACAAGAAATAGGCGGCTAACTGAATTGGACACCATTTAGAAACAGTTCTGTTTCTGAGTTGGTGAAAAATATATAGATATTTTTATATTAATTATAGTTCATAGCATAAACACCCTCAATTCCCATTGCAGTTGATTCACCTCGAGGTTAAACCAGCTGTATGGAATCAAATTATCCGAGAACTCAAAGTTCTGCACGAGTGCAATTCTCCTTTCATTGTGGGTTTCTATGGCGCTTTCTACAGGTTCGTAATTTACAGCTAGATATCATTTATCTAGATATTGTTTATTGCCATGCCAGCTGGAACTTACCTGGGATTATCCACATTAAAAAGACTTGAATTTTACTAATTTAGCTAACTACAAGCACACAGACAAGTGTATCATTTTGAATTGGCATTACTTTCTATTCTAACTTTTAAGCTTCAGTTATAAAACTCCTGATCTTGACTAACTACTTGAATTGTGACCTTTAATATGATGAGACATAACTCCAATTGAATAAACATCTGCTATTTCTATGTTTTCAAATTAATGATAACTTGTTATTTGAAAACTTGTTGTGGGAACTTGACTATTTTGGTTGCTAAATTCTAATCCTCTATTTATAGTAGCTGTGACTGCCACAGTAGCCATGGGTCGACAATTGAAATATTTAATGTGAAAAATACCACTGTGCAGAATACAATTAATAAACTATGCTTAATCTAGTTTTAGCATTTCATTGCTATAGTTATTTGGTAAATATTGTGACACATTTCAACCATAAAATACTTAAAAAAATAGTGATTTCATAAATAACGAATGATCTCGTTTTTATTGTTATTAGGGTGAGTTTAGAGTTATCGGACAGTTCCACATTTTCGATCATATGGTCTAAAAAGTGGTAGCTACTGCCAGAGACCTCTACTTCCTTACCATATTGTGTACAAATAAGTTGACTGTGAAATATTTTGCAGTGATGGAGAGATCAGCATCTGCATGGAGTATATGGATGGCGGGTCACTGGATCTGCTTCTGAAACAGGCCATCAGAATACCAGAGTCTGTTCTAGCCAGCATATCTGCTACAGTGAGTCACATAGCATCTCTGTCACATTACTATAGTCACATAGCATCTCTGTCACATTACTATAGTCACATAGCATCTCTGTCACATTACTATAGTCACATAGCATCTCTGTCACATTACTGTAGTCACATAGCATCTCTGTCACATTACTGTAGTCACATAGCATCTCTGTCACATTACTATAGTCACATAGCATCTCTGTCACATTACTATAGTCACATAGCATCTCTGTCACATTACTATAGTCACATAGCATCTCTGTCACATTACTATAGTCACATAGCATCTCTGTCACATTACTATAGTCACATAGCATCTCTGTCACATTACTATAGTCACATAGCATCTCTGTCACATTACTATAGTCACATAGCATCTCTGTCACATTACTATAGTCACATAGCATCTCTGTCACATTACTATAGTCACATAGCATCTCTGTCACATTACTATAGTCACATAGCATCTCTGTCACATTACTGTAGTCACATAGCATCTCTGTCACATTACTATAGTCACATAGCATCTCTGTCACATTACTATAGTCACATAGCATCTTTGTCACATTAATATAGTCACATAGCATCTCTGTCACATTACTATAGTCACATAGCATCTTGGTCACATTACTATAGTCACATAGCATCTCTGTCACATTACTATAGTCACATAGCATCTCTGTCACATTACTATAGTCACATAGCATCTCTGTCACATTACTATAGTCACATAGCATCTCTGTCACATTACTATAGTCACATAGCATCTCTGTCACATTACTATAGTCACATAGCATCTCTGTCACATTACTATAGTCACATAGCATCTTTGTCACATTACTATAGTCACATAGCATCTCTGTCACATTACTATAGTCACATAGCATCTCTGTCACATTACTATAGTCACATAGCATCTTTGTCACATTACTATAGTCACATAGCATCTCTGTCACATTACTATAGTCACATTAGCATTTCTGTCACTGTATCACATTACCATATATGTGTGTCACATTAGTATCTCTTGCTATAGAAACTCTTTTACCTTGTATTTATGTGTTCATCCATGACCTACTTAATATACACTGCCAGAAATCATGCCTTTACATAGAAATTGGAATGAAACATTTCCGGACATAATTTAAATTTTGTCTCAAGATATCAAAAGTTCTCCCTCTCTCAGCACTTTCAAAGCAAATCTTAAAAATCACTTGCTAAGTCAATATAACCCTGTTACTTGAGTCAGAATACGAAACCTTTAGTTTAATAAGTAATTAGTTATATTTGTTGCGTGTCATTGTCAACTTCTTTTTTCTCTCTTTAACTTTGAACTGTTCTATTAGATTTTATCTCTGCCCGAAAAGGTCCTGTTAACAGCAAGAACTTATATAAGGGCTTGAAATAGTTGTTTGTGTACAATTTTTTTCAATAAAATTAATAAATAATATATATTGAAATTCTTTCATTTTGGTTAATCAATATCTTTATTTAATTTTTTTTTAAATTTTTATATATGTTTTATTTCTGATATAATTTATGTCTGGAATAATCTAATCACCATATTCATTAATTTTAGAGTATTTTAGTTTACCAATGTGATGCTGTAGTGTAACCAGTCTAACCCTTCTTCAGGTGCTGAAGGGCCTAGCCTACTTGCGAGAGAAGCACCAAATCATCCACAGGGATGTGAAACCCTCCAACATTCTAGTCAACACCCGGGGAGAGGTCAAAATATGCGACTTTGGTGTCTCCGGCAAGCTCATCAACAGTATGGCAAACACTTTCGTTGGAACCAGGAGTTACATGTCTGTGAGTCACTCCTTGGGATTAGTGCAATCTTATTTAACACAATGGGGCAAGTTCTTAATTATCAGTCAGTTCCACATTAAAAAGTTATATAATTATTATTATATCGTTTTTTCTTACGTGTCCGAAAATGTGGAACTGACCATTAATTAAGAACTTACCCTAGTCTCAAAAATGCACATATTTTACAATTAATGAACACATGAACATTTTAGAAAGGTAGCTATACAAAACGATATCACCAACTTAACACTATAGCTACCCGATATTAGTTCCTAGAGTTGTGAATCTAATTAAATATTAAACATCTGTAAATTCTTTCATGTAAAGAGAATAACAGTACAGGCATACACCACTCTTATTACATCTTATGGCAATGGAATAAGTGTGGGACATGTCTCTCTTTCATTTTCTTTGGTATAGAAAATACTTTAGTTGCAACTTCGGCAATTTGGTTGGATGTGTTCAACTAAGCTGTTTTTGCTGTAATATATGCAGGTGCGATAGATTAAAAATAATTTTATGGTAAATGGTAGCCATATGTCTTTTACCATAAAATTATCTTTAATTTAGCCCACCTTTATAATTTACAGCGAAAAGAGCTTAACTGAACACTACCAACCAAATTATCAAAGTTACTCCCTAAAGTTTCTTTCTATAGCAACCAGGAGAAATAAAAGAGAGACGTGCCCCACACTTATTCCATTGTCATAAGTCTGAGTCATAATAAGAAAGGGTACGCCTGTACATTATTCCATTGTAATAAGTAGGCACTTCCAATTAGACCACCAACTATGTTTTTCCTATCAGCCTGAACGTCTAAATGGGGACCACTACTCCGTGGCCTCTGACATCTGGTCCCTGGGGCTGTCCCTGGTGGAGATGGCCATTGGGATGTACCCCATTCCTCCTCCCGAACCCTCGGTTCTCCACAAGATACTCGGCAGCAAGAGTAATGCGTGCACACCTTCACCCACTGCTCGGTCACCTCGTACAGGTAAGCAGCGGAGAAAATATTCTACAAACTTGAAAATAATAACTAATTGAAAAACAGTTTAGGCAGAGTGTGTTCTAACATGATAAACCTCTTTGAAAGAGCCAGGTGAACACTAGCTATTTTAAAGAAAACTTAACACTTGAACTAGGGTAAGTTCTTGATTATCGGTCAGTACTACATCTTCGGACACGTAAGTAGAAATGATATAATAATAATTATTTCATTTTTATTTTAATTGGTATCCATGATACATGCAGGTATGATACCTGCATGTATCATGTATACCAATTAAAATAAAAATGAAATAATTATTATTATATCATTTCTACTTACGTGTCCGAAGATGTAGTACTGACCGATAATCAAGAACTTACCCTACCAAGCAGTCACTTTGGCTGCTATCCAGTTTTCAAACATTTGTATTTTATAAATTATAATTGATAGCTACTGGAACTCAATTATCTACCAATAATAATTTCTGAGATGCCAATGTTTGGAAAGTGAAAACTGTAAAATTCAGTCAAATTTGCTGCTTGGTAGTTCCAGTGACAATGACTAGTTATTTGATTCATCTTTTCGTACATCTATTTCTAAATTTCATCTAAAGTAAAACTGCCATCAACACAATTGATGTTAAAATGTGACATAGTGAAGTTTATTTCTCAGCTTGTCTACAAAATCAGCCCCGCCCCATGGCTATATTTGAGCTACTGGACTACCTAGTGAATGAACCGCCCCCTCAACTGCCTAAGGAGTACTTCACAGCTGATTTCGTGGACCTGGTCACGAGGTGCCTTAAGAAGAACCCCAGTGAACGTGCAGACCTGTCCACCCTCATGGTGAGTAGGGATGTACTGATACTAATTATATCTACCATTTTTAGGTATCGGAATATTGGTGATATTTAGGCATCTGTATTGGAAGGTTACTAAAGGGTCGTACACACGTAGGGTTTATCTAGTCTTTCCACCAGACTTTTTGCTAAGCTCCTCCTACTTTTTCCACGAGAATATTAGAAAAAACGATATAATTATTTATTTCAGTTGGTATCCATGATACCTGCAGGTATCATGGATACTAACTAAAATAAATATATTTTTTTTTATATTCTCGTGGAAAAAGTAGGCGGAGCTTAGCAAAAGGTATGGTGGAAAGACTTAAAAAAAACCCTACGTGTGTACGGCCCTTACTACCAATTATCGGTAATAATTATGGTATTGGTGCAGCCCTCATGGTTAGCCCCTTCTTCATCATTTTGAATGTAATAGAATTTACTTAGCTACTCCATTTATCACCACTCCATTCTCGTTCAGAACCACCCGTGGATAAAGAGTGCCGAAGTGGAGAAGGTGGATATCGCAACGTGGGTTAAGAAGGCCATGGCTCCCCCCACACCCAAGCCTGACAACACTTAAGGTCCGAGGCAACCTGTAGGGCACTGATGGGTTAGGGAGAGGTCAGTCTTATCTTTATTTTTTGATAATTGAGAGAAAGTTCTGAATTATTGGTCGGTTTCATATCTTCGGTCATATAAGAGAAAACGATATAAAAATTAGCTATTTTTTTTTTTCGGTATCCATGATACTTGCAGATAGCTAATTATTTAATTTTTATTTGTATCTATGATACCTGCAGATATAGCTAATGGATACCAATAAAAATTAATACTATATAGTTCTTTTTATATGACCGAAGATGTGAAACCGACTGATAATTCATAACTTATTCTGTTTATACTTTTTCCACTTCTACAATCTGTTTTTTTTTTCAGGTTTGTGTTCATACCAGAGGCTATTACTTTTTTAGTTCACACTACAGTGCTCACTCTAGTGTACCCTATCACTCTAGTGTACCATGTCACGCTCTTCAATTCCATTGTACCATCAGCCTTCACGCTATCATGACATTACAGTATTCATGCTTCCTTAATCACACGCTATTCACTGGTGAGATAATTTGTTAATATATTTTTAATAAGCCTTTGAGAGGATCATTGCCAAACTGTTGCTTTTAAGATTTCTGTGTCTGCATTTGCCCTTTTTATTTGTATCTGGGATACGATGTTTTATTGTGTATCTTGGATACAGAACATATTTTATGCTAATTTTTAAACCCTCAAGTGATGAGTCTTTCCCAATGATGTTTGTTCACTGATCCCTATGTACTGATCAAAGTGTTCACTGATCCCTATGTACTGATCCTTATGTACTGATCAAAGTGTTAACTGATCCCTATGTACTGATCAAAGTGTTCACTGATCCCTATGTACTGATCAAAGTGTTCACTGATCCCTATGTAGCTACTGATCAAAGTGTTCACTGATCCCTATGTAGCTACTGATCAAAGTGTTCACTGATCCCGATGTAGCTACTGATCAAAGTGTTCACTGATCCCTATGTAGCTACTGATCAAAGTGTTCACTGATCCCTATGTAGCTACTGATCAAAGTGTTCACTGATCCCTATGTACTGATCAAAGTGTTCACTGATCCCTATGTAGCTACTGATCAAAGTGTTCACTGATCCCTATGTACTGTTCACAATGTTCAATCTTGTTCCATTACATGCAAATTCGCGCTGACTAAATACAGTGTACGTATATCCCAATGATAATATTCCCTATTTATATTTTAATTGTAAAGGTTATTCTATTTTCATTATTGTACCTCCTTTGTGATGAGGAAAATTTATTTTGCTCACCAATTGATATGTCTAACGCAGAGTAGCTTTATAAGCTCCATGCGCTCTCAACTTTGAGGAGGGGCTGTATACTATTTTAGATTATTTTTGTAAATAGAGAATAGAAAAGAACGTAATTATTTGTTCATTTTATCTGTTTTTGAGAAGAAAAGGGTTTCCGGTGACTGAATTTGTATCATTTTTTTTTATAAAAAAAAAGAATGAGAGTTACGACCATTTGTGTTGACTTCAGTTTAAGGTTTGGAATTGGCTACTTTTAGATATTTGAAAATTTATCGTATTAAACTAGTTAAATTTTAAATAGGTTTTGTATCATCACTAGAGTTTCTTTATGACTTCGTATCTATGGTATCAAGTGTATCGCAGATACCAGAGAAACTCATGAAGTCAGGTATCGAGATACCATTCATTGTTTTAAAGTGTCTTGGTGTATTCTATATATTCGATCTCAATGTGTGTATTGTAATATTAACTTTCTGTCCCAATCGTTCACTCTGTAGGAAGAAAATAGCATAGCTAATTCCCCTTAATTCACTCTAGTATCCTAAATACGAAATAGTATCATTGGATACGAAAAATGAAATTGTTCAATTTGTACCCCAGATACACACATATTAAATTCATTTAAATGACCTGGGTAGGAGGGGTTAAAAAATGTGATAAAGTTCTAGTTAAGCAGTGGACCCAAATAAAGATAGTCTAATAAATTAACAATGCCAATTTTTTCTCCATTACATTTAGTTTAATAGCTAGGCAGTGAGCCACGTATTACGACCTGTTCATTGGTCGTATTAAACGGAGTGAAGGCATCTGATAACCCAAACTTTTGTTACTAATTTAAGTTGTAAACGTTAAGGTTGCTGAGTTTTTTCTTTTATGGTAGCCCGAGTAATCTTTTGTAATAACCATATAATGTACCGTAACAATTTTAACAATATAAGTATACAATTAATTTATATAACTATTTTTTGTTTATAAGCCAATATTTATCAATTTTTTCAACCTGAAGCTTGTTATGAAAAAGTATTTCTAGATTTTTTATCCTGGATAGCCGTTTAGTAGGGAAAATTAGGACCTATTTTTATTTCTTCTAAATACCCCTCACCAGCATTTGTTTATCCAAATTGTCATGAAACTCCGAAGTTTTATTCGCTTATATATTTATTATCTATGAAAAGGCCTGTAATGCTAAATTCGTATTGGGGTAAATTACGAATTATCGGACGGTTACACATTTTTCGGTCATAAAATAATACAATGATTAATTATATTTATGACCGAAAATGTGGAGTCGTGCAATAATTCACGACTTACTCTAATTAGTTAGTAGGCATTTTTAACAGAATTCATGGATGTCAATTGTATGTGGGTGTCGTTTTTGCAATATATAATAAAAATCTTTCTAGTAATTGTACTTTCATTTCATGAGAGCTGGGGTAAGTTATTAATTATCGGCCAGGTCCACAATATATTTTATTTTAAATAATAATTATAATTTTTTTTCTTAGGTGTCCGAAAATGTGGACCTGTCCGATAATTATGTTAAAAGAACTCTTTTTTTGTAATAGTTTATTTGTTTCTTTTAATTCTTATAAATGTCATGTATTTGCTTAACCTAATTAAATAACAAAGTTAAAATTAAAGTATACTACATAAAACTGTACAATTTCACTAAACACAGAAATGACTTCACAATGTTCTGCATGCTACTTAGTGTGGTACAAATTTATACCAAACAAACTTCATTTCAACTTGAATTAGAAAGATAATTTCAAAGTAATAAGTTGATGGAATCATAGCATCAGTAGATATTCAATAGTAAAGAAAATTCAGGTAAAATCTTGTATTTAAATATGTAAATGACTGTAATTAAAAACTTAGATTTGAAAAAATATTAAATAATGAGTCTTGTGAATAAAAAGTTGCTTCTCAATTCAATGAGATCTTCTTGGAGTTGAACCAATTTTAAGTTGGAAAATTACACTTTAAAATATTAAAACTAACAAGTAACACTGCACAAAGACCAAGTCAAACGTGAAAAATTGTAAACTAAAGAGCACCGGGTTTGAAACATGAAGAGAGTAAAATAAAGTACGGAATGTATCGACAAATAAAAGAGAACATTTTAAAAGCACCAAGTAGAAAATCATGAAAGATTATAACATGATAAAAAAATACGGAGAACATGTTTATCGAAATTAAATCTACCACAGAATGACAAACTACCATTCTCCCTCTTCCTCATCTCCTTCCCCAACAACCCCTTCCCCCATCACCACGATCTCCCCCTTCAGTTGGGGATGGGTCTTCATATGCACCTTCAGGACGTCTTTTCTAGATGCTCTGTAGAGACAGTTGGGGCACTTGAAGGGCTTGGCCCCTGTGTGGGTCTTGAGGTGAAGATTCAGGGACCATTTACGGGCTGTTCTGTAGGGGCAGAACTCGCAGTGGAAAGGCTTGTCTCCACTGTGGGTGCGAATGTGAATCTCCATACTGTCAGATCTGAGAGAGGGGGAGGAGGGGGACCAACAATTGAAATATAGACACTAAAACCATAAATAGTACCAATCAATAATATTAATGCAAAGAATTGTTTTCTTTGAAACTCTACTAATATGTAGTTGTAGGTACTAAAACTATTAGTATGAACTAAGAAAAAAAATTGTTTAGGTACTTACCTATCAGAGGCTCAAAACAATAAATACAATTATAATTTTTTCAAAGCTACGACCTAACATGCTAATTTCCCAAAAAAGGTAAGGCAGGTAAAAGAAATGGCAAACAAAAACTAACACCGCTGTCCACAAGATGGCAGCACTGAGTATTGTATCAAAATAACAAATAATAACATAACTATCACTTACCTAGCTGTGCTGTAGGAACAGTGTGGACACTGGTGGCAGCCCCTAGGGGTCGCTCCTTTCAAGCAGGTGGTTGCTATGGCAATGGTTGGGGTGATGGTGACGCTAGAGGGCGCTGATAGCATTACTTGGGACGCCGAGGGTTTGATGTCTGTGGAGACATCTTGCTGTTAAAGAAAAACAATTTACTAACAATTTAAAACTGTAAAGCTAACTTTAATTAAAACGCTTGTTTATAGCAGCTACAAGCAGGCCCCGCTTTTTAAAAGCTGAAATAATTGTGAGGCACGTCTCCAAGTTATTACAGTACGTAGACATAGGACGGTAACTACAATCTTTTTTAATGGCCCCCTGCCAGAAGAAGCATACCTTCTTTAAATAATCAAAAAAGCATCAATGTTTTTATTCTGAAGAGGTTATTATAGCAATTGGTTCGCAAATCAGCCTTTAATAGAAGAAACTTTCAATTGATTCGTTACCTTGACTTTCCATCAGCTGATTCTGGTAGCTAATATACGCTAAGTCGAACCCTCATAACCAATTTCTTTTTAACATTTCATTTCATTCTAATAACTCTTAGAAAATAAAATGTTTAAGGAATTAATGTTATATAATAACTTCGAGTTTTGTCTCACTCTTATTACCATTCAAAATATGTCATTTTGAATGCATCAAAAGCGCAACTGTTCAAATAATAAAAAAAAAAACACTGGGTAAATTTTCTATATAATTATCAAAAAACGAAAAGGATTTAACACAGATTATCTTTTCCTTTTCTTTCCATCATTTCTAAAAAGAAAGTTGATTTTATCTAAATAAATTCACTACCCAGACAGTAATGGTCTCTAAAAAGTAGCTAACTATTTACTGTTACTCACCGAGTCCAACCCTAACATTTCATGAGAAGACCGTACCTAAAAAAAAAAAAAAAAACATTTATTAAAAAACAAAAAGACACCATTTATAATATTGAATTAATTGCATCATAAAAGCAAGATATTTTTCCACACATGAAGTGATCATGTTAGAAATTACGTTCATCGACTCGCAATTATTAGTCAATGTGCTGTATCATCGACTGGGAAATTAGGGCAAGTCTCGAGTTATCGGCTGTTCCATTATTTTCGATCACATAAAAAAGTATGCAATAACTATTAATATTTTCATTGGTTAATACGTAGTCGAAAGCAACACACTGCCAGACGTGGGATATAGGCATGGCATGGTCTCTCTTGGCAGACCCTCGCATAATTTACCACCGCGAAAATGAAACTTGTGTTATGAACTGAAGACTAGGGTTGTGACATCATGCACTAAAATACATGCCATAAAAGCAATGTACTTATGCTCTAAAAAGCATGAAGTATGCTCTTGAAATCATGCACCTATGTCTTGAAAGCATGCACTTAAGCTCTGAAACATGCTATTAAAGCTTTATTGCATGCATTTTGTATTTACATCTAGGTTAGTTAGTCGTCTTTTTTCACCATTTTCTTTGCAATGTACCTTGAAAAAAGTGTAGGTACATTGTTTTGTTTGATAGGACTATAATTAAATATCTTGATTGTCTTTTATTCTGAAATATTTATAGGTATAGAAGTTTTGGAGTGGAAAACGTTATATTAAATAAAACAATTGTTCAGTTTTTTATTTATTTTTAGAAATTTCCCAGTAACAGAGGGAAACTTTTAATTTATATTACCTTAGTCTTGAATAAATTGTTTCATTGAAAGTATACTAAATAGTGAATATTAAATTAATTTAAATAGTACCAGAAACATGAAGATGAAACCAAGTAAAACTCAAATAACATAACAGCAAAAACAAATAACTTATATCTCAGTAGCATTGACTTTTATGACTAGACAAATAAGTCTAGAAAAATATGCAGCATGCGATTAAAAAGAAAATGCATGTAGCCTGCTTTTAAGAATAAGTGCATGCGGCATACATGCACCATGCGTTTAATGCCACGTCACAACCCGACTTATGACTAGGGTTGTGACATTGCATATGCTTTTCTAAAACGCATATGCTTATTAGATTGGCATATGAAATTATAAATATGCATTTAGCAATATGCATATGCATTTACTAATTTGCATATATGCATTTACTAATATACATATGCGTTTAGTAATATGCATATGCATTTACCAATATGCATATGCGTTTAGTAATTTGCATATGCATTTATATATATTCATATGCATTTATAGATATGCATATACTTTTATTCTCAAATGCATATGAGTCTTCTCAAAAAGCATAAAACCTGTTGCATATGCAGTATATTTCCCACTGCATATTGTCACAACCCTACTTATGACCAATATTTAAACACGGGATGTGGACGAAATTACCTCTTGTTCCTACTAACAACCGTACATATAATGGCTTGGGCCTCGAACGTGTTTGTAGAATATATAGAAATAAAGTTTTTTATATACTTTTTTCTTAAATGGTCGAAGATGTGAAACCATTCAATAATTCAAAACTTGCTCTACATGTTAACCTTAGCTAAGTTTCTCTTCCAGATATTACTATAAAAAAGGAAATATTTTGTAGCAACGGTTGCCTCCATTTCACGCTGTTATCTCCTTTGAATAATGTGGTAAAATAATTATTCTTTCTCATAAATAATTATTGGTAAATAAATATTTTTTTCTATTGTTAATAGAACTAGACACTGTTTCGTTATATTAACAATTAAAAATATACCAATAATTTTTTATCAGAAACAAATGTTTGAAAAGTAAAAAGCAATCAAATTGACTTCACTTTCTAGTGTTAAACAATGTTCATGTTTCCAATTAATCATTTTATTTCAAATTAAAAAGTGTTAATAGAGGTTGAACATGTTTGTTGAATTGAGACATTTTATAAGTTAGAAAGAGGAATGGAGAGACAAAAATAGTGAGACAATATTTTACTGAAGTGATGCACTAACATAAAAACAACATTTATCATTTCAACTAATTCCAATGTAAAAAGTACGTACACATAATTTGTTTAAAAAGCATAGGTATAATATATTGCAAAGATATCTGCAAACAACTTGGTGCTAGCTAGCTACCTACCTACGCTATAGAAGAAAGAGTCTAATACCTACCTACATTCAAAAGAGTCAAACTTGTTTTTTAAAAGTTTCAAATTCTTATATGCACAAAAACATTTAACACAACAAAAATATCAAACATAAAAGAATATAATCACATGAAACTAACATTCAGCCAGAATAAAAAATTGAAGATAAAAAATTATAATTTTTAATTATAAATTGAAATTTACATCGGAACGCTGAAAACTTTATGATGCTGATCAAATTAGCGGTGCAGAAACACTAATGCAATAACAAAATAAAAATGATTTGGAACAGTTTAATTGATGAAATTCAAAATAGTAGAACAAACCCTGAAAAATCTTTTTAACATCAAAAACAACAATGGACTCTAAGTAAGGAGATTTAATGGAGCATCGAAATATCAAATTAATTATCGAATCTGAGAGGTTACATTCCGTGGGAATTTGAAGCCAAGTTTAGCAAACACTATTTAATTTGTTCATTAGGTTGAATTGAGATCAGGGTAATTTGAATGAAGAGGTCTGAACCAGAAACGGATGGAAAATATGTGAAGAAATTCATGTATCAAATAATCAAAAATAACTCAGTGTTCAAGAAATACAAAATGTGCAGGTTTGCAAAGTTTCTCTTCATATGAAAAATCACTGAAGCATTTAGTCATGAGTTGGATCACTCCAGTCCCATTTCTCCTCCTCAGATTTGTTGTTTTTTGGAGGGTCGCAAATATAGGCCTTGCGTGCAGTCTCAGGGTCCATCTTGTGAATCTTCTGACAATGAACCACAACGAGATCTTTGCGACTAGCTCTGTAGTTGCACTCGGAACAACTGAAAGGTTTCTCTCCCGTATGTATTCGTATATGTCTCTTCAGGTCACTGGATTGTCTGAAAGTTGATCTGAAGCAGTGTGGACACGTCAAACTACCACTGATAGTGGGTAGGTTGTTTCCAGTATTGTTGTTTGCCGTTGTCCTTCTTCTTGTAGTGTCTTTGAAATTTGTGGTCGCAGCGTTGTTGTTACCAATGGGAACAGCCAGAGCCATGGTTGTGGTTCCCTCGGTTAAAGTGCTTAGCAAACTGGTACCGTCAGCGTTGGCTGCAACAATTGTACCAGGGGCTATGGTGATAGAGTTGGCCGGGAGAAGATTCGTACAGGAGTTTTTGGAAGAAGTTGTGTTGGTGCTCGTGCTTAAGGACGCGACTGCCACTCCTCCTCCCTACAAGAACAACAAAACAAAAACAAATTAGAAAATACAACCAATGGTGGAAGAGGAGGAGTGACACGTCAAAGGTGGGTTCCTAGGCGACTTTCTAGTTTCTACCATACGCTATCACGGCCCCCAAACATCACAAGCAGAACAAAATGATTTTCACTAACTAAACAATAAATTTATTAGCTACCAACAAACAAACAGTTAACAGCTAAGCAAGTTCCAAAATGCGAAAACGAATTATGGATTGAAAACTGGAAACTTCTTATTCAAATATATAGCTATCCTTTTTCAGACACTTCAAATATTTCTAACCAGAAATCATGCGAGAAAAAGTTTCCTATTCCACTTCACTAAAATAACCGATCTGAATTAGCTAAAGCTTAAAACTGAAAATTCACGTATGGATAATAGGTTCATGCATTTTAGTACTCACCAAATGTGTGCCGTGTTTCAAAGAGTTATCGCTAGCATTTGTTCCCGTGGTTGTGTTAGTATAGCTCTCAACTGTCGTGAAAGCTGAACTGCTTAACTCGCTCGTACTCAGCCACTGAAAATATAGAAACCATTTAGCAAAGATAAAGCAGTAAAACTTGAAATAAATAATTCAGTTCAATTCCCCTGTGAATTCATTTGGGCTTATGTACGTAAATAAGAATGGATTCCAATGTCTTCAAAGTAAATCAAGCAGAAATTTGAAGAAGATAAATAAATAAAATATTTTAATTAATCCATTTGGAGTCATAAACAGAGGTTCAACAAAATTGAATTTGAAAGTTAAGAAAAATTAATGAGCAGTTTTCATAAACAGAAAAAAGGATAAACACCTACAACCCCCAACAATAAAATATGAATAATGATAGATCTAAAGAAAAAATAGAGCTAGATATAATTGATCCATAATTTTTTTATATGAACGTAGGTTATAGAGTTGTGTTGAAATGAAGAGGCCTGAGTTAACTAGTTTCTAGTACTCACATTTTGCATTCCAGAGGGTCCAGCCAAGGCCTCAGCAACTGCCTCTTCCAGTGGCTGAGACTGACCAACAGACGTGGAGGTGGAATTGTTAGAGTGAGGTGTTAGGGAGGTGAATCTGAGGGAAGAAACACTAGTTTGAGTTAACTTCTTTGCTTAGCTAAGGAAGTGTTTCACAGAATACACAGTGAATTTGATTCATAGTTACATCTCCATCAGCTAAATTGTCTATTTTTCTAACATTATAATCAAGATAGCTTCTTAAAAGCTATTTAGTTACCTAGGATCGTGTGGCTGGGCATGTAAATTACCCGCTTGGTCAGCAGTTACTACATAACTTATAGTTGGTTGGTTTTTTCCTCCTGTAGATGCAGTCAATACACTTGCAACAACAGTTCCACTATTTCTACTACCATCCTCCATTTTATCTTTGGTCATAGAATCATCAACCACTTGTAATAGACTGTGGCCCTGCACTTCCTTCATGTGATGTTTATTTGCATCAAAACCTGAAGATCTAGTATTATCACCAACTACAGTGATATCACCAACACTGACACTGTTTCCATCTTGGTACATTAGCGTGCTGGTAGCCTCGTCTACTGTCACTGTGGCATCTATGACACCATCACTGCTACCTGAAGCAACACCGTCATCTTTTCGTCTTCTTTTGGAGGCTGGACCTGGCATGATGCGTGTTGTTCTGAAAGGTGGAGGCTGCTGCGACTGAATATCTGGAGGGTTGGGAGTTACAAAAGTAACAACATTGCCATTACTTGTAGCAAACATTTGGGGCTTGGTCTCTCTCAAATTTTGAGTGCAGTCAAATGAAACAGTGGGTGATTCTTGTACAGACAGTCCTTTAATGCATAATAATTCAGCAGCTTTGAGAAGCCTAGCTAAATCTGCTTGATTGACTGAAACTTCACCAAGATACATGTAGCTTAGGAGTGATTCTAAATCTTCAGTTTTCACATCTTTCAGAACTATAACTGGATGCTTGCAGGGGGTTTGTTCTAGAATTGCATCAAAATAATCACTGCAGACACCCAAAACTAGCCTGTGGACATTGTAGAAACGACCTTCACAAGCCAAGATGACATCGCTATATTTATCCTGTAGAATAAATAAAAATCAAGTAGGATTGAATCACCATTAGATATTGTTTAAATGCAAATTGTACTAAGTTACAATAATAGGCAAAGTTCAAATTATTTTTTGTTTGAGGTTAATACAGTCAGGCCAATTACTACAAATGATAGCAAACAACTGTACCTTTTCACGAAGAGCAGAGAGAATATGACAGAAGGTGCTGACATGGTTGTTCCACCTCAGGCAGAACTGATTGCCTGTAGTGGGAATAACTTCAGCTTGATGAGTAACTCCCGACACATCTCCATTAATGGAATTTCCTTCTTCTCCAGCCGCCATCAAGAATATTGATGTGGAGTCGCAATTCAGTGAATCACCAATTTTAAATCACGTGTGATGTGAATTTGAAAATTAGGTATAAACTATTTTTTCTATTAGTGGGTTTTAAAATTGAATTGATCTATAATGAGATAATTGAATTAAATTGTTGACAATCCAGTGTACCACTCTGGAAAATACCTTAGGGTAACAGATGAATTTTAGAGGCTAAATGCTGCAGATTATACAGTTCCCATTGATTAATTACTGTACTTTAAGGTTTGCTAAACTCACAACAGAGTAATTTAATCCATCAGAAAAGACCACTTTTTCCAGAGTGGCCAGTGTACTCATGCAGAATATCAAATATCAAAATATGGGATCATTTTAACAGAAGTTCCATGTGATTTTGTAAACATGTTAAAAAGATTTGTTGAAGAACACTTTACCAGATTCTACTGACTTCATTAATGGTAACAGACTGCAGGAACTGGTAAACTGTTCTCCAAGAAATCCTCTATTAAAGTTTCTGTTCTTAGTAAAATACATGTAAATATACTATATAGGAGGAAATTAAGGAAGGTTTGCTTACCAGTCTGCAAAAGATGCATGAAGTTGTGAAGTTTATCCGGCAACTATTGAGGCTTTGAAATTAGTCTCCTGAATTATCTGGCGACAAATTTCTAATTAATTCCTATGTTTACATGTACTTATTGGAGAGAATTTGAGATTTTTGGTCATTTAGGAGAGAATTTTTCAAATCTTTGGAGAGAAATGCTCCAAAAACTAAATATCTGGAGTCTTGGAGACTGATTGTGCATGCTTTGCAGACTGGTTGACTAGTACCTCTGTTAGAAATTCTTCCTAACTCCGAAGGACAACTCTACAGAAACTTCACATTAGTTCATTGAACTATGTAAAAATCTGTTATATATTTCATAATATTTGAAAAAATTGAACCCTGCATGCTATACGGTCTAATAGTCTATAGGTATAAGGTAGCTACCTACATGCTTTACTAATACTAAGCAGGGTTAATGACGTTAATCATTAATAAACTCCGCCATTGAGTATTGGTATTCATGAGTGACTCTGTTAGAATTTGTGTTTTCCACTTTGGACTGCACTGTGCAGAATATGGGACATTTTTAACATTTTCTGTGCTAAGAAAGTAACAATCATTAATTTCCTCCTAATTCCTATAATTAGCCATTAGGTTACTAGGTAGGGTCAAGCAGGTAAATTGCGGCACATCAACAAACTGCGGCCTCTAACAACAGAAACGTCATAGCTTCAAAACACTCGTTAAAAATATCATGCCAGTCTGAATTTCATGGTAAATTCCACCAAGTTGTTGGTGGAATTTTTCTCCATTGAAAATAATATTCTGGCTAAGTCGGTGGATTCTTAGCTATTTATTCCTATGTTACCATTAATTTTCGGTGGAAAAAAGGGTAAAATGATGGTGGATCAGCCAAATTAGAGGAAATATATGGTGGATTTTTTCAGCTTTTTCAAAAGTCAGTGGGATTTTGTGCACCAAATACAGACTGGTGCAGAATATGGGACATTTTTAACATTTTCTGTGCGAACAATCCTTATTCTCTCCTATATTTACATGTATTTTCACTATTTTAATGAGAACAGAAGCCAAAATAGAGGAATTCTTGAAGAACACAATACCAGTTCCTGCAGTCTGGCAACAGAGTAATTAATCCATCAGAAAAGACCACTTTTTCTAGTACAACATTTTAATGTACCTAATTTTGGTTCAGAATGTTTTAGAGACTCTCTTTAGAGGGCCGCGATTAAAAATTAAAAGGCCGCATTACCAGTCTGCAGAATACAGAACATTTTTCCAAGACTCTCTGCAGGAGTTTTTAATAGAATTTTAGAAATTTGAGATCTCTGCGGGAGATCTTGAATTAATTCCTATGTTACCATTAATTTAGATGCGGGAGATTCTGAATCTGCTACTGAGAGTCAGAGAGTAACTGTCTCTCAAAATAAAATCTCTGCGGGAGAAGAGACACATTCTGCAGACTGGGGCCGCAATATACCTGCATGACCCTACATGTATTTTAATGAGAACAGAAGCTAAAATGGAGGATTTCTTGGAGAACAGTTCCTGCAGTCTGGGATGGGGGCACCGTCCAAGTAATAAAGCATGTCCAAACTCGCCATTTTATGATTTTAATGGCGAGTTTGTGACAGTTATTTTGAGCCCTTCAATTGCAAATGGCGAGTTTTATCTATTTTTCTCGTATGCTACAATGTTATTTTGGAGAGAATCTATGAAAATTTGATCATTTTGGAGAGAATTTGTTGAATTTTGCCAGTCTGCAGAATGTGGAACATTTATCCAGGACTCTCTGCGGGAGTTTTTGATTGAATTTTTAGAAATTTGAGATCTCTGCGGGAGATCTTGAATTAATTCCTATGTTACCATTAATTTAGCTGCGGGAGATTTTGAATTAATTTCCATGTTACCATTAATTTAGCTGCGGGAGATTCTGAATCTGCTACTGTAAGTCAGAGAGTAACTGTCTCTCAAATTAAAATCTCTGCGGGAGAAGAGACGCATTCTGCAGACTGGGAATTTTGGAGAGAGCTGGAGAGACAAATGGCGAGTTTATGAGACATACTATTTTACTTGGGTCACCGTGTCACGCAGGTAAATCAAGAGAGTAAAACATTCTGAACCGAAATACATTAAAATGTTGCATAGCATGATAGCTATCAAAAGAACTTAAAGAAGCCGGCCGTGAAGCAAGCGCAATGCATGCTATAATTTATTGATTTAAGTTTTAATTCGGCCTCAGTTAGTTAGTGTGCCGCAATTTACCTGTTTGACCCTAGTTGGGCCATGTTTCAAAGTGTGGCAAGAAAGTCGCCAGTTTGGTGAGAAAATGGATCAAGGTCGCCACATTTAAGATACTTTGAAGAAGAAATAGGACTTCCTAGTGAAGATTTTACACTTGAAAACATCCTTATGCATCATGTCTGATGCTGCGATGCAGTGTATCACTTGAGACTATCTAATATCTATGAGTGATTTACTTGTTATTTACAGGTTTCTAAACTTATTTCACCCCTCAAAAGTCGCCAGTATACTGGCGACTTTGTCCATACTTTGAAACATGGTAGTTGGGTAGCTATACATAGTACATACTTTGTTTCAGAGGCTGGAAAATTGTAAGCCAATTATTGAGCCAAAATTTTCCTAAAATTCTGAGCCAAGCCAATTTAGCTCATTTTTTGAAGATTTCAAGCCAAAATTAAAGCCAATTAGTCATATCTGAGTTTTTGACCTTTTGAAATCTAAGCCAATTAATTGGCTTTAACAGACATACTTACTCTGTAACATGGTATACATAGGTAGCCTAGTTAGAAATTTTAGTTTTGACTACAAGGGTCACGCAGGTAAATTGCGGCCCTTAAATTTTTAATTGCGGCCCTCTTAAGAGAGTCTCTAAAACATTCTAAACCAAAATTACATTGGATTGAAATGTTGCATACTAGTTAGCTATCGGAATAAGCACAGTGCATGCTACAATTTTTTACTTTGTTTTTAACGAGTGTTTTGAGGCTATGACGTTTCTGTTGTTAAATGCCGCAGTTAGTTAGTGGGCCGCAATTTACATGCTTAACCCTAGTTAAAATATAAGGTATACCTACTATCTATCCACTTAATACCTAATTTTCACGATTCAGATTTATTAAAGATAAAAACATACAATAAATGTGTGAAATTAACTCTTGCACATTGCCACCTAACTAGTACAAATCCATCATTAATCTCTTCTTCCACAGGGGTTTGTTTATAGGGACTAACATCTGTAATCATTAATTTCAAAACAACATAACTTCCCCACACTTGCGTAGGTACAAACAATGTTCCAATAATACAATATAGTACTGAATTCATTTCTGAAAAATAAAATAAACAGTCTCTACAAAATTTATATTTTATATAAAAAATAATTTATAGAATTTTATTAAAATAAGTCTGGTAATAAATAACATCATTTACGGAAAATGTACTTTATTATAATATCATCTTCAGAATACAGTGTATTTATGTAATCTTAGAATCTTTCAATGAAAATAATCTAATCTTAGAATCTTTCAATGAAAATAATCTAGAATAATAATTTTTGGGGGAAATGTTAGCTTGGTATATAGGTAGGTAAACAAGTATAAATAATATTTTAATACCTAAAAATGATTAAATATAGGTAGGTAGTGTGTTCAATATTTCGGGCACAGGTTAATCCCCTGACCGGTGACCACTGACCGCTGACCAAATAAATGTATTGAGTCAAATGTAAAGGTACAATCCAGTGTCCACTGACCGCTGACCAACTAAATTTATTGAGTCATATTGAAGGGTATAATCTACTGACCGCTGACCAATTAAAGTACTGAGTCAGTGAGTCATATTATATAATAATGTCCATTGACACGCGAAGAAGATAAAGAGTCCTGACCACTGACCAGGGGTATAATTCCCTGACCACTGACCAAAATTGAATTGTCCTGACCACTGACCAGGGGTATAATTCCCTGACCACTGACCAAAATTAAAATTTACTGACCACTGACCGGGGGTATAATTCCCTGACCACTGACCAAAATTGAATTGTCCTGACCACTGACCGGGGTATAATTCCCTGACCACTGACCAAAATTAAAATTTTCTGACCACTGACTGGGGTATAATTCCCTGACCACTGACCAAAATTAAAATTTTCTGACCACTGACCAGGGAATAATTCCGTGACCCCTGACCAAATTAAATTGTCCTGACCACTGACCGGGGTATAATTCTCTGACCACTGATCAAAATTAAAGTGTCCTGACCATTGACCGGGGTATAATTCCCTGACCACTGACCAAAATTAAAATTTACTGACCACATACAGGATTATAATTCCCTGACCCCTGACCAAAATTGAATTGTCCTGACCACTGACCGGGGTATAATTCCCTGACCACTGACCAAAATTAAAATTTACTGACCACTGACCGCGGTATAATTCCCTGACCACTGACCAAAATGAAATTGTCCTGAACACTGACCGGGGTATAATTCCCTGACCACTGACCAAAATTTAAATTTTCTGACCACTGACCGGGGTATAATTCCCTGACCACTGACCAAAATTAAAATTTTCTGACCACTGACCATGGTATAATTCCCTGACCACTGACCAAAATTAAAATGTCCTGACCACTGACCGGGGGTATAATTCCCTGACCACTGACCAAAATTAAATTGTCCTGACCACTGACCGGGGTATAATTCCCTGACCACTGACCAAAATTAAAATTTACTGACCACTGACCGTGGTATAATTGCCTGACCACTGACCAAAATTAAAATTTACTGACCACTGAATGGGGTATAATTTCCTGACCACTGACCAAAATTAAAGTGTCTTGACCACTGACCGGGGGTATAATTCCCTGACCACTGACCAAAATTGAATTGTCCTGACCACTAACCGGGGTATAATTCCCTGACCACTGACCAAAATTAAAATTTGCTGACCACTGACCGGGGTATAATTCCCTGACCACTGACCAATATTAATGTGTCCTGACCACTGACCGGGGGTATAATTCTCTGACCACTGACCAAAATTGAATTGTCCTGACCACTGACCGGGGTATAATTGCCTGACCACTGACCAAAATTAAAATTTACGGACCACTGACCGGGGGCATAATTCCCTGACCACTGACCAAAATTAAAATTTACTGACCACTGACTGGGGTATAATTCCCTGACCACTGACCAAAATTAAAGTGTCCTGACCACTGACCGGGGTATAATTCCCTGACCCCTGACCAAAATTGAATTGTCCTGACCTCTGACCGAGGTATAATTCCCTGACCACTGACCAAAATTAAAATTTACTGACCACTGACCATGGTATAATTCCCTGACCACTGACCAAAATTAAAGTGTCCTGACCACTGACCGGGGGTATAATTCCCTGACCACTGACCAAAATTAAAGTGACTTGACCACTGACCGGGGGTATAATTCCCTGACCACTGACCAAAATTGAATTGTCCTGACCACTGACCGGGGTATAATTCCCTGACCACTGACCAAAATTAAAATTTTCTGACCACTGACCGGGGTATAATTCCCTGACCACTGACCAAAATTAAAATTTTCTGACCACTGACCGGGGAATAATTCCGTGACCCCTGACCAAAATAGAATTGTCCTGACCACTGACCGGGGTATAATTCTCTGACCACTGATCAAAATTAAAGTGTCCTGACCATTGACCGGGGTATAATTCCCTGACCACTGACCAAAATTAAAATTTACTGACCACTGCCCATGGTACAATTCCCTGACCCCTGACCAAAATTGAATTGTCCTGACCACTGACCGGGGTATAATTCCCTGACCACTGACCAAAATTAAAATTTACTGACCACTGACCGCGGTATAATTCCCTGACCACTGACCAAAATGAAATTGTCCTCACCACTGACCGGGGTATAATTCCCTGACCACTGACCAAAATGAAATTGTCCTGACCACTGACCGGGGTATAATTCCCTGACCACTGACCAAAATCAAAGTGTCCTGACCACTGACCGGGGTATAATTCCCTGACCAAAATTAAAAGGTCCTGACAACTGACCGGGGTATAATTCCCTGACCACTGACCAAAATCAAAGTGTCCTGACCACTGACTGGGGGTATAATTCCCTGACCACTGACCAAAATTAAAGTGTCCTGACCACTGACCGGGGTATAATTCTCTGACCAAAAATAAAGTGTCCTGACCACTGACCGGGGTACAATTCCCTGACCAAAATTGAATTGTCCTGACCACTGACCGGGGTATAATTCCCTGACCAAAAATAAAGTGTCTTGACAACTGACCGGGGTACAATTCCCTGACCAAAATTAAATTGTCCTGACCACTGACCGGGGTATAATTCCTGACCAAAATTAAAGTGTCCTGACCACTGACCGGGGTATAATTCCCTGACCAAAATTGAATTTTCCCGACCACTGACCGGGGTATAATTCCCTGACCACTGACCGGGGTATAATTCCCTGACCACTGACCAAAATTAAAATTTGCTGACCACTGACCGGGGTATAATTCCCTGACCACTGACCAAAATTAAATTTTCCCGACCACTGACCGGGGTATAATTCCCTGACCACTGACCAAAATTAAAATTTGCTGACCACTGACCGGGGTATGATTCCCTGACCACTGACCAAAATTAAAGTGTCCTGACCACTGACCAGGGGTATAATTCCCTGACCACTGACCAAAATTAAAATGTACTGACCATTGACCAGGGGTATAATTCCCTGACCACTGACCAAAATTAAAATATACTGACCATAGACCAGGGGTATAATTCCCTGACCACTGACCGAAATTAAATTGTCTTGACCACTGACCGGGGGTATAAATCCCTGACCACTGACCAAAATTAAAGTGTTCTGACCACTGACCGGCGGTATAATTCCCTGACCAAAATTAAAGTGTCCTGACCACTAACCGGGGTATAATTCCCTGACCAAAATTAAAGTGTCCTGACAACTGACCGGGGTATAATTCCCTGACCACTGACCAAAATTAAAGTGTGCTGACCACTGACCGGGGTATAATTCCCTGACCAAAAATAAAGTGTCCTGACCACTGACCGGGGTACAATTCCCTGACCAAAATTGAATTGTCCTGACCACTGACCGGGGTATAATTCCCTGACCAAAAATAAAGTGTCCTGACAACTGACTGGGGTATAATTCCTGACCAAAATTAAAGTGTCCTGAACACTGACCGGGGTATAATTCCCTGACCAAAATTAAATTTTCCCGACCACTGACCGGGGTATAATTCCCTGACCACTGACCGGGGTATAATTCCCTGACCACTGACCAAAATTAAAATTTGCTGACCACTGATCGGAGAATAATTCCCTGACCATTGACCGAAATTTAAATTTACTGACCTCTGACCGGGGTATAATTCCCAGACCACTGACCAAAATTAAAGTGTCCTGACCACTGATCGGAGAATAATTCCCTGACCATTGACCGAAATTTAAATTTACTGACCTCTGACCGGGGTATAATTCCCTGACCACTGACCAAAATTAAAGTGTCCTCACCACTGACCAGGGGTATAATTCCCTGACCACTGACCAAAATTATAATGTACTGACCATTGACCAGGGGTTTAATTCCCTGACCACTGACCAAATTAAAATATACTGACCATAGACCAGGGGTATAATTCCCTGACCACTGACCGAAATTAAATTGTCTTGAACACTTACCGGGGGTATAAATCCCTGACCACTGACCAAAATTAAAGTGTTCTGACCACTGACCGGCGGTATAATTCCCTGACCAAAATTAAAGTGTCCTGACCACTAACCGGGGTATAATTCCCTGACCAAAAATAAAGTGTCCTGACAACTGACTGGGGTACAATTCCCTGACCAAAATTAAATTGTCCTGACCACTGACCGGGGTATAATTCCCTGACCAAAATTAAATTGTCCTGACCACTGACCGGGGTATAATTCCCTGACCACTGACCAAAATTAAAATGTACTGACCATTGACCAGGGGTAGTTTAAATATTGAAGATGAAAATTATTCAATTATAGTGTTATTCTTTTCCAAAAATTTAAATAAACACCTTGCTAGAATTACAATAAATGATTACATATAATCTATTATTATAGAAGACACTGAATTTTACTGCATAGAAATGTTCAGAAAATAGAGTTCAGTAACAACTTATTTTCAAAGATTTAAATCGAAAACGGTTAGAAAATTGAAAAAAAAACGACACTAATTGAAACTTAATACAGGGAAGAGTTTGAGGCGAGTTTTTTATTGGGGGAAGAGTTTGAAGCGAGTTTCTTCATTGGGGGAGGAGTTTGAGGCGAGTTTCTTTATTGGGGGAGGAGTTTGAGGCGAGTTTCTTTATTGGGGTAGGAGTTTGAGGCGAGTTTCTTTATTGGGGGAGGAGTTTGAGGCGGGTTTCTTTATTGGGGGAAGAGTTAGAGGCGAGTTTCTTCATTGGGGGAAGAGTTTGAGGCAAGTTTCTTTATTGGGGGAGGAGATTGAGGCGAGTTTCTTTATTGGGGGAGGTGTTTGAGGCGAGTTTCTTTATTGGGGGAGGAGTTTGAGGCGAGTTTCTTTATTGGGGGAGGAGTTTGAGGCGAGTTTCTTTATTGGAAGAGGAGTTTGAGGTGAGTTTATTTATTGGGGGAGTAGTTTGAGGCGAGTTTCTTTATTGAGGGAGGAGTTTGAGGCGAATTTTTTATTGGGGGAAGAGTTTGAAGCGAGTTTCTTCATTGGGGGAGGAGTTTGAGGCGAGTTTCATTATTGAGGAAGGAGTTTGAGGCGAGTTTCTTTATTGGGGGAGGAGTTTGAGGCGAGTTTCTTTATTGGGGGAGGAGTTTGAGGCGGGTTTCTTTATTGAGGGAGGAGTTTGAGGCGAGTTCCTTCATTGGGGGAAGAGTTTGAGGCGAGTTTCTTTATTGGGGGAGGAAATTGAGGCGAGTTTCTTTATTGGAAGAGGAGTTTGAGGTGAGTTTCTTTATTGGGGGAGGAGTTTGAAGCGAGTTTTTTTATTGGGGGAGGAGTTTGAGGCGAGTTTCTTTATTGAGGGAGGAGTTTGAGGCGAGTTTTTTATTGGGGGAAGAGTTTGAAGCGAGTTTCTTCATTGTGGGAGGAGTTTGAGGCGAGTTTCTTTATTGGGGGAGGAGTTTGAGGCAAGTTACTTTATTGGGGGAGGAGATTGAGGCGAGTTTCTTTATTGGGGGAAGAGATTGAGGCAAGTTTCTTTATTGGGGGAAGAGTTTGAGGCGAGTTTCTTTATTGGGGTAGGAGTTTGAGGCGAGTTTCTTTATTGGGGGAGGAGTTTGAGGCGGGTTTCTTTATTGAGGGAAGAGTTTGAGGCGAGTTTCTTTATTGGGGGAGGAGTTTGAGGCGAGTTTCTTTATTGGGGGAGGAGTTTGAGGCGAGTTTCTTTATTGGGGGAGGAGTTTGAGGCGAGTTTCTTTATTGGAAGAGGAGTTTGAGGTGAGTTTCTTTATTGGGGGAGGAGTTTGAGGCGAGTTTCTTTATTGGGGGAGGAGTTTGAGGCGAGTTTCTTTATTGAGGGAGGAGTTTGAGGCGAGTTTTTTATTGAGGGAAGAGTTTGAAGCGAGTTTCTTCATTGGGGGAGGAGTTTGAGGCGATTTTCTTTATTGGGGGAGGAGTTTGAGGCGAGTTTCTTTATTGAAGGAGGAGTTTGAGGCGGGTTTCTTTATTGAGGGAGGAGTTTGAGGCGAGTTCCTTTATTGGGGGAAGAGTTTGAAGCGAGTTTCTTTATTGGGGGAGGAGTTTGAGGCTAGTTTCTTTATAGGGGGAGGAGTCTGAGGCGAGTTTCTTTATTGGGGAGGAGTTTGAGATGACTTTCTTCATTGAGGGAGGAGTTTGAGGCGAGTTTCTTTATTGGGGGAGGAGTTTGAGGCGAGTTTCTTTATTGGGGGAGGAAATTGACGCGAGTTTCTTTATTGGAAGAGGAGTTTGAGGTGAGTTTTTTTATTGGGGGAGGAGTTTGAGGCGAGTTTCTTTATTGGGGGAGGAGTTTGAGGCGAGTTTCTTTATTGAGGGAGGAGTTTGAGGCGAGTTTTTTATTGGGGGAAGAGTTTGAAGCGAGTTTCTTCATTGGGGGAGGAGTTTGAGGCGAGTTTCTTTATTGGGGGAGGAGTTTGAGGCGAGTTTCTTTATTGGGGTAGGAGTTTGAGGCGAGTTTCTTTATTGGGGGAGGAGTTTGAGGCAAGTTTCTTTATTGGGGGAGGAGATTGAGGCGAGTTTCTTTATTGGGGGAAGAGATTGAGGCAAGTTTCTTTATTGGGGGAAGAGTTTGAGGCGAGTTTCTTCATTGGGGGAGGAGTTTGAGGCGAGTTTCTTTATTGGGGGAGGAGTTTGAGGCGAGTTTCTTCATTGGGAGAGGAGTTTGAGGCGAGTTTCTTTATTTGGGGAGGAGTTTGAGACGAGTTTCTTCATTGGGGGAGGAGTTTGAGACGAGTTTCTTTATTGGGGGAGGAGTTTGAGGCGAGTTTCTTTATTGGGGGATGAGTTTGAGGCGAGTTTCTTCATTGGGGGAGGAGTTTGAGACGAGTTTCTTTATTGGGGGAGGAGTTTGAGGCGAGTTTCTTTATTGGGGGATGAGTTTGAGGCGAGTTTCTTTATTGGGGGAGGAGTTTGAGGCGGGAAGAGAGCGCTGGTAGTGTCTTGTAAGACTAATCAGTCTGGGACAGTATCCTCTCCTCGTGTGCCGCATTATTGAATAAATACTATAAAATTTAATGTTGTTTAACTCTGATTCCACAAAAATTCTTAGGAAATGACGCTGATTGAATTTTTTTAAATTTTTGATTATATATTTCTCCATAGTGATACTTTTTGATTAAGAAAATTATCAAATTATTTTTGTAAAATTTTGATCGTGAGAAATCTGTTTAAAGGCCTATAATAATATAATATATAATCATTTGTAATTATATAATTTCCATATAATAAAACCTTTTAGAAACAAATATTCTTATCAGTTAGTGTATTTATGTAAAATCTAATATTGTAATAACGAATAACAAATAAGTAAACAAACCTAACCTATTGCAGGCAGAGTAGTGAAAAAGCTGACTCAGCAAAAGTCTAAGTGTAGAATTTAAGGTTAAATGCGAGAAAATGTACACATAGCAACAACTTGCATTTGTTTGTGTGAAAATAATGCAGTTAAGAATATTTGCTGAATCTAAGTATTTATCTCAAATAATCTAAAACTGATAATCGATAGTAAATATAAATTTTGCCCCATTTTTTGTACCTATAAGTATATTTGTTTACAATGTACAAGTCGATTATAATAATAGTATATCTTGTTTTTGTACAACAATATATTTAAGATAAAAGGGAATATTTCTTTTATATTAACAACCATTCATTTTTTTATATCAGAAAAGTATGTATATGATTTTAATGTATAACCCATAACATAGTTTTTCTTTATAAATTATGATAAAAACAATTAATTCAACATTATTTTATGAAATTATTCTGAACGTATATGTATTATAATTATAAATAAAATTGAACTTTTCATCTCTATAAAATGACGTTTGAATAATGCTTACTGAAAAGTGTTTATTAGACTATAAATCTATTTTTTAATTTAATGAAGTTACTCCTAAACTCTCGGTGCATGTTGGAGTGCTCAGTTGATGGCAATTGGTTTCAAGAGAAAGATAAGGGATCCATTCATGTGGTGTCAATAATCCAATTAAATATTTTTGAGCGGTCACTGCATCGCAATCAGGTTTAAATATAATGTACAGTAAAATTATTCTAATGAATAAGAGAACAAATAAATCGTAGAGAACTATTGAAGATTTATTATCACGGAGGAATATTTATATTACGGGAAGTTTATGCTACAAATTGAAGAAACATTCAATATAGTGAATACTCGCAATCAGAATTTTATTTTAAGAAAATATGAATTTCTTTTTTTATTCATTGATTTAATTGTTAATTATTTTAAGTAATGAATTGTTTTATTAAATATATTGCATTATTAAGACACTCAAAACACTGCATGATGTCAAAGAGCTTATTAATTCAACGTGTATATAGTTGCGATGCAGTGATCGCCAAAAAATATATCAAACATAATAATAAAAAAATCTTATCATGTAATTGCTTCTCTTATTTCCAAGCAATCACCAAATACTGAACACCTAACACACATGTTTACTATTCTTTAAGGGTAACTTTATTAAATTTTGGAAATGAGTTGTTCGATATCAGAATTGTTTCCCATCACAATATAAGAGGTTATAGACAATAAAGACAGTTGAAAAAAATGTTAGTCAAATATACATCCTACTGGAAGAAAATAAATTAGAAAAGTCGATTTGATATTTCATCTTTTTCTTTTTAAGTTAATAAACCTAACAATAAGTTATTAGGGTGGTAATTATTCGATCGGAAAATAAAACTTTATAAAATGTAACTGATTAAAAAAATTCAGAATTTTCTACATTTCGATAGAGAAAAAAACATTAACGTCACAGTAGAGAGTAGCAAGGAACAATAAAAATATTCGTAATTCCAGTTGCTATACTTATATACTAGCGCAGTTTTCTGTCACTCACAAAATTAAAAAATATTTCATTTACAGTCATAATGAAGTGAAGTGTAGACTAATAATTATTAACAGTTGCACTAGGAATAGAATGATTAAACTAAAAATAACAAATATAACCTGAAATACTACACACTAAGGTAGCACTATAATAGATCAATTGATGTGTACTAGCTACATTACATGGTAGGAATTCCTCAGATGGTACTGGTGTATCTATTAATAGAACTTATAGGTAGGTAGTTCATTTTTAATTTGGTATTATATTTAATTTAACTGCTTCAATATCTTATTATTTAAATATGAATTACCTACCCTACCTATAAGTTATATAAGGTTCAATTTTCAAGACACCTTTCATGAGATGTATCCTTGCTAAAATGTTTTAGTTAACACCAATATACTTTGCAGGTAACCATTATAATCAGGGGACTATAGAAACACACAAACAAACCACATCAGAATATCACGAACTACTCAGTCAAACATGCACCAAGTAATTTTGACGTCTAATGCTAAGAAAGGATTACACTAATATCTATTATTATTTAACTTCTTATTCAATCTTAAAAGTGTAGATTATATATGATTATATTAATTACATTGTATACGATCTAAATTATGATATATTGTACAACTATTTTCTATTTATTTCAATTATTTAATATCATGATAGGAGAGATTAAATACTCACGAAATAGTGATAACCAGGTAGACTTCCTTGGATCATTCGTTGTCTCAACAAGGCGTCTACCTATGGACTTCATGATTAGGGAGGTCTCTATAGCAATTGGCTCAAATATGTATGCATCTCCAAGGGCGGAGTATTTCTGACGTTTACGGTTCTCCGCAGCCCCGGCAGCTGTTCCGGCCTCAACTGTGAAATCATTGAGGTGTGTCTCGGCAAATGTGTCGACACACGGGCAATCCCAAATCAGACTCTTTCCATTCATGTAAGGAAACACAGTAATACCATCTGGACGTTTACCATCACCTCTGTCAAGCCCAGGAGGCTCAAGTACTGAAGGGAGTCCTGCTCTCTGCAAAGCCCGTTTTACCACATCATTCATTGCTGCATGTCTTGGGTGACGCCCAGAACTGTACCTACAAGACAGGCCATGCAGTCCTCTGACATCCATCCCACTACCACAGCGGCAAGAATGAAGTTCACAAACTCTGGTACCAACTCTGAGAGCAATGGCTACCCTCAGTACCTCTGGATCGAGCTGTGTACCCAATGACGGTATAGGAATCGCGTTCAACCACACTCCAGTTTCTTTAAGAGATGCAGATAATAGTCGTGCCCTTGCCACCTGATCAGCTCTAGCCAACAGACTCTCCATTAATGAATGAGCCCGTGGTGTATCCCCTTCTTTATGACTGGACTCATGGACTGGTACCGGGAGACCAGCCTGTAAACCCTGCCTCCATGTCCCAACTGCATCCTTAAGCTCTCCGGTATCGACTACATTAATATTAGAAAGAATAGTTTCAACCAAATCACTCACAGAATACATTGAAGACACAAAAGCAGGCAAGGCAATATCTCCAGCTCTCCTACAACCCAGTCCACCATGGCCAACCGGTAAAGTTGCCTGAACCCAAGAATCAGCTGACATCTCTACATTGGTCACACTGGCAACGGCAGATCTAAGTGATTCATCAAAGCAGCTAAGTTCGACTACGTGCTTGTAAGCTGGAGAAGCCCCCGCAGAACATATTGTAGCTTCGGAATGGAGAAAACATTTCTCAACAAAAAGAAGGCTTGATGGTTATCCACCACCCGCAATCGAGAGACCATGAGATCCAGATCTTCTTTCTTCCTTAAAATCTCCTCGGGGATACCGAAGTCACTTAAAGGCGCACCCAACAAGGAGCAATTGTCCTTATGAACCACTCTGACATTTGGAAGCACTGCCCGGAACAACAATTCTGTTTCACCAGGGGCATTATCATCGAGAATGGTCAGCTCACATTTCGCGCTATTAACTTCAAGTCCGATGGCACTCAACCCATCTATCAAGGTTTTTACGTCCTCCAAAACTCTCCCCGGTGTATCTCCCAGGGCTGCGTCATCCAGATACCATACATTGAACTCTGACTCAACCCTGCGAGCCACCTCGTCAATTCCAAGAGCAAACATAGCAAGAGCAAACCAAAAAACAAAGCTGAAGGTGAAGAATAAGCTTGCCAAAGGAGTCTATATAGCTCTGGCACACGGTTACGAATAACAGTAAGGAAGGTACTGTTATTCAATTGTCCTCAGACAATTGAAAGCGTTTTTCATATCCACCTTGAGAAACACCCTGCTATGGTTACAGTCATTCAAGTACCGTCTTGCAGAATGTGGGGCAGCTTCACAGTCACCCATAAAAGTTGACAAAGCAAAATCAGGAACTTCTCCTCTCAATATCACATTCACAAAATCTGTCAGAGTGGTCAAAAGACGTACTCCAGCCTCTGCAGATGAATGGGACAATAGCATCTTCAAATGACGTGGCCTGAGGCCATCAGGTCCTCCGGCAGAACCAGGACGGAAAGAATTAACAGCCCTCCGGACATCCTCCTCCGAAACAATAGGCACAATTAGAGAATTATCCGGAGACTCTGGCATCATCAAGTCTAGCGGGGCAGGCGGGTGTTTAGACCTCAACGCTCTGACAGTCTCTTCGTTTCGTTGGGCCAGTCCATCCTAAGATGGCAGCTAGCTGTCACTCTTTTTTTCAACTTTTGTAACTTGCCATCGTCTGAAGCGCGTCGATTATTAACAACTGGGATTATGGGTTCAGGCAGCGTAAGTAGGGAGTCAGTCTCTAAAAATTGGGCCACCTGCCGATTGATTTTGGTACAAGAGAAACCTTACGATCTTCCCTACCGCCATCTGGGCACTGTAGCCCCCAGTAGCAGAAGCTCATAAGCCTTGTCCATGCTAATTGGATCTTCTGCGTCAGAGCCCCCTGCAATAACAGTTGGAGGGCTCCCGCCACAGCTATTACTGATCCCCTGGGAATCGTATTTAGGACTCTCAACCTGCTACGACAGCCACCAATATATTCCTCCAAATTCACCAGCTGATTGGGCCGCTCCTGGGGGTCATCGATTGTACCCCGCCCTCGACACGCCACACAAACCCATCTTACTATAACTGACGCCTGTGCCCTGGTCAGTCTCACACATGACATGTGAAATCATCCAGAACACAGTGCACATTTAACTCTTTTCTTTCGGTTATTACGTGTTTCACATGAGCTACAGAGCACATCCTCACCCTCAATCATTAAAATAAATTAGCAATCTGACTGGCAAAACAGAACAAATGCCACCAGCACCCCTCAACCGGAGTGCCCATGATCATTCAGGGGTCAACAACCTCCCTGCTCAGTACTCTGGAATTCTTAGCAGACGTTTAGAGTTCACCAGGCAGACCAACAATTCCTACCTCAGCTGTAACTTAAACCTCCTGCAACACAACTAAACAAGGTTAACTTACCAGCTTACTACAGAATAAAAAGGTTAAAAGAGATAAAAATCAAAACTAACTGACGATAAAAACAACCTAAATAAAAGCACTAAAGAATGGCAGTAACGCTGCTAATTGCGCTGCATAAGGGATTAACAATTACAAAGTACAGTCAGAACCAGCAAAGTACAGTCACCGGTCACTCGAATGTGCTGACTAAGCGAAACACAGGTCTGACGCATGAGATAATTAACAAAGTTGTTTAATAACAACAACCTCCTCCCATCACTACTCAATAGTACATATATATTGAGTATATTGGTGTTCACAAGACACATTTTTTGTAAATATAAAACTATTGCAAAGCTACTTCATTACCAAATAATGAATCTTCTATAACTTATAGCTACGGTAGGTGATCAATATCTATATAACAAAATGATAAGAAAAGTTAAATTGAAATAAATACCAATTAACTACCTACCTATAAGTTCTATCAATAGATACACCAGTACCATCTGAGGAATTCCTACAATGTAATGTAGCTAGTACACATCTATAGATCTAGAATAGTGCTACTTTAGAATTTAGTATTTCAGGTTAGATTGCTGAAGTTTAGTTCTAAATTTAGAAATTAATATAGTCAACTTAACATAAAGAAATATGTAATTGTAATATTCAATTCATATTTCCTAATTTCAGTCTTTTTGTAAACTGTTCTTCTATATGCTCATTTATTATTGCACTCTTATGAACAGAAATAACATTCTCTATGAATATTCTACATTCATGATCACAGAGGTTAGTTTTTTAGTTTTAGTTAAGCATTGGTTTCTATTAATTGTTTGTTTTAGTGTGGGATAAACTACAATTTTCTTTGAAATTATTGTTATATTTACAAAAATAGATGAAAGAACATCTGGGATTGATGAACTACCAGAAATTTAATTATAATGTAATAAACACGCCTGAAATAGATATACAGGGTGTCCCAGAAAAAAGGAAACCCATTTTCAAATTAGTTTATTTTAGAAAATATTAAAATTATAAGAATTCTGAAAACACTGTTTTATACGTTTACACTTTCTGCATCCCTTGTGAAAAATTAATAATGTTACAACAAAAATTAAAAATGCTGCAGCGAATTTAGCAAAAGGAAAAAAAAGTCCTTGTGCGGGCACGATATATTTCTTAAACATCCGGTAGTATTAAAAATTAAATCCTAAGGTTTATTACAAATAAGAGACAAATTAAAGAGATTTATTAACATTGGAACCGCCATACTTATTTCCAAGGTGTAAGGTTAATTTCCCTCGACATGTCCTCCATTTCTTTCTACACATAATTGCAGCCTTTTTCTCATTCCAGCAAAAACTCTTTTAACTAAATCCGGATTTTCTTTTAGTAAATTAACTTCGTTTACAATTCTCTCTCAAATCGTTTGTGTTTTCTGGAGGAGAAAAGTACACTTTGCTCTTGAGGTGTCCCCAAAGGAAAAAATCGCACGGTGTCAAGTCCGGCGATCTGGGCGGCCACTCAATTGGATGGTTCAGTGCAATAATGCGATCGTTGAAATTATCATGTAGCAATTCTTGAACTGCACGACTTCTATGTGCTGGAGCACCATCCTGAATCCACCATAGCCTATTAAATCTGTTTGGGTAAATTTGATGCAGCTCAGGAATTATTCTTTCTGTAATTAGGTTTAAGTATTTATCTCCATTCATATTATTTTCGTAGAAGATAGGGCCCACAAGTCGTCCGTTTCCACACATTCCCATCCATACAGAAACTTTCTCCCTGCACATTGTTACGTCGAAGTTGAAATTTGGAGGATTATTTCTGGGTGCATACTGGCGAATGTTATAATTATTGACTCTTCCATTCATATGAAATGCTGCTTCATCACCAATCACGATGTCTTCTACGAAGCGAGCATTTTTTTGCAGAAACCAATTTGAAAAATTTAGGCGGCGAGGTAAATCCGGTTCTAATAGTTCATGCCGTACATGAATCTTGTAAGCATGATACCTTACATCGTTTTTAACAATCCGGTTAAATGTGCTTTTACTGATGTCCAACCCGTTCCTTCTCGTTGATATTTTTGAATTCTCAATTAGCTTTTCACGAACACGATTAATGTTTTTCCTTGTTCGTTCTGTTCTCCTGCAACCCGATCGCTCTCTGTTTAAATTCGAAGTTGTTCCTTCAGTTTTGAACTTATTAACATTTGTCCATATGGTCTTCTTAGTTGGCGAAGCTCTTTCCGGAAAGCGTTGTTCAAAATCTTGTTGAACCAGTTTAAAGCTTCCAGTTCTTAAATAACTTGTCACAACAAAAACTCGTTGTTCTTTTGAGAGTTGCATTTTGGGGTTTTGAAATATGCAATAAAAATTACCGTGTTAAAATTAAAAAATTCCTGATTTTATTATAGGTATCCATTGTATCATGAATACAAACTAACAAATTTTGTTTTGTTTGTTGGTATCATCAACGGACCAAAAATGAGGACTTCCTCGCGCAAGCACTTTTTTTTCCTTCTGCTAAATTCGCTGCAGCATTTTTAATTTTTGTTGTAACATTATTAATTTTTCACAAGGGATGCAGTAAGTGTAAACGTATAAAACAGTGTTTTCAGAATTCTTATAGTTTTAATATTTTCTGAAATAAACTAATTGAAATAAACACCACTAGGCTTTTGTAACTCGAAAATTTCTAATCATTGCACTGTTTATTCATTATTTGATACAATAATTACAGATCATATAACTATAGGTAGATATTAACTATCATTTCTCAAAATCATGATTTATTTTTATCTCTTTGATTATTTTGGAATGTGTGATTTATATATAGATAGTCATAATATATAATATAATATGAACCTTTATAATTTATAATATGAACTTTTTGAAAAACTAAACATTATTATTAATTATATTGCTGAATATTTATACATTATGATTGATATTGATTATTCATTCACATTCATTCGATATATGCAGATTAGCTATATACTATATGTAGATTATGAATAAATATTTATTTAGATGAACAATACAAGAATGGTCACTGAAAATAACTTTGTAATTAATAACATTTCGATGTTTAGTAAAGTTACCCTTCTACTGTGTCTGTACTATCCAGTGTTCAGTAAATGTAGATTGGTTTCAAGAGAAACAGTTACTTTTTAAGTTACATTCAGGTTGGTATTTGAAATAGTAGGAAATATCAGATATTTTTGTGCGGTCACTGCATCGCAAACATGTTGCAATAATAAGTTCTGTAATATCATGCAGATGAATAAGAGATCATCGCATTATTCGGACACTCATAGTACTTGGAAAGTGGATTTTAAGTGATTAAGATTTACGTAGTCAATAAAATTCTATTCTAATTTGATAAATATGTAGATAGTCTTATATGAACATACATTATGTGATAACTATAACCTACAAAAAAGTGGGCAAGGAATAAGTTGAAATGGAGCATTTAGTTGTAGATGAAAATGAACAATATTCACTCTAGAGCCACTGAGGATATATATTTTGAGGGAATATTACCTATAGTACGGAAAGTTTTTGCTATATAATGAAAACACATCAAATTTATGGAAGTAGTGTTATTTAGATTATGATATTAAATTGCAGATAAAATTACTATTCATAGATTTATGGTTCCAGGTTAATGTTGAAGTCGTCGACAAATTTGAGTTGTTAGAGAGAAATTGCAACACTCAGACACTCACAGCACTCGGACAGTGAATATTAATGTAAATAATTGTACCAATCTGACCATTAAAAGCCTTTTATTTACCGATGTTAACACCCTTTTTCGAGTACTGTGAGTGTCCGAATAATGCTATGATCTTTTATTCATCTGCATGATATTACAGAACTTATTATTACAACATGTTTGCGATGCAGTGACCGCACAAAAATATCTTTCAGAAAAAGACTTGATCATAAGAAAACCTAAAGTTTAGCAACTTCCTTCAAACCAATCGCCATCTACTGAACAGATGATAACTAAACAAAGAGATTTTATGGGTAACTTTACTAAATTTGGACAAGTTATTTATTTTCAAATTAGTCAATTTTCAGTAAGCATTCATAGATGATCTTATCGAGTTGAAATAATTAATTGTAAATGAAATGATAAATTGAATTGACACTCATCATACCTACAATTCCACTATAATAATAATTACAGCATAATAATTATTAAGAATATCAAAATAATAATATTATTTTATGTCAATAATTAAATGACATATTTCCATATATATTTCAACTCAATTATCATAATAGTTGTAGAATTAAATATAGCGTATAATATTTATATTATATATAGCAAATTAATAGGATTGTATAACCCAATTGTATATACTAATATGTACACATTATTCCTATAGCGTATGTAGAGATATAGAATTTAGCCAATTGTATAACCAATATTTAAAATATGAATAATAACCTAACGTACAATAAATATTATGGACTCTATTCCTAGTGAGTGATGTTGAAATTACATTGTACAGAGTGTGAGTGATCAGTTTGGTGATATTCTGATTTGGTTTGACTGTGTGTTTCTATGTTCCCCTGATTATAATGGTTATGTTCAAAGTATGTTGGTGTTCACTAAAAACATTTCTCTAAGTATATCTGCCATGTTCACCATGATATTTTCTATTCATCTTGATAAAACCAAATTTGTGGTAATTTCCATGTTTATTTTGGGGTATTCGTCTCTATAGGTTTATAACTAACGTTCACCGGCGTTACTCTGACATTCAATCAAGTCTTCGTGTTCGTAGCCTATCTGTGATTAGCTGTGTGATTACCGTTTAGGTAGCATCTCTTTTCTCATTCTTATAAAACTTTAATTAATGACAACCTTAATTCATAATCAAATATTTATATTCAAAGTGCATGGGTGTCAACTAGTTACAGTTTAATAAATACACATATTATGAAAGGGTACTTATATAATAATTCTCCTATAACTTATAGGCAATTTATAATAAAATAAACTCTATTTCCAATCAGATTATTTGTACAATAATTGATATAATAATAATAATTAATCATATTATTATATCGTATTCAGTAAATTAAAGTTACATATAATATATCAATAATCAATTTTAAAGTGAAATGTTTATATCGTTATTAAGTTAGGTTACGGTTTTAATTTTTCACGTTTTATATATTTTCTATTCAACCAAGTTAGGTTCATATTTTGTTAGTAGGTACCTAGGCTACAGACTAAATAGGTAGGTAGTTAGTTGTAGGTAGAAGAAGTAGGCTCTTGATTGAGAAGGTAGGTAATGCGTTGTAGGTATGTGTAGGCTTCCGAATATGTATGTAGGTAATGTACTAATGTGTGGTAGGTAGAAGTAGGCTCTTGACTCTAGGTAGGTAATGTGTGGTAGGTAGAAGTAGGCTTCCGACTATGTAGGTAGGTAATGCGTGGTAGGTAGATGTAGGCTTCCGACTATGTAGGTAGGTAATGCGTGGTAGGTAGATGTAGGCTTCCGACTCTGTAGGTAGGTAATGCGTTGTAGGTATGTGTAGGCTTCCAACTTTGTAGGTAGGTAATGTACTAATGTGTGGTAGGTAGAAGTAGGCTCTCGACTGTAGGTAGGTAATACGTGGTAGGTAGATGTAGGCTTCCGACTATGTAGGTAGGTAATGTACTAATGTGTGGTAGGTAGAAGTAGGCTCTCGACTGTAGGTAGGTAATGCGTGGTAGGTAGAAGTAGGCTCTCGACTGTAGGTAGGTAATTCGTGGTAGGTAGAAGTAGGCTCTCGACTGTAGGTAGGAAATGCGTGATAGGTAGAAGTGGGCTCTCGACTGTAGGTAGGTAGAAGTAGGCTTTCGACTGTAGGTAGGCAGAAGTAGGCTCTCGACTGTAGGTAGTTAGGCGCTGTGAAAGAGCAACAAAAACTGGTAGCTTGACTTGTTTAGTTCAGTGAGTAGAAAAGAGCGCTCAAGGGACTTCATCTCTTTTATACGTTGTGTGTGCATTGCGAATCTGGCAATGATCACGTTGCCAGATAGTTAATAAATTACTATGCTGAATACCAATATTCCAATACAAATTAGAACATGAAATCCCACTACCTAATTATTTTTTTAATAAATTTATTATTTATCACAAATTTGATGAATGAACGGCCTTCTTTAATATTACTTAATTAGAAACTATCACCACAAACTAGAAAAAGCGGCACAGGTTAATCCACTGACCGCTTTGCAACTTAATGTATTGAGTCATAATTAGGGTTGTGACATTATGCATTTGCATATATGCAGTATATGCACTGGGAAATATACTGCATATGCAACAGGTTTTATGCTTTTTGAGAAAACGCATATGCATTTGAGAAAACGCATATGCATTTGAGAAAACGCATATGCATTTGAGAAAACGCATATGCATTTGAGAAAACGCATATGCATTTTAGGAAACGCATATGTTTTGCAGATAAAACATATGCACTTAAAGATAATGCATATAAAAAAAGGCATATGCATTTGAAACTGAAAGGAAGGCAATATATGCACTTCCAGCATGTTTATATCTGGTGGGAGGTTGAACAAACCCCCTAATTTATTTGTTATACATACAGTATACCTTTAGGTGTTCTATCATTTTGTTTATCTAATGAATATGATTTTAAATTTTTGTTCGAAAATTAAAGAATATTGCTAACTATATGGCGCCATCAAGCTAAAAGTAACACTCACAGTAATGTTAATAAAGAATAGGATAATAATAGAAACAGATTATAGACACAGGTGGTCAGTATGGTAGGACAGTAGGACTTTCCCCGCCGGACTATTCCCCGTCAGGATTTTCCCCGCCGAATAAAATATCAGTAATTTAGGTTATTAAAGTCTGATTTCGATAAAACACAAAATTAATTAATTAATTTATAAATAGAAAACACACTTTATTAACAGAATTTGATTCCCGTAATTATGTGCCCATATTGTTAGTTCGATTTTAAGACTGTGCCTTGGTATTTTCGTATATAATTAGGAGATGCAACAAAGTACGAACATTATTGCAATACTAAGGGTTACCAAGTGTCGCAAGGTACTCTAAAGTCTAAGCAGCTTCGATTTGTTCAGTTATTTAAACTCTGTAGTTTTCTATATCGTGAATTTATTATTTATTTTTCAGCTATACATAAAATGGCGATCTATTAACTACTCGTTCAAATTTACGCTTTAACAGATCATTAACAAACTTTACTATTTTTTTTTTAAATTAATTTATTAATTAACCACATAATTAATAAACCTACTATAAATTTTTATTACACTAAATATTGACCTCTTTTTTAGTGTCCTATATATCTAGTATGTTTATTTAATATTTGAACCTTAAAAATCTTACAGTGGTTTAGCCATTATTATGAAAATACCTTAGTAAGTTAGAGTGCAGAAATCCTTAAATCAAGACTTTTCGCGTAGTCAGGTTTCAGAATGATTTATATATATTGTCGTACATTTTCCCTAAAATTTTCCAACGAAAACTAATAATCGAGGAGTAACAAATTCAAAACTGGTTCGGTTCAAAAAGTTGGTGGTGACCCATTTTCAGTCAACTAGGAACCTATTCCCATGTGACAATAATATTAAAGAAGAAAAAAAAAGAAGAAAGATCTGTTATTTGAGACGGCAGAATTCGGTATATAATTTCGTGGCAACGGATGTATTTGTCAAAACTAATTATTTTCGAAAATTAAATATAGAATCGCAACATTTCCCCTGGCGGGGAAAAGTCTGCGGGCGAGTGATAGTCCGGCTGGGAATAGTCCGTTTCCCGTGATTCTTAGTTTCTGTTCTTAAATAACTGGTAGCCATGAAAATTCACTTCACTAATATAGTATCCTATAGTGCCAACAATATAATGCGTCTTTCTCTGAAACACTTCAGTGTTTTGAAATACTTGGCATTTTAAATTTGGAACATTACTATTAAATGCATAATAATTCATAATATATGCAAATTCATATTAATAGTTAATTTAGTAAGGGTTTAACGTCTGCTTCTGAACCAAAGGCCATATCGCTGACATCAAAAGGAAATTAAATACAAGGGACTAGAAGAAGCAGTCAGAAAAGAAAGTGGTTCTATATGGAACAAAGTCACTTACTACTGTCGGTGACGAGCTCATGGATGCAGAAAAACTACTCAGTGAATGCAGTGACGAAAAGGGACACAAAACAACGGTGGCTGCTCTTACAAATGGAAGAGGAAAATGAAAAGGGGATAGAAAATGAACCCTACGAGCCTACCAAACCCAAAAATCAAAGACCTCGTAGTTGAAGAGCATAACCATCCTCTAAAACTGCAAGTAGCGTTACAAAATGATAAATATAATAAAAATGAAAAAAAAAACAATCCATAATCCAAATTACAACAGTTCGGGGCCCAATGTACACCACCCACTTCTCTTCCATTCGTAACAGACAGCTTCAGACTAGGCATATTTATAAATGTATATGCATGCTTATAAATGCATATGCAAATTGCCAAATGCATATGCATATTGGTAAATGCATTTGCATATTGGTAAATGCATATGCATATTGGTAAATGCATATGCATATTGCTAAATGCATATATGCAAATTAGTAAATGCATATGCATATTGTTAAATGCATATGCATATTTATAATTGCATATGCATGTTGATAAATGCATATACGAATCAAATAAGCATATGCGTTTTAGAAAAGCATATGCAAAATATGCAATGTCACAACCCTAGTCATAATGCAAGATATAGGGGAGAACCGGGAGCATTCGGAAAAAAGGGATAGTTCGGACAACTCGTTTAAACATGTTCATAATAATATTATTGGAACTAGCTACCTCTTATTGCAACTGAATGTGTGCGAGTTGGAAAGTGTGTTTGTTCATTATTTGATACAATAATTTCAGATCATATAACAATAGGTAGATATTAACTATCATTTTCTCTATTTATTTGATAAAATTTAAACGCGTCAATTTCCCTGATTTATTTTAATTTCTGTGGTTTTTTGAACGTGTGATTTATATATTGATAGTTATAATATGCAACATTTGTGAAACTTTTGGAAATATTAATTATAATTATTATTTATTATGCTGAATTGTTATACATTATGATTGATCTTGATTAATCATTCACATTCATTCGATATATGCAGATTAGCTATATACTATATGCAGAGTATGAATGAATATTAATTTAGATGAACAATACAAAAATGGTCACTGAAAGTTGATAACTTTGTAATTAATGGCATTTCATGTTTAGTAAAGTTGCCCTTTTACTGTGTTCGTACATTTCAGTGTTCAGTAAATGTAGATTGGTTTCAAGAGAAACTGTAGCAATTGTAATAGCTAGATTATGCAAAGAGGTTAAGCAGAGCAAATATTTTTGTGTGGTCACTGCATCGCAAACATGTTAGCGTGAATTTATTACCCGTTAATAGGTTACTTTTAATTAATTCAATTGAAATAATTAAATTTTCTGCATAGTCTAAATTTTTTTACAGATAAAATACATTTAAAAATTGCATAACAACAGGGGTAGGACTTTTTACCGAATGGAACCTAATGGCTAATAGAACCGAATGGAGTCCTACCCACCTCTATTCGGCTAAAAATAACTTCCATTCTGTAAATAGTCTCAGTACTATTTATCTAATGGTACCGAATGGAGTCCTACCCCACCTCTATTCGGGCGGAAATAACTTCCATTCGGTAAATAGTCCCAGGACTATTTACCGAATGGTACCTAAAAAGAAATTAAATAAAAATTAACCGAATAGAGGTGGGTAGGACTCCATTCGGTAAATAGTCCTTTTTTATTACTCACCTATACCGAGTGACAGTTAAGATATATGGATGGATTTTAAAATATTTAATAAATGCACGAATTTCAACACAGTCACAAACAATGAAAGACTGTATATTATTATTAATATGCTTATATACGTAGTACTCTAATACCCTAAAACAAATTTTCTTTCTATAACTCATAGAAAATGACGAGACATATAATCGAAGAGTGACTATTATAAATTTCTTGCTACTTTTATTTGCTTTAGTTACTGTTTGGTATTTAAAGCGGGGGATGCCAGAAATCCAACGGAAAGTCTCTTCTCTTCCAACCAATGGGTATTTACTGAACACTAACAGCATATTAAAACCTTACGGGTAACTTCACTAATTTGGTAAAGTTATTTATAGTCGTGGTAATCTATTTTACATGAGTATTTTCGAATCGATGAAAATAATATGAATAATTATATTCTATTTCAAAACAGAATGCATATCAATTCTGTATAAAGGTAATCGAATTCAATATATCAGTAGATCATAAAAATTATGAAATTTATCATTCGACATTCAATAGAAAAATAACAAGTTTTTCACATGTTAAATCTACTCATAAAAAGAAGTTAATAACAATCAATACTGTTGAGATAATTATCGGCAATGTCTATCTTATTTAAAATGTATTTTACATATTTAGGGAAATAACTAGGAAAATAAAAATAAAAAAAATGTATCTAAAGTATTTCCTCAATTTTATAAAAGTTACCATTAAAGTCTGTTTTCTAGGTTCTAGAGAAACAATTTCTTTCAATTTCTGCTGTGATGTCATATATTATATATACCTATTTCCTCTATATTTTTTGGCGATCACTACATCGCATACCTGTTGAAATGGAAAGTTCTGTTATAATATCCATTTTTATGTCATGATAGGTTCATCAGAAATTACTTATGGTTCATTATATTGAATAGACTTAAAATTCCAATACTATAGATAATTCTTCTTCTGAATATATCTTTAACTGCTCTCTATAGTAAAAATGTTCTATTTCAACTAACAATTTCTTTGTCCACTCTATTTGTGCAGGTTATAGTTATCACATAATGTATTCTCATGTAAGTGTATCAACATATTAATTTTCACAGACTTAAGATTTTTTTGTGAATTCTAAAATTCTAAAAAATGTTATAGCAATTAATCAAACGAACCTATTGCAGGCAGAGTAGTAAAAAAAGCTGACTCAGCAAAAGTCTTAGTGTAGAATTTAAGGTTAAATGAAAGAAAATGTACACATAGCAACAACTTGCATTTGTTTGGGTGAAAAATAATAACTGAATCTAAATGATATAAAATAGTTTAGAATAATCTAAAACTAATTATCGACAAGGAATACAAATTTTAAACCATTTCTTGTATCAACAATTATAAAAGATAATAACCTGCATATGGATCATAAGAAATTAATGTATTATCTCTGTATAACGTTACATTTGAGTTAAAACATAATACAATACTTCTTTTATTATTACAAATTCTTTTATATACATATATGATAGCTCTTATCATTCATAGCTAGATAATGTGCAAAATTTGTGTACTATATTCTAAAAATTCAATAAAATTTATATTGTTCATATCCAAAAGATCAACTAATCCTTCGAGATGGACAAGTCAGTTGAAAATGCCTCCCTTTACACTGACGAGAGTGACAAATTTGACAGCGAATCACCATTAGTAATTCAGTAAACTCACCCTTAAAGTCACTATGTCCAAAGTGTTCAGTACATGGAAGTACTAGTAGTTCAGTAGATGACAATTAGTTTCAAGAGAAGTAGTTCAACTTTGTCATCTTCAAAGAGTGCAATTCTTTTAAAGTATTTTTGGCGATCACTGCATCGCAAACACGTTGAAATATTAATTTGTGTAAAATCATGCAAATGAGTAAGATTGTCGAATTATTCAGACATTCATACTATTCGGAAAGTGTGTTTTTCAGAAGGTTTGATTGTCAAAGGTAAATCAGATGTTTTTTACTGGTCAGATTGGTACGTGATCTGAGTAAATAATATATTTTCGAGAAGTGTGAGTGTTTGAATATTACGACTTTCTCTAAACTATTTATAATATTCGATTATTAATTATGAGAAGATCTCAAAAGATAAGTTAAATTTGTCGATGAGTTCAATATTAATTTGGAACAATTAATTCAATTTATAAAGATACTACCTTCAGTTTAGTACAATCATCTGTTTTGAATATCGGATAAATTGGATGTTTTTCAATATGTAATATAAGTATTTATTGTAATATAAGAATTATTCGTTCATAATATATCTTTAATAGTTCTATAGCTAAATATTGCTCCATTTCAACTATATTATTTTCTGACCTCTCCTTTTTTGTGTAGATTATAGTTTGTATGGTAGTGTATGTTTACATATGGTCCTCATCAAAAACATAAATTCACTAAGAACTGTTGAGAACAAAACAAAAAGCATGCACTATCGTTATATCATACAATAAGAATTAGGTAAATTATATGAAACTAACTTTTAGTTACCTATGATTTAACTGTCAACTGCATGATATTACAGAACTCATTAAAAAGTTAATTTGAAAAAGAGATTTGTATTTCAGTTTTTCTTCGACCCGATAGGCATCTACTGAACACTTAAAACACAAAGACTTTAAGGGTAACTTCGCTAAATTTTGAATAATGAAATAGTGTCAAACTTGTCTTTCATCTGTAAGCATTCTTGAATTATTCTTATGGGCATGAAAGATAAACTTCTATTTTAAATTACAATATATATACATTCAGTATTATAAATATTAATAATGTGGAATATTCCAATAAGAAACGCATGAATTGCATATTATCGATAGATACTATTAACATTATTTATATTTAATATACTATATTATAAATAGTTCAGAGTGACACCAATATATCATGGCCTTAAGAATAAGAATATTTAAGATTAGGTACTACGCTTCCTCATGACAATTAATATGTTATAATTGGAAATAGTCACTACACCACACTGTATATTCTTCTTTGATTCAATTACCAGCCATATGACGATAACTGAGCTGTGACTATCATTTTATCAAGTGTCTATATTATATGTAACTCATATTATGATGGGAGATATTTCTGATATCAAATGTAAACTAAGATTTTATTTTATTTTATTTATAACACAATTAATAATATAATGATATGATAAACAACTATATCTTAATTTTTTCAATAACTTGTCATTTAATTATTAATAGATTATAATTTATGCAACATACCTGTAACTTATTTAAATATTTCACTATTTGTGATTCGTTTTAATTACTGTTTAATCTCTCAATCCGTATGATCGATACAACAAAACAAATATCACTATAAAGTTAATACTTTGATCATAAATGCTCTTTTAAATTTATTAAAGTTACCCTGAAAGTATCCCTGTAATGAGTGTTCAGTAGATGGCGATAGGTTTCGAGAAAAACTGTATAGCTTTCAGTGTTCAAAACATGGTTCAATAATTGAGACATAAACCAAACTCTAAAGTGTTATTGGGTGATCACTGCATCGCAATCTCACTGGGTTTACAAGTTCTGTCTCATCATGCAGATGAATATGATTGTCGTTGTATTCAGACACTCAAGAGTGGTCGGAAAGTGGGTAACCGAGTAACAGGTCAACCAGGAGCTTTTATGTGTTAAATTGGTACAAAAAAACAGTAATCGTTCACTTTCCCGTTTCCGAATGATGTGAGTGTACTGAAATTGTGAGCTTTCTCTCCATTTTTTAAAAAGATAAATTATGAGCAAAAGTAAAATAGGAAAAACATACAATAGTGAAATAGAGAATTATTTTTCTTCAATTTTTGCCTTCGTCAATCTGACTATTTCAAAACCAACTATCCGATTACTGTGAGTCTCCGGTTAAGTACTGTGATGACATCTTATTCATCTGAAGATTTTATAGAACTTATTATTTCAACTTATTGTGATGCAGTGACCACCGAGTAGGACTATTTACCGAAAACTACCGAATGGAGTCCTACCCTTGATCATACCGGCATCTATTCGGCTAAAAATAACTTCCATTCGGTAAATACCTAGTATTACTGGATTAAGGGTAGGACTCCATTCGGTAGCATTGGTTATTTTTAGCTGAATTTAAAGGTGGAAATATTAATTATTATCAAAGTATCACTATACTCGAAGAAAATCGAGGCACACAAGCATATACTAATACAAAAATAAAAATAAATAATTTCATTTAAATATATGTTGATTAAGTAATTCAATTTCTGCATATTTACTATCAATGATAAGTGATGTAAATATTAAAGAAAAAACCTATTATTTAATTTAAACTTATTTAATATTTCAACATAATTAAAGTTTATCATGCTTAATACATACATACTTTTAATAAAAATGAAGTTTAATCTTCCTTCTCCACAAGATTAAATGATGATTAATTACTGAGAATAGTCTACTATGAATAGTCTACTATATCATTTTCCAAATTTAGTAGAGTTACCCTTATATAAGTTTTTCTGTTACCAGTGTTCAGTAGATGGCGACTGGTTTGAAAAGAAGCAGCTTCACTCAATTCTTCCTATATAATAATTTTTATTAAAGAACAGAAAGTTTTTGTGCGATCACCGCATCGCAAACATGCTGCAATAATAATTTCTGCAATATCATGCAGATGAATGAAAGAATATCGCATTATTCGGACACTGCCATGTTACCATAGGTCATTGTAGGTCAATCAGCAATTACTAAATGTCAGATTGGTACATGACCTATACAAACGGTCACTTTCCGAATGCTGTAAGAGAAAAAGTGGGCACGAAATAATTTCAGTTGCAATGGAGCATTATTTTACTAAAGAGCCATTAAAGATATTTTCTGGAGGAAGAGTATTTATATTACGATAAGCTCATGCTACATAATGAGGAAACGTCTAATTTATTGAAAATACTCTCAGTCAGTGTTATATGGATGATTTTATTAAACTGATGATAAAATCATATTCTATAGAAATAATCATTCCTTGTTATTATTGAAATCACAGAACTATTTCACTCGTTACTTTTGTGCTGCTCTCAATCTTTATAATCAGAACTATGAATAGTCATCATAATTCATGGAGACTTTTACAAGCAATGTACCAATATGAATTAAAAACTTCTGATTGATCAATGTTAATCAGACCATATCTTCATATCCCACTTTACGAGTACTGTGAGAGTCCGAATACTGCGATAATCTTCACCATCATGATATTACTTATTTTATTACTATAACGTGTTTGCGATGCAGAGATCTCCAAAAAATATATCTTAAATGTATGTGTACGTTATAAAGAGGATGTTTACTGACATTGTTTCTCTTCAAACCAATCGCCATTTACTGAACACTAACTTTGTAAACACAGACTTTAAGGGTAACTTTACTAAATTGAGAAAAGTAATTTATAGGCAAGGATATCACTTTTCAGCTTCCATTCTTGAATAGAACATATGAATATTAATGATTAAATGCTACTTTTAATTAAAATACACATCAATTCAGCCGTAGATTGAATAATTATGTGAATTTATTCAATAAGTTACCAAATTATGGTTCTTTACCTATCAATAAATAATTGACACGTATTTCATACATATTTGATATGAAAAATAAATAAATCTTATCATAATGAAAATTTAGAAATAAGAGGCGAAATGATTGTCAATGTCTAGTTCATTTGAAATGTGTTTTTCATTTTTCATGTGAACGTACTATTAGAAAGTTACTTTGGAAAAAAATAGTTTGACTCTACGAACTAAAATTTAAATGTCAACAAAACTTATAACTGTAGTACAAACTAAAATTCACAAATCTGTCCTAAAATACTAAACACTAAGGTAGCACTATTATAGATCTATAGATGTGTACTAGCTACATTACATGGTAGGAATTCCTCAGATGGTACTGGTGTATCTATTGATAGAACTTATAGGTAGGTAGTTGATTAATTCAGAATCGCATTATTTAGACAAGAATTACCTATACCGTTCCTATCAGCTACCTGAATTTCAGAATATAAATAGCATTTAATTGAGATGTATACTTAAAGTGATGATTTCTCTGAACACCCATATACTTTGCATTTAAATATTATATTCAGGGGAATATCGAACCAAATCAGGATATCACGAAAAGGATCATTCAAAATTTGGGAGAAGCAATTTTTACATAACTTTCAAAATATATACTTTATCCTTTAACTCTTCTAATCTTTTCATTATGAGATATATAATAGGCTAAAATAAATGCTGTTTAGTAAGATAGAGTTGGCAAGATATTAGTTTAGTTTCATTATTACACAATTAATAACAATATTGGATAATATCATAAATCTATCAATAACGTGTTATTTACCTATTAATAGATAATAATTTAAGCAACATACCTGTAACCTATTAGAGTATTTCACTATTCATACGCATATTTTGTACTAAATTCAATTTAATCTTTTAAATCCGTAAGATCAATACAACAAATATCACTGAATATTGAATAATTCGATCATAAATTACTCCTCTAAATTTATTAAAGTTACCCTTAAATTCTCCTTGTCATTAGTGTTCAGTAGATAGCGATTGGTTTCGAGAAAAACTTCTTAGACTTTGACTTTAATTATTACATGTTATTTTTACTAGAATGTTAATTTTTTTTGGGCGATCACCGCATCGCAATCTCACTGGGTTTATAAGTTCTGTCTTATCCTGCAGATGAATATGATTGTCATTGTATTCGGACACTCACGATGTTCGGAAAGTGTGCTTTTTAGATGGGCTGATTTACATAAATGAATTAGAAATGATATAAAATAACAATTTTAGAAGAAACAAAAACTAATAATCGATAGAGAATACACATTTTTAAACCATATTTTGTATCAGCAAGTGCAAACGATAATTAATCTGCATGTGGATCATAAGAAGCGAATTTATTATTTTTATATAACATAATATTTGAGTTAAATATAATGTAATATTTCGTTCATAATAAAAAAATACCTATTTCAATAAAGATATACTCTGAAGGAAGAATATTTATAACAAGCGAAGTTTATGCTACATAATGAGCAAACGTCCAATTTACTGAATACTCTCAATCAGCGTTAATGGGGGCTCAGGTTAATCCCCTGACCGCTGACCACTGACCGCTGACCAACATAAAGTATTGAGTCAAATTGAGAGGTATATCCACTGACCGCTGACCAAATAAATGTATTGAGTCAAATGGAAAGGTATAATCCACTGACCGCTGACCAAATAAATGTATTGAGTCAAATGGAAAGGTATAATCCACTGACCGCTGACCAAAAAAATGTATTGAGTCAAATGGAAAGGTATAATCACCTGACCGCTGACCAACTGAATTTATTGAGTCAAATTGAAGGGTATAATCTACTGACCGCTGACCAATTTAAAATACTGAGTCATATTGACGCCCGAAGAAGATAGAGAGCCCTGACCACTGACCAGGGGTATAATTCTCTGACCACTGACCAAAATTAAAGTGTGCTGACCACTGACCGGGGTATAATTCCCTGACCACTGACCAAAATTAAAGTGTCATGACCACTGACCGGGGTATAATTCCCTGACCACTGACCAAAATTGAAGTGTCCTGACCACTGACCGGGGTATAATTCCCTGACCACTGACCAAAATTAAAGTGTGCTGACCACTGACCGGGGTATAATTCCCTGACCACTGACCAAAATTAAAATGTACTGACCATTGACCAGAGGTATAATTCCCTGACCACTGACCAAAATTGAAGTGTCCTGACCATTGACCGGGGTATAATTCCCTGACCACTGACCAAAATTAAAATTTACTGACCACTGACCAGGGTATAATTCCCTGACCACTGACGAAAATTAAAATGGGCTGACCACTGACCGGGGTATAATTCCCTGACCACTGGCCAAAATTAAAATTTACTGACCACTGACCGGGGTATAATTCCTTGACCACTGACCAAAATTGAATTGTCCTGACCACTAACCGGGGTATAATTCCCTGACCACTGACCAAAAATAAAATTTACTGACCACTGACCAGGGTTTAATTCCCTGACCACTGACGAAAATTAAAATGGGCTGACCACTGACCGGGGTATAATTCCCTGACCACTGGCCAAAATTAAAATTTACTGACCACTGACCGGGGTATAATTCCTTGACCACTGACCAAAATTGAATTGTCCTGACCACTAACCGGGGTATAATTCCCTGACCACTGACCAAAAATAAAATTTACTGACCACTGACCAGGGTTTAATTCCCTGACCACTGACCAAAATTAAAGATTCCTGACCATTGACCAGGGTATAATTCCCTGACCACTGACCAAAATTGAATTGTCCTGACAACTGACCGGGGTATAATTCCCTGACCACTGACCAAAATTAAAATTTACTGACCACTGACCTGGGGGTATAACTCCCTGACCACTGACCAAAATCAAAGTGTCCTGACCACTGACCGGGGTAAAATTCCCTGACCACTGACCAAAAATAAATTGTCCTGACCATTGACCGGGGTATAATTCCCTGACCACTGACCGGGGTATAATTCCCTGACCACTGACCAAAATTGAAATTTACTGACCACTGACCGGAGTATAATTCCCTGACCACTGACCATAATTGAATTGTCCTGACCACTGACCGGGGTATAATTCCGTGACCACTGACCGAAATAAAAGTGTCCTGATCACTGACCGGGGGTATAATTCCGTGACCACTGACCAAAATAAAAGTGTCCTGACCACTGACCGGGGTATAATTCCCTGACCACTGACCAAAATTAAAGTGTCCTGACCACTGACCGGGGTATAATTCCGTGACCAATGACCAAAATTAAAATGCACTGACCATTGACCGGGGTATAATTCCCTGACCACTGACCAAAAATAAAATTTACTGACCACTGACCAGGGTATAATTCCCTGACCACTGACCAAAATTAAAGTGACCTGACCACTGACCGGGGTATAATTCCCTGACCACTGACCAAAATTAAAATTTACTGACCACTGACCAGGGTATAATTCCCTGACCACTGACCAAAATTAAAGTGACCTGACCACTGACCGGGGTATAATTCCCTGACCACTGACCAAAATTAAAAATTACTGACCACTGACCAGGGTATAATTCCCTGACCACTGACCAGAATTAAAATATACTGACCATTGACCAGAGGTATAATTCCCTGACCACTGACCAAAATTAAAAATTACTGACCACTCACCAGGGTATAATTCCCTGACCACTGACCAGAATTAAAATGTACTGACCATTGACCAGAGGTATAATTCCCTGACCACTGACCAAAATTAAAGTGTCCTGAACACTGTCCAAGGGTATAAATCCCTGATCACTGACCGAAATAAAGTCTTGACCACTGACCGGGGTATAATTCCCTGACAACTGACCAAAATTAAAAAGTCCTGATCACTGATGGAGGGTATAATTTATTGGGGGTACGGTCAAGAGTCCCCCCCCCCCCGGTCACGAGCCCCCCTGGTCATGAGCCCCCCTAGGTCATAACTCATAAGCCCCCCGGTCACGAGCCCCCCCCCCCCCCTTTTCTATTTTTTTTAATCCTTTTTTACCTAGTTAAACAAATGAAGAACTACTTAGATAGAAATAACTGAGAGTTGCTAATGTTGTTTGATGTACTTTGTTGTATCCGCTAGTTTGTTGTATTGCACACTTCATGATTGTTTAATGATCTGGCAGGGGGGTTCGGGGAGCGGCACGTCCCCCGATATACATATACTTTATGTCTAATCAGTAATGAACTACAAAAGTGTCAATAAGGATTAAATAATATAGGTAAATAAGGATTTAAAACAGGGGGCTCGTGATAGGGGGGGTGCATGACCGGGGAGGCTCTCGACGGGGGGGACTTATGACCTAGTGGGGCTCATGACTGGAGGGGCTCTTGACCGAGGGGCTCATGACCGGGGGGGCTCTTGACCGGGGTGGCTTATGACCTACACCCAATTTATTGACCACTGACCAAATTGAAACAGCGGACACGATGCTCCCTTTATTAATCTAGGCAGTTAGTAACAAACTAACCTGTAAGTAGTTTTTAAATAACTATCCTAAGTAGTTTTTAACTAGATATTCTAGGTAGTTAGTTACTAACTATTACCTAGGTCCAATGTATTTAGTTACGAACTAGAACTATAATCTAGGTAGTTTGTAACTGACTTACCTAGGTAGTTAGTTTCTCGCTAATCTAGGTTGTTTGTGACTCACTAACCTAGGTAGTTAGTTACTAGCTAACCTAGGTAGTTTATAACCAACTAACCTAGGTAGTTACTTACTAGCTAGTCTAGGTTGATTGTGATTAACTACATCAGGTAGTTAGTTACTAGCTAACCTAGGTAGATAGTTATTAGCTAACCTAGGTATTCGTGGCTAACTAACCTAGATAGTTAGCTACTATGGTTAATCTAGGTTGTTTTTGATTAATTATTAACTAGCCTAGGAGGCTAGTTAGTTAGTTACTTGCTAACCTAGGAAGTTTGTAACTAACTAATCTAGGTAGTTAGATACTACATGACCTAGATGGTTTGTGACTAACCAACCTAGATAGTTAGTTATGTACTAGCTACCTCGATCATTTAAAAGTATATTTAAATAACCTAGGTATTTTTAGTTACTAACTACCTCATTTAAAGGTATACTAGGTAACTACATTAGTTAGTTGTCACAAACTACCTTAGTTTGTTAATTGTTTGCTGTTTGGGTTTGGTCAATTATACCTACCCCTTGTCAGTGGTCGGGTGTAGGTCATAAGCTCCCCCCGGTCAAGAGCCCCCCCGGTCATAAGCCCCCCTAGGTCATAAGCCCCCCCGGTCAAGAGCCCCCCTGTTTTTAAATCATTATTTACCTATATTATTTAATCCTTATTGACACTTTTGTAGTTCATTACTGATTAGACATAAATTATATGTTTATCGGGGGTGTGCAGTACAACAATCTAGCGGATACAACAAACTACATTAGCAACTCTCAGTTATTTCTATCTAAGTAGTTCTTCATTTGTTCAACTAGGTAAATAAGGATTAAAAAACAAGGAGGGGGGGGGGGGGCTCGTGACCGGGGGGGCTTATGACCTAGGGGGGCTCATGACCGAGGGGGCTCGTGACCGGGGGGGCTCGTGACCGGGGGGGGGGGGGCTCTTGACCGTACCCCTCAGTGGTCAAGGCTGTTTACATTTGGTCAGTGGTCAGGATCTTATACACCTGGTCAGTGGTCACGGCTGTTTGAGTTTGGATAGTGGTGAGGAAATAATTCCCTTGGTCAATTATCAAGACATTTTCATTTCAGTCAGTGGTCAGAGAATTATACCCCGGTCAGTGGTCAGGAGTTTTAATTTCGGTCAGTGGTCAGGGAATTATACCCCGGTCAGTGGTCAGGAGTTTTAATTTCGGTCAGTGGTCAGGGAATTATACCCCAGTCAGTGGTCAGGGAATTATACCCCAGTCAGTGGTCAAGACACTTTAATTTTGGTCAGTGATCAGAACAAGTTAATTTGGTCAGTGGTGAGGGAATTATACCCCGGTCAGTGGTCATTAAATTTTTAATTTGGTCTGTGGTCAGGACAATTTAATATTGGTCAGTGGTCAGGGAATTATACCCCGGTCAGTTGTCAGGACAATTCAATTTTGGTCAGTGGTCAGGGAATTATACCCCGTTCAGTGGTCAGTAAATTTTAATTTTGGACAGTGGTCAGGGAATTATACCCCGGTCAATGGTCAGGACACTTTAATTTTGGTCAGAGTTCAGGAAATTATACCCTGGTCAGTGGTCAGGACAATTCAATTTTGGTCTGTGGTCAGGGAATTATACCCCGGTCAGTGGTCAGTAAATTTTAATTTTGTTCAGTGGTCAGGGAATTATACCCCGGTCAATGGTCAGGACACTTTAATTTTGGTCAGTGGTCAGGGAATTATACCCTGGTCAGTGGTCAGTAAATTTTAATTTTGGTCAGTTGTCAGGGAATTACACCCCGGTCAATGGTCAGGACACTTTAATTTTGGTCAGTGGTCAGGGAATTATACCCCGGTCAGTGGTCAGTAAATTATAATTTTGGTCAGTGGTCAGGGAAATATACCCCGGTCAGTGGTCAGGACAATTCAATTTTGGTCAGTGGTCAGAGAATTATACCCCCGGTCAGTGGTCAGGACACTTTAACTTTGGTCAGTGGTCAGGGAATTTTACCCCGGTCAGTGGTCAGTAAATTTTAATTTTGGTCAGTGGTCAGGGAATTATACCCCGGTCAGTGGTCAGTACACTTTAATTTTGGTCAGTGGTCAGGGAATTATACCTCTGGTCAATGGTCAGTACATCTTATTTTTGGTCAGTGGTCAGGGATTTATCCCTCTGGTCAGTTGTCAGGACATTTTAACTTTGGTCAGTGGTCAGGGAATTATACCACGGTCAGTGGTCAGTAAATTTTAATTTTGGTCAGTGGTCAGGGAAATATACCCCGGTCAGTGGTCAGGACAATTCAATTTTGGTCAGTGGTCAGGGAATTATACTCCCGGTCAGTGGTCAGGACACTTTGATTCTGGTCAGTGGTCAGGGAATTATACCCCGGTCAGTGGTCAGGACACTTTTATTTTGGTCAATGGTCAGGGAATTATACCCCGGACAGTGGTCAGGATACTTTTATTTTGGTCAGTGGTCAGAGAATTATACCCCGGTCAGTGGTCAGGGAATTATACCCCGGTCAGTGGTCAGGACACTTTTATTTTGGTCAGTGGTCAGGGAATTATACCCCGGTCAGTGGTCAGGACACTTTTATTTTGGTCAGTGGTCAGGGAATTATACCCCGGTCAGTGGTCAGGACACTTTTATTTTGGTCAGTGGTCTTGGAATTATACCCCGGTCAGTGGTCAGGACACTTTTATTTTGGTCAGTGGTCAGGGAATTATACCCCGGTCAGTGGCCAGGACACTTTTATTTTGGTCAGTGGTCAGGGAATTATACCCCGGTCAGTGGTCAGGACACTTTTATTTTGGTCAGTGGTCAGGGAATTATACCCCGGTCAGTGGTCAGGACACTTTTATTTTGGTCAGTGGTCTTGGAATTATACCCCGGTCAGTGGTCAGGACACTTTTATTTTGGTCAGTGGTCAGGGAATTATACCCCGGTCAGTGGCCAGGACACTTTTATTTTGGTCAGTGGTCAGGGAATTATACCCCGGTCAGTGGTCAGGGAATTATACCCCGGTCAGTGGTCAGGGAATTATACCCCTGGTCAGTGGTCAGGGCTCTTTATCTCCTTCGGGCGTCAATGGATATTAATATATATTATGACTCAGTACTTTGAATTGGTCAGTGGTCAGTGGATTATACCCTTCAATTTGACTCAATAAATTTAGTTGGTCAGCGGTCAGTGGATTATACCTTTCCATTTGACTCAATACATTTATTTGGTCAGCGGTCAGTGGATTATACCTCTCAATTTGACTCAATACTTTATGTTGGTCAGCGGTCAGTGGTCAGCGGTCAGGGGATTAACCTGTGTCAATATTTCGTCTCAAATAGCTACCTAGATTCTCACAGCTTATAGAATCATAGACCATTAGATTGTAGGGGGAAGTCTCCATTTATCGACCACTTAAGAGGTTTCTTTCAAAACTATTATTATTGTTTAACTCTCCTTTCTACTAATGCATCCACGATAGAACCAACTAAAAGATAAAATTCAAATCTTTTAAATAATTTTAAGTATTATGTTATTCGTTTAGTATAAATTAATCTACATTGAATCAAATATTTTATCTGAAAAACTCCAATTATCGACATGTTGAAACCAAATATCGTCATAGCCTACATGTTATTACCCATTTATCGTCATGTGTCGATACATGGGTAAGCACATCATAATATCGTCCACAGAATAATTTTTTTATCAAATATAGCTGGCAGGATGGGGGGAAATCGGGTAGATGGGGAGAAATCAGGTAGAATGGGGAAATATGGGAGAAAATCAGGTAGAATGGGGGAAATATGGCACGATGAAAGATAAAAAAAGTAGAATGAGGGAAAATGATGGAATGGGGGGAAATCTTGTAGAATGGGGGAAATGATAGAATGTGGGGAAAGCGGGCAAAATGGGGGAAAATCTGTTAAAATGGGGGCAAATCAGATAGAATGGGGTAAAATCTGATAGAATGAGAGAAAATGATTGAATGGGGGAAGAGCTGGCCGAATGGGGGAAAATGGTAGAATGGGGGAAATCAGGTAAAAGGGAGGAAATTCTGATAAAATGGGGGAAAAGCTGGCAGAAATGGGGGAAATTATGTTAATATGGAAGGGAATCAGGAAGAACGGGGGGAAATCTTGTAGAGCTAGTGGGGTAAAATCTGGAAGAATTGGGGGAAACAGCTGATATAATAGGGAAATCTGATAGAATTGGATAAAATAGTAGAATGGGGAAACCAGCTTTTAGAATTGGGGAAAAGCTTGCAGAATAGGGGAAAATGATGTCAGAATGAGGAAAAATTATGGCAGAATGGGGGAAATTAATGATTGTAGTCAGGGTTTGGTGCCTGCATCGATACCAAAGTTCGTATCTTTGATGACAAAAGGAAATTAAATACAAGGGACTGGAAGAAGCAATCAGAAAGGAAAGTCACATACCACCGCTATAATGTCGATGCTCATGGATGCAGAAAAGCTACTCCGTGAATGTAGTCACAATTACCAAGGAATGTAACGAAAAGGAACACAAGCATCGGTGGCTGCACTCACGGATGAAGAGAAAGATGAAGAGGTGATATTAAATTAAGCCTACGAGCCTACCTAACACAAAATCTAAGACCTCGCAGTTGAAGAGCATAATCCAATCGTTATCCTCTGAAACTGCAACTAGCGTCATAAAATATAAAAGACAATACATAGTCCAAATTACAACGGTTCATCCTCTAAGATTTTTCTAAATAAACCAAATAATACGCATTTTACAGAACGTTTTACCTAGTTACATTACACACATATACATATCTCACCTAATTAGTAATATTTCCACAATAAGCTATTTGTATTTGTGATTATCATATCATATTTTTTTGTGATTATCATATCGTAAACTGTCAGTAATTGCGAGTTGCAAAACATTAGGATTATCTATTTTGCATGGAAATGTGTACCTAATTGTTGAGGTTTATCCTAATACCTACCTACAGGCAACAGGCACCCCAGAGGCTCTATCCTAAAGCTGTTTGTGGTGAATGGAAGAGAAGGGGATTGGCGTCTCTGGCCCCGAACTGTCGTAATTTGGATTATAGAGTGTCTTTTCCCCTTTATATCCAAGTAAAAAATGTAATGCTACTTGCAGTTTTAGAGGTATATATAGCGCTAGCCGGTAGGATTATGCTCTTCAACTACGAGGTCTTAGATATTGTGTTAGGTATAGGCTCGTAGGCTTCATTTACTATCAGCTCTTCATTTTCCTCTTCCATCCGTGAGTGCAACCACCGATATTTGGGCAACCATCAAGCGATTGTTAGATGCATAAACAATATCTTAATTAGATGCATAAACTAACAAAATCTATATATCATTCAAACGCGCAACAATCGACTGATGGTTGCTCTATTAAATGCAACAATTAGATGCATAAACTAACAAAATTCATATCATTCAAACGCGCAACAATCGACTGATGGTTGCTCTATTAAATGTAACAATTAGATACGTAAACTAACAAAATCCATATCATTCAAACGTGCAACAATCGACTGATGGTTGACTTATTAAATATAAGAAAAGTATTTTCCCAATAAAAACAAAACAATTAATTAAATGCATAAGCAATTAGAAAACCTGTAACATTCGAACGCGCAAAAATCGATCGATGGTTGCGCTATCGATTGATATACGCTATAAAATGTGCCAATTTGATGTACAAACTAAACAAAAATCATATCATTCAAACGCGCAAAAATTGATCGATGGTTGCGCTATCGATCGATGGCTGCGCAAACTATTGATCAACAGATTGCGCAGCAAAATCGGTCGATATTGCAGATCACTCAAACGCGCGTGACATGGACACCAGTTAAAAAAATTTAATACCTAGTAGACCCAATTTATATTCTACCTTCTTAGCGTAGGTAGGTAGTTATCTTTTCCTAGAAAATGTGAAACTATTCGGAAACTCGGAATTAATATTTCCGTGATTTGTAGTAGGTAACAAAATTTCTCGACGCGGCAAATTTAAAAAGAAAATTTATAAGTTCAAAGCAATTTACAATGTGATGGACTCATGGAGAGTCGGAGACGAGAGTTTCGGCTGCCGTATTTATCCTTGAAGGCTGGAAACAACTAACTAGTTCTATTTCCTATTGTTAGTTTATAACTAGGTATATGCATAAGTTTATGATGATTGAATCATTGAAGGGCTCAAAATTATAGTCAGACACTGTCTGAGACTTGAGAGACTGAGGACTTCTTATTCAATGTTCTGTGGCTGAGACTGTGTCTGACAATAAGACAGTCAGGCCATATATTATAATATAATTCCTAATTGTCAAATAGATACCTACCTGAAGTACAATCAATTGTATATTCAATGTATTGCGACTATTGGCTATTGCCTAGTTAATTTTAATACATTAATTTATCTGCATCACTTCAGTCTTCAGACACTTCTGATTCCATTCATCCCTATATTTACATTAATTCTTATAAGGAACTAATGGAACAGCCAAACACACTCTTTTTCTATGAGCCAGTCTGCAGAAACTGGTAAAGTGTTCGTAGAGATCCCTTATTCTGTTCGTAGCAAAATTAATGTAAATATAGGAATTAATTCAGAAGTGTTCGTAGCAAAATTAATGTAAATATAGGAATTAATTCAAAATTGTTCGGAGAGAAAATCCCAAATATCTCCCATATTCTGCAGACTGGTCTATGAGTATTGAATATGACTTAGGGCAATCAGATAAATTGTGGCACACTAACTAAGTTCTAACTTCTAACCCAGTCTGAAAGAAAAGTACAGCAGGATTTGTGGATTAATCCTGCGTCCAAGTCCTATTTAATTCCTATATTCCCATGTTATTTCACTTATTTGCTGCGCCCAAATACCAATTATTGTGAAAAATCCTGAGTCTGTGAGACTGTGGACTCGTGGAGAGCTTCTTTTCAGACTGGCAGTTCTAACTGCGGCCTTTAACAGCAGAAACATCATAGCTTCAAAACACACCAGTCTGTATTTCCTAAATTCCTGGTAAATTCCCAGTCTGCAGAATATGTGAGATATTTGGGATATTCTCTCCGAACAATTTTGAATTAATTCCTATATTTACATTAATTTTGCTACGAACACTTCTGAATTAATTCCTATATTTACATTAATTTTGCTACGAACAGATTAAGAGATCTCTACGAACACTTAACCAGTTTCTGCAGACTGGGTAAATTCCACCGACTTGTTTGGTGGAATTTTTCTCCATTGAAAATAATATTCTGGTAAAGTCGGTGGATTTTTAGCTATTAATTCCTATGTTACCATCAATTTTCGGTGGAAAAATGCCAGTCCGGGCAGTCTTTATTTCGTGGTAAATTCCACCGACATGTAATATTTTTTAACGAAATGAGGAATATCGCTAATTGTAAAGTTCAGCTAGTCCTAACGAAATATTACATGATTGAACATACTGGTTCCATTAAAACACATTTTAACAATTGTTTGATTTTACCTCTTCTCCTTCAAAGTTTAAACTGTAATCTTACCCACTCCATTCGGTTAAAATATAAGTACATTGGGTAAATAGTCCTAGAACTATTTACCGAATTGAGGCTTATTTTTAACCGAAAGAAGGCATGTAGTATGTACCAAATATATTTATAGGTTTACATCTATAGTATTTATCTCTACACTGAACCCAGACTGCAGGAACTGGTATATTGTTCTCCAATAAATCCTCTATTTTTGCTTTTGTTCACATTAAAATTAATGTAAATATAGGAGGAAATTAAGGTTTGTTCGCACAGAAAATGTTAAAAATGTCCCCTATTCTGCAGACTAGTACTGAACAATACAAGAAAATACAGTTACTGAATATCAGTAGATTGGTGTTATTATCCTTTCCCATTCATCCATTAGGTGTCATTCGATATATAGTCCCCAGTCTGCAGAATATGGGACATTTTTAATATTTTCTGTGTGAACAATCCTTAATTTTCTCCTATATTTACATGAATTTTACTGAGAAAAGAAACCAAATTAGAGGATTTTTTGGAGAACACTACCAGTTCCTGCATTCTGGTATAGTCCCAGGACTATTTACTGAATCTGAATGGAGGTTTATTTTTAACCGAAAGAAGGCATGTAGTGCCAAATTTATCTATAAGTTTAGATCTATAATATTTATCTACATTCAACATTACAAGAAAAAACAGTAACTGAATATCAGTATATTTGGTGTTATTATTATCCCTTCCCAAGTTATTTTCCCTTCCCAAGTTATTTTTAGCCAAATAGAGGCGAGTAGGATCGAGTTTTATATAGAATGCAAGCCTTGGGTAGTCTATAAGTCTTGAGTAGGATTACTGTATAGAGAGGTGGAGGAAGGTGTAGGTAGAATCTAACAATTGCTAATATGTGTTTTAATGGAACCAACATATCTTATTATGTAATATTTCATAAGGATTAGCACAGCTTTACAATTAATCAACGATATTTCTCGTTCAGTTAAATATAACGGAAAGGTACCACTTGGTGCCATTCGGTACCATTTGGTTCCATTTGTTGCCATTCGGTAAATAGTGCTACCAGTGTAGCGAATGACATGGGTAATTAGATTAGGGAAAATAGGAATCAAATAAGACTTGGGCCCAGGATTAATCCACAAGTCCTGCTATACTTTTCACGCAGACTATGACATAATGACTGTTATTATAGTATTGAACTGAAAGTAGAAACTAGTTCATCTTTCTGAACTACCTTACCAGTGAATGGTCATCTTTGAGCGAGATGAGGAGATCGTCCGCCCCATCACAGCTGGCCAAAAAGGGAAAATTTATCTCCCCGCTTATGAAATCTTCTGCTGAAAGAAGTAGGTAACATTACTTTACAAAATTTTGACTCTCAGACTCTTTAATATAATAACGTTAAGCAATTTTTCTCAAGAAAGAGTCTTTCAATCTTGCAGAACTAAATTTACATTGAAATTTGAATGTTGCATGCCAAAAGAAGTGCAATACATGTAATGATTAATAATTTTTATGAGTGTTTTTAAGCCAAGATTTATATTTCTTTTTTTAGCCTTTAGTCCGAAATTAGTATGTACTTGCCGCAATTTACCAGCTTCACTGTAAAGGTTAAATCATGGGTTTATTTAGAGCTGGAATAATATAAACAGTGTGATTTTGGGTGTACAAGGCTATGCTAGATGAATAATTATCGCTAACACCTTCATCTTTCGATATAAACAATGTTTGTCTTTAAATTTAAATCAAATATTGAATCCCATAGCTAGTATATATTAGCAATGTTTATAAATATAAATGTAAAATAATAAATAAGCTCATTTACAATATAGCTAATGGTAGTATCCTAATATCATTTGTCTTCACATTATTTATAGCACTATCTCACAGATAGTCTTGTACTTTATAATATCTACTGTCTCTATTTATTTTCCCTCCACTCATTCTTTTCAGTTCAGTCAGAAGATATTCCATCCCCTTCAACAGCCTCACCTTCCACTGTGAGGACTCCTGAAGACATTCTTGCCCTCTTCTCCCCTTCACCAGTAAAGACTTCTTCATGTGTCACTGCCTCTTCTCCTGTAAGTGCCTCTTCATGTTTCACTGGCAAGAAGAGGCCTTTCTCAAGCACTCTCAGTCCACCTTTGGAGACTCGGAAGACACTCCATCAGAAGGAGAATATCTCCGATATAAGTGTCAATGTAGAAGCTAATGAAAGGTTTGTTTTCTTCTTCGAGCAAGAGAACTAGTAATTGAATGGTGTATGTAAATCTTATTTTTAAATCATAAGTAGCTAAAATGTCTTACATTTTTTTATGAAGTTGCTTAACCCATTCCAAGCGGCAATAGGGGAAGGCTACAAAAATAAAAAAATTCTATATATAGTCACTGCCGCTATTGACTGTTTTCAATTTTAACTACACTATTTAGTTACCCAGCTAAATCATGGATTCAGATAAGCATCTATATATTGACGGTGCCGCTTGTTGGTTATATATAGAGTCTATATATAGACTGTGCGGCTTGTTGGTGGGGTGACATACGAGTCTTTTATTATTATTGATATAGTTGAGCTAAAGATATAAAAAATTGGGCATTTTTGTGTTGCATAAATTGAATTAGTTACTTTTATTCGTATATATAGACATATTTATAAAATTAAATGATCAACGAACAATCCAAAAATAGTTTCCTTTATTTCATTTTTAGTGTTATATGAGTATTTGTTTAATTGTTGGATGGACAATGTACTCAACACTCGATATATTTACATCATTCCATTTCAAATGCATCATATTCCCTTAGAACCGACATACAGTTTGTTCTTTAGCCCCCCTCCCCCTTCTAACAGTTCTTCAAGTACTGAGCTGTAGGGTGCACTATTGCACAATAACGAGTAAATATGTGTACTTGTCATATTTCTGAACACCGTCTATATATTGACCCTGCGGCTTGACTGTTACAGCAAAAAAATGTAGTGACTATATATAGACGCTCTGCTAAATGGGACCAATTTTTGGATTGTCTATATATAGTTAGGCCGCTTGGAATGGGTTAATTTGTTACTATAGCTAGCTTATATTGATATTTTCGATTTTTGGTTAATTTGAATATACCTATGAGACAATATAGCTCTGCTGAAAGTAGTTCTTTCATGATTATTTTGTTTTATACAGTCTGTGACCTTGGTATTGGAATATATATATATTTAATTATAATTATTACTGTAGCTATAGCTTCTTTTAATAAATATCATTCATGTTACAATATAAATTTATTCTCATAATTTTTATCATGTAGCCTGCTTATAAAGTTGTATATAGTTGAGAATTGAAATTATTCTGTGTCCTCTCATCACTGTAAAATTGTTTGAAGTTTGAATTTTATGACCAGAGCTAAATTCTGGTCATCAACTCATTTCAATAGTTCAATGTAATTTTACTTGGCTATTCAACAATGCTGAATTCAATCAAAGATTAATAAATTTGTTTATATTCTTTTGTCATAGATACTTCTCCATAGTCTGGTGCAAGAGATCCACTCGCAAGCACAAGAAGTGGGAAGGTGATGCAGTTCTTATCGTCAAAAGCAAGTCCGTCACAATCAAGGACATGGAAGGCAAAGTTATAGGACAATCTAGTGGGTACAAATCTGCAGACTTGGAATCTTTAGAAGATGGCAACACTTTGGTGGTAGGCAGCAAAGAAATAGAGGTTCAAGGTGTCGTATCAAGAGATAGTTACACAAGTGGCCGATGTTTTCTTTCATCATCAAGTTGTTGCAAAGATGATGAAGCTGTTCCTGTTGTTATTCAGAGACCCAAACCTAAACCTTTCAGACTGCCTATTTTATCAGCTAAGACTGCTAACCGAAAAGACTTTAGCAGCAGAGTCCTCTATGCCACAGATTTACCACACTCTTTGGTGTTCCCGAGATTATCTTTAGAAGAGCAGGTAGGTAGCTAAAGGGCCGTACACACGTATGTTTTTTTAAGTCTTTCCAACAGACTTTTTGCTAAGCTCCTCTTACTTTTTCCACGTGTGTACGGCCTTAAAAACTGAATGATTTCAATATTTTTTGGATTAGCTGTGGAATTTCTTTTTTAATACAGCTTTCCTAATTAATATTAACTACTTGGTAGGTAGACTAGTATGCTTCACTTACTATCACCTCTTCATTTTCCCGTCTAGTTGTGAGTTTCTGATGTCACAAATTTGGTCCTTAGTTCTGAAATATTTTTTAAATCCCCTTCTTTAAGTATATTATTAAATCAGTGAAGGTTTTAAAATGACAAATACATGATATATCACTTTACAGTTTTCATCGCAAGGCACTGTTGAGGAAGTTGTTCTTGACCCGATACTGAGCAGCAAATTGCGTCCACACCAGCGTGACGGTGTTCTCTTCCTCTACAAGTGTGTCACAGGGATAGTCTGTCCCGTCAAAGGGGGAAACACTGGCTGCATTTTAGCCGATGAAATGGGTTTGGGGAAGACTCTACAGTGCATAGCTCTGGTATGGACACTGTTGAAGCAAAGCCCTCACTCCAATACCTCTGGGGGCCTCCTGAAGAAGGTGCTCATTGTAGCTCCCTCTAGTCTGGTGGCTAACTGGGCCAAAGAGTTCTACAAGTGGCTGAGCAAAGAGAAAATATCTGTCTATGCTGTTGATACAAATAATAAAGTGAGTTTCTTTCAGCTTCAGATCTTTTTTATATTAAATATGGAAAAGTAAAGTGTCTCTTCACATTCCATTGAAAAATAAAAGTTGTATAATTGAAAAGCACTAATTGAAATAATTGAGTGACATGAGTTGTATAATTTGAACAATAAAGCTCAAACTAATTTAACAATATCAACTGGTCTAATTTCAGGTGGAGGGGTTTTTCAAGCAATCTCTCTCACCAGTGTTGATAATCTCTTACGACATGATAATGCGCAGTCACCACCTCTTCAGCAGGGTGGGGCTCTTTGACCTGCTCATTTGCGATGAGGCGCACAGACTCAAGAACAGTCACAGCAAGACTACGTCACAACTGGCAGAGATGCCTATTAGCAGGAGGGTGCTGCTCACAGGCACCCCTCTGCAGAATGATCTACAGGTAAAAGATAGCTAAGGTCAGTTATTAGAACAGTTCCACATTTTCGATCATACCCGAAAAATATTATATAATTTGATATTTTAATTCGTTATTTTAATTGGTATTCATGATACCTGAAGGTGTGATGAATACCAGTTAAAATTATGAGTTAAACTATTAGTTAAATTGTTTTTCTTATATGACCTAAAATTTAGAGCTGTTCGATTATTTGTAACCTGTATCCAGAATTCCAGATGGTAAACTTGCAATAAAATACCAAGTCTTTTGTCCATCTTATTTTAATAGATCAGGTAATTTTATTTTCTGATTAGTTGTTATTATTATATTAAATTGGATTGTAACAGATTATTAAAGTTTTGGGAAGCAAATAATTAAAGACTGTTTGAAATGGAATAAGGTTTACAACTAATATTCTTGAATTCTTTCTCAAGGAAATATTAGTCTGTCAATAATATCATATGATTGAAAATGAATTAAATTAGTGGTCTCTCTTCAACATGTGACCTCAAAAAGGATTACCAACGCGTTTGAAACCTTATCAATAGCTATATGAACTAAATTTGAAGGTTATAGCTAGACACGATGAAGATTATACCTAGCTATATTATTACTATAAACTAATTAGATGTTCTGTGGTAATTAGACGTGTGGGGTTATTGATTAAATTAAGAATCTAATCCCATTAATCGTCTGTGCTATTTCTTTTTAGTTCCTAACTATTTATTATCTGGTACGCTATTGCTTCTGCTGCAGGAACTCTTTGCCCTGACTGACTTCACTCTGCCTGGTATACTCGGCACTCACTCCTCCTTCAGGAAAGTCTTTGAGGAGCCCATAGTGAGGAGTAGGGAGGAGGGGGGTACTGAGGAGGAGATAGAGGAGGGGCAGGGGCGGGTGAAGGAGCTAGGCAGAGTCACTAAAATGTTCATCCTAAGGCGAACACAGGACATTATTAACAAGTGAGATTTTGGCTGTTATTAGTTGGCTAGATGTATAATGTGTAGTGCTATTAGGGCAAGTTACGAGTTATAGAACTGTTCCACATTTTCCGTCATATAGCAAATTGATGAGTTTAATCAAGGTATCATAGACAGCTACCAATTAAAAGAACGAGTTTAATCATGGTATCATAGCTACCAATTAAAATAACGAGTTTAATCAAGGTATCATAGCTACCAATTAAAAACATGATTAAAATGTTAAATTTTAACTATAAATTTTTCTCATATGATCGAAAATGTGGAACTGTCCGATAACTCGTAACTTACCCTAACTGCTAATGAATGGTATGTCGTTTCAACAGTGTTGCCCAATATATTTATTTGTACATTAACAACCTGTTGATGACTTAAAATACATTTTCACTTTTCAAGGTACCTACCCCCGAAGGTTGAGTGTGTGGTGTTCTGTTCCCCTTGTCCTTCACAAGTGGACCTGTACCAGTCTGTGTGTGGTTTGTTGTCTCGAGTCACCCATCAGGGGTGTGGTGACGAGCACCTCGCAGCTATTTGTCTTCTGAGAAAACTCTGCAACCACCCAGCCCTAATAAGTGAGTGAAGTGAGAGCAGTAGTGGTGAGTGAAGTGAGAGCAGTAGTGGTGAGTGAAGTGAGAGCAGTAGTGGTGAGTGAAGTGAGAGCAGTAGTGGTGAGTGAAGTGAGAGCAGTAGTGGTGAGTGAAGTGAGAGCAGTAGTGGTGAGTGAAGTGAGAGCAGTAGTGGTGAGTGAAGTGAGAGCAGTAGTGGTGAGTGAAGTGAGAGCAGTAGTGGTGAGTGAAGTGAGAGCAGTAGTGGTGAGTGAAGTGAGAGCAGTAGTGGTGAGTGAAGTGAGAGCAGTAGTTGTGAGTGAAGTGAGAAGAGTAGTGGTGAATGAAGTGAGAGCAGTAGTGGTGAATGAAGTGAGAGCAGTAGTGGTGAGTGAAGTGAGAGCAGTAGTGGTGAGTGAAGTGAGAGCAGTAGTGGTGAGTGAAGTGAGAGCAGTAGTGGTGAGTGAAGTGAGAGCAGTAGTGGTGAGTGAAGTGAGAGCAGTAGTGGTGAGTGAAGTGAGAGCAGTACTGGTGAGTGAAGTGAGAGCAGTAGTGGTGAGTGAAGTGAGAGCAGTAGTGGTGAGTGAAGTGAGAGCAGTAGTGGTGAGTGAAGTGAGAGCAGTAGTGGTGAGTGAAGTGAGAGCAGTAGTGGTGAGTGAAGTGAGAGCAGTAGTGGTGAGTGAAGTGAGAGCAGTAGTGGTGAGTGAAGTGAGAGCAGTAGTGGTGAGTGAAGTGAGAGCAGTAGTGGTGAGTGAAGTGAGAGCAGTTTAAACTTTAAAGCAATGAGGTGCATCCATGCTACCATTTAGCAATAGCTACAATATATTACAGGCATCCCCCGCTTTAGTTAACAAATCACGACTCAGTTCAGTTACCAAGCGGTAACTAAAGCAAATAAAAGTAACAAGAAATTTATAATTGTCACTACGAACTACATGATTATATATCACATTTTCTATGAGTTATAGAAAGAAAATTTGTTATAGAGTTTTTAGAGTACTACGTATATAAGCATATATATTAATAATATACAGTCTTTCATTGTTTGTGACTGTGATGAAAAAGTTTAAAGTCATGCATTTATTAAATGTTTTAAAATCCATCCATAGCTTAACTCTCACTCAGTATAGGTGAGTAATTAATAGATACTTAGACTTCTATAATTATTGTGCTACTTTTAACAAACAAGAATTTTATGATCTATGAAATATTTTTGGTAGTAGGGTACTAAGTTCCAGTTATTGGTTGGTTCTACAATTTCGGACACGTCAGAAAAAAAATATTATAATTATTATTTCACTTCTATTCTAATTGGTATCATGGATAGCAATTGAAATATTGATTATTATACAGGGTGGGGCGTAAGTTTGGAAGCAATTTTTCAAACATTAATATAATTCTTAAAAATAAGTTCCTAAGTAGGTGATAGGGTTTGAACTATAGTAGAGACACTACATTATGACGTGGCAGTGTTATTTTTTACAAAAATTTAGTCAATTCAAAGATGTCAGACAAAAGAGAAGCCATTATTGCTTTACACCGTGCCGGGAAGTCAGATTCCGTCATTTCAAAGACTCTCAATAGCGAGATCGACTGTTTGGAAGTGTGTGAAGCGTTTTAATGAGAGAGGAGACTTGACTGATCGTCCAAGAAGTGGTAGACCACGCTCACAACGCACCAAACAACTGATAAAATGTGCCCGAGAGAAGATCAGGAAGAACCCGAAAAGGTCAATACGATTGTTAGCCAAAACAGCTAATGTGAGTCCCAGAACAGTAAGAAGAGTTGTCAAAGAAGACCTAAAGATGTCCTCTTTTACCCACCAAAAGAGACAGACTCTGTCAGAAGCTGTAAAGAAAAAGAGATTGGAGAGAAGCAAAGCACTTCTGAGAGAATTGAAGTCTGGCACGGCTGGTGAAATTGTTTGGTCTGACGAAAACATTTTCACAGTGGAAATGGCTCACAACCGGAGGAATGACAGAATAATTGGTAAAAGAGCAAAAGACATCCCATACAACCAAAAAAACTGTCCACAGAACCATGAAACCTGCTTCAGTAATGGTCTGGGCCGCCGTTTCAGAAACTTGGAGATCTCCTTTAATTTTTGTGGAACAAGGCGCCAAAATCAATGCTAAATGTTATATTGAGAATATTTTGACGCCAATGTTGGAGTCAGCTAAGGATCACTTCGGTAATGACACTCTATGGACATTTCAGCAAGACGGCGCGACTTCACATACTGCAAATGTCGCTCAAAACTGGTGCCATGACCATCTTCCACGGTTTTGGTCCAAAGAAATGTGGCCTCCCTGCTCCCCAGATGTTAATCCTATGGACTTTTCAGTATGGTCCATTCTTGAATCAAAGGCCTGTGGTAAATTCCATCGCAGTGTGGATGATTTAAAGCGTTCGCTCCAGAGATCTTGGAAGGAAATTTCACAAGATCAGTTGCGTGCCGCAGTAGGAGGAGTTCGGAGGAGATTTGAGGCTGTTATTAAAAACAAGGGGGGACATTTTGAATAAATTTATGATTTTTGAATTCTTAAAACCCTTATGTAATAATACATAACTGTAAATTATTAAATATATTTTTCGTTGGATTATAATATGCACTTTCATTTGCTTCCAAACTTACGCCCCACCCTGTATAAAGATTTTCACGTGTTCGAACATATGGAATCGTGCGATAACACGGAACTTACCCTAAAATGGAACATGTTGAATTTCTGAACCAATTGCTTCTAATAACCTCATCTGGATTATAATTTTAATGTTGTTTTAGTTAGCGTGAAATAATCACAAAAAATTGTCTCAGTTTTCTATCTCTACGAACGGTTCTTATTTCGAAACATGACTCGAAATAAGGACCACTTTTATTGAAGTGAGTTGTACTTAAAGCGAGGTTTGCCTGTATTACGTAAATTTTCTCTGAATTCGAGTAAAGCTCATTGACAAATTATCGGTAGAAAACATATATCATGACTTGATTAATGTAGCTAAAGATTATATACTGTAGATTAAATATTGCTCATGATATAATATAGCTTGAGATTAAATAGATTATATGCTGCTAATAAATAAATTCAGATTAATTAATATTAATCTCAATAGAAAATTCTCTTCCAAGACTGCAGCCTCTACGAATGTTTTCTACTTTGTTGAAATAGACCCTAAACTTCTTTTTCTGTGACCTCCTCATTAGTTCTATAAGTAAATAGCTACTGCAAACTATCTTAGATAAACTTTACTCATTTATGCAAAAAAGCCTTCCCAACCTCTTAAATCTATTAAACTTGCAACATTAAAATTAATCTGAAGGGATTGTAATTTCAGAGTCTCACAAGTAACATATGCTATCAAGAAATTCCCTAATATCCTCTCTTCCCCTTCAGGTAGTTCCTCTGAAGTGTCCTCATCCCTGAGGGCGTCAGTGCAAGAGTTACTGCCCCAGCACCTCACTGGCACTGATGTCATGTACTCTGAAGAGGTGCGTCATTAACATTCATTACGATTATAATTATATGTGTTATTATGTTTGTTTAATGTAATTGCTCATTATCTTTTTATAATGCCTGTCTCATTCAAAATATTTCTCTCGAAATAAAGTCATTTTTCGCGTCTTGTCAGTTCCGAGTTATTGGGCGGTTCCACATTTTCGACCACAGAAGAAGAAAAGTAAATAATTCCACATCAATTAATTGATATAAATGATATCTGCAGTTTCTGCTTCTGTGTCCGAAAATAACGATATGTACAATGACTCGTAACTTACCCTATCAGTAGCAGCGCCATTGCAATTAGTATCAGTAACCTCTGCACCCGGGACCATGGACCTCTGTTCTGTGAACCCCTGGTCTATGGGTTATCAGTCAAAGTAATACATTGTGTTCTACTTTCTCTTGTGGCTCCTATGTTGCATTACTTAGTTGCTAACATATAACTTGTTTGGTATTTAGTGACAGTAATTTTAATTGATATTATCATTTTTGTAAAGGATGAAAATTAATTATCAACTACCTAAATATTATTCTACTGTTTAAGAAGTTTCTAGTATTTATCAATACATTGAGAGTTTTAACAAAAATTAATATATAGTAATCTGAATTTTTTTTATATCTATATTATGAACACTGATAAATGTTTCAATTCGTATCCCTGACTCAGCTTTCACTCCAATATTTTAACTGAATAAAATGTAATTAAGTTATTGAAACTATTTATTGAACTGATATCAGAATAATTTCCTATCCATGCTATCAGCTGCTTGCCAAGCGCATTATTAGGTTAGTGTGACAGACGGACAGAATCCGCACTTAATCTAATTTTTATTACATTTCTATGAAAATATCCTGTTTCTTAACCAGTTTGTTCACTACTCTCAGACTATTGTGATTAAACTGGTCTGAATGTACAGTCAAAGAAAAGTGTATTCGTTATGATTTTTTGACGGTTCACTAATTTCGCATTTTAAGAAAGAAACGTTACTAATTTTAATGATTGTAGATATTTTATAATTGGTCTGAGTTCACGACAATAAACTGTAAGATTTGAAAATAATAGGAAATTAGAAAACTGTGATTTGAGAAATTAACATCATGCGGAGACTTTTTCTCTGATAGTAGCTACCTGAACAATTTTTATTGAAGCAAAGCATAAGCTTTACCATCTCTCTCTTTAGGACAGTGGCAAGTTGGCTGTTCTCTCCTGCATGCTCTATTCTCTCCTAAACCAGACATCGGAGAAAATAGTCATAGTGTCTAACTTCACAACGACTCTAGACATGATAGAACTGTTGTGTCACAACTACCAGTACTCCTTTGTCAGGTCAGTTAAAGGGTCATGTTCTCAGGTTTTATTAGTGTCAATTATTCTACTTATTGTTGATAGTCTTGCATGTTTAAAAAATGTTTTCTTCCGATTTTAAATTATAGAAAATTTCTTATCTGATGTTTTTTTCTTTTCATCATTCTCTTCAACTACGAGGTCTTAAATTTTGTGTTAGGTAGACTCGTATGCTTCATATACTATCACCTCTTCATTTTCCTCTTCCATCCTTGAGTGCAGCCACCAGTGCTTGTGTCCATTTCCGTCACATTCCTTGGTAAGTGACGGCATTCACGAGTAGCTTTTCTGCATCTATGAGCATTGTCACTGACTGGTGGTAGGTGACTTTGTTCATGGAGCCACTTTCCTTTCTGACTGCTTCTTCTAGTCTCTTGTACTTTTTATTCATTTGACATTAGAGGTATATCTTTTGGTTTCAAGATTCAAAACATGTATTTTAAAATTATTCATGATAATAGGATTCGTTTTGAGATTAAGAAAGCTGAGGATAACATTATCTTCTCTGCAGGCTTGATGGCAGTGTTGCGGCAGTAAAGAGGCAGCATATGGTAGATCAGTTCAATTCTCACTACAGTACAGACAGAGTCTTTCTACTGTCCTCTAAAGCTGGGGGAGTGGGACTGAACCTTATTGGTGAGATGGGAGGGGGGGAGGTATTTCTATCTCTTTACTTTACTCCTTTGTTCTTCTTTCCTTCCTTCCTTTTTACTCCTTCCCTCTTTTTCTCTCTTCCTGTTTTGATTTATTTTCCTTACTGATTTTTTCTCTTCTTATTCTCTTTTTTTAGACGCATCATTTTTGAAAATAGAATCACAATAATAACCTGTTACTAGGTTATGGTAATTTTTATCTTTTAAAATAAATTTATTTATTTAATATATTAAAAATATTTTGACTTTCAACTTTTTTTTTCGTAAGATAAAATATATAATAAAATATAATTCAATTTGACTACAACACAAATTTTTATGACCAAATGTGATTTCTTGCAACTAAGTACCGATCACTCACCAAGTACCTATCACTAATGCACCGATCACTCACTAAGTACCTATCACTAATGCACCCATCACTCACTAAGTACCTATCACTAATGCACCCATCACTCACTAAGTAGCTATCACTCACTAATGTACCGATCACTCACTAAGAGCTATCACTAATGCACCCATCACTCACTAAGTACCTATCACTAATGCACCCATCACTCACTAAGTACCTATCACTAATGCACCCATCACTCACTAAGTACCTATCACTAATGCACCCATCACTCACTAAGTACCTATCACTAATGCACCCATCACTCACTAAGTACCTATCACTAATGCACCCATCACTCACTAAGTACCTATCACTAATGCACCCATCACTCTCAGGTGCGTCTCGCATTCTTCTTTACGATATCGACTGGAATCCTGCGACAGATTTACAGGCCATGGCCCGAGTTTGGAGGGATGGACAGACGCGCAGAGTCTACATTTACAGGTAACAAATATCTATTAGGTAATTTACAAATAGAACAAACAAAAGGTATCAGGGAAACGTATGACTATTATCCCTGTGATATAATTTGTACAGTAGTGTAGGGAACTTTGCTGTGTTTGTATTTCGTTCGTTCGTTTCACCTTTCAGAAAAAAAGAGGAAAATAATAATAATTTAATTTTAATTGGTATCCATGATACCTGCACAGTACTATTTATTAATTCTGCAAACTCGGATTTGCAGAATTAATAGATAGTACTGTGCAGGTATCATGGATACCAATTAAATTATTATTCTAACGTTTTTTCTTATATGATCGAGGATGTGGAACTGTCCGATAATTGCTCTTTTCTTTACATTATCTGTTGTTCCCATCAGACTGCTCCTGTGCGGCAGTCTGGAGGAGCGTATGTTCCAGAGGCAAGTGAGGAAGCAAGACCTGAGTGGGGTGGTGGTGGGGGAGGAGAAGCAGCGGGTGGGGGTGACTTTTTCTCAGCAGGAATTAAGAGTAAGACTATTATTTTGCGACACGTGTTATTTATAGGGTCTTGCATCTTATTCTGTGACTCATTTATCACCTCTTCATTTTTCAAGTAACCAAATTTATCTTTTTTTTAACGCTACTTGCAGTTCTAGAGGATAGCGCTAGGGTTATGCTCTTCAACTACGAGGTCTTAGATTTTGTGTTAGGTAGACTCGTAGGCTTCATTTTGCTTAATTAATTCATTCATTCATTCCCTATCATGACTTAACGTTGATGATATTAACTTCAGTTGCAGAAGAGTTTGAAAGTTTTTTCTCTCCTAAGGATCTGTTCAGCAGTGATCACATTGCAGACAGTCACTGCATCACTCACAGTCAACTGAACTGTGATTGTGACCTGACAGGAAGTAATGTCCTTCACAGTCAGGAGAATCACCACCAAACTGTCAGGGGTGAGTCATAGGATCTTATTTAGTAGAACCGCTCATTAATTTCAATAACGTCATAGCTCAATAGTTACTAAGTTTGGCTTACATACACCATCTCGTTCAGAAATTGCGAATGTTAAATTTGTTAATATTTACTAAGTTACTAACCCTTCAAGTTTTACCTAACAAGATTTCATTTAAACACAATGCATTATGTTATGATTATTTCAAGGGGATCAAAAAGCCAAAAATTGAATAATGTTAAAAAAAATATTCGTATAAAACCCACCTACGTAGGTGTGTAGAATGCACTGTGTAAATATTACATTAGTTTATCTGTAGCGCGTACAGTTGAGGGTTCAAATGGAGGGGTGGCTAGGAAGTTAGGAACACTTCCACACTCCAGACGAGATGAAAAGCCAACCACAGATGCACTCTAGGCTCCAATAAGAAATTAGTGTCACACTGATATTTTTACGAGGAGTATATTTCGCTTGTGTAAGAAATACATCCTTCAAGAGCGAGATGAACTGATGGTACAGATGTTACAGCCTCACCTGAAAATTATGTTTTGGGATGATTGACTCTCTATTTTTTAGTCAGGTTTTTATGTAGAGGCGTGGCAGGACTCGTTTGAAAGAGAAAAACGTGTTTTATATTATCACATTGAGCATTTTCAGATATCTGAATTAAAAATAAACTTATTTAGGTTGTTGCCAATTTTTTTTATAAGATGAAAATAATTTTCTTCTGTACTGTGAAAATTGTATTTTCTGAGATATGACGTTACAGTTTTACATAGGTACTGAGAAATCACTGGTGATAATCTTGTAATTTTTATATTCTTTTAAATCCTACATAAAACTAAGCTTTTATGGTCAGCCATTGTTTCTTTGTTAATTAACTTAATTTATTAGGTAATCCATTATTCAGATGAGGAATTATATCTAAATGTTTGTCTTATAAACATTATGGAAATAAATTGTAAATTTTATAATACTGTTGTCAAAGTTCTTAAATGTTATTAGAAACAGAACATAACCTGACCCAAATTTATATATTTTCAACATTTTTTTTCAGATTGTCAGTTAGTTAGCAAAGTAGCATCAGACCCCAAAGCAGCTCACAAAACCATGGACCAGTTGTACCAGTGGCAGCATTATAGCAGAGACCACATCAATTATTTGGGGGTGAGTAGGGCTGATGAAAACATAAGAGCATTTGTTGGAATTTTTATTGGTAGTAAGGCCGAGATCAACAAAATATCCTCACAAATGCAATGTGTTGAGTATTTCTTTTTGTAGTTGATAATAATTTTAAAAAAAGAGATTCATGTGCCACACATCAAAGATAAACGAATAAATCTTATTTATATACAATGGATATATGAAATGTATAGTAAAGTTAATAATACAAATTATTTTCTCTTTAGGATGATTGCCTTCAATCGGCTACCGATTTCATCAACGTGGTATTTAAAAATGAAAGTACAAATTTGCAGAACGATTTATCATAAATACGTTGTTTACATAAATATATTTTAAATAAATATTATTATTTTATTAATCCCATCTATGCCTCTCTATAAATATATCATGTATATCCTCACTCCTTCTCACTTTGTGATCACCTCCCATACCCACCGATCTACTCCTACTAGGCCCAGCTTTAGACCTGGACTCTACAGCAGTCTTCTTAGTTACTTTGGTGTGTCTGTGGCTAGAGTTCTGTACTGGGTCACACAGAGGACAGATGTAAGGGGCACTGTTCTCCTTTTTAGCACAGCTGCACGCACTGCCGTCACTCCTAGTGCTGCGTGCATTGAAACCTCTAGAACTGTTCCCACTAGTGTCACTCCTAGTGCTGCGTGCATTCAGTCTATCGAAAGCCGAGGGTGGGAACCTCTGCTGTTGGAGCTGTTGTAATTTCTCCCTGGTTTGCTGCTGTAAATAAGACACTGTCTTTCTGTTATCATTAGTATTTTGCGCAGCTCTTTGCTGGTTACTATCTTGGGCAGCTCTTTGCTGGTTACTATCTTGGGCAGCTATTTGCTGGTTTTGTTCTCTCGTATGTCCTACCCTATCAGTACTTCCTGCTCTAGCTGCGGAAGGTAAATCAGTGCAAGGGCGGCTGGCTGGCGTCATTTCTTCACTCATATGTAATCGTCGGTTGGCAGCTTCCTGTCACAAATTCGAAAACTTGATGTTATTTGTGCTTCAATGAATAATTATGAATACAAATATAACTAAATCGAAATGAATTTAACCAACATGCATATATTTTAACTTCCTTAAGGGATAAAATGTTAATTTTATCTTTTTTTTATTGTGTAAATAGTTGCTTTATAACCTTTTTATAGAGTGTGCAAAATACCAGAAGTATCGCGTAACTCTAACCCCCCTGGGGAAAGGGAAAAGAGGGCCGGGGGGTAGGGAGTCGATATGTACTCTAAAAACCATCTCTCAGCCAATTATAATTCGTAATAATTAATTATCTCGCTATATCTGGTATCTAACCTACCACTAATAACACGCCCACTAAGGTTTGCAAAGAAATATTCCTCAGTTACCCGCAGACCTTCGCGAGAGTAGTATGCTGCGTGCCAGATTATCAAATTTTGAAAGGGAGATTACTTGTTACTTCAGATATCTACAAATCATGTAATTCTAAAGCCTAAGGCTTTTTTTTTGGTAAAAGCTACGGCTTTGCGTTTTTTGCATTCGATTCTCCCCGGAATTTTCTACAAACTCTTGAAGAGTTTCATTTAATTTATATTTTTTCAATTTTTTTGTTTCACTAAAAATTTCAATAATTCGAAAACCAATTCGAAATATAAAAAAACGCTTCCACAGTTTGTAGAGAATCGAATGCAAAAAACCATAATGTCATAGCTACAAAATTGTAGTACCCACTTATAAATTTACACTGTTCGAAATTCAAATAACTCGTTTTCTATGGGTTGAATCGAAAAAATGTTAAGACACAAAAACATCTTAGAATTCATTTGATATGTGAGATCAAAGTTTCACAACCGTAGCTTCAATAATAAAAAACTTTTCAAAATCTGGGATACGGGTGACAGCGTTGAGAATATTAGTTATTTGCAGACTCACATGGAAAATACTGACGGCATCACTGCTGAGTTTCTGCGCAGAGCCAAGCAGGGCATTTCTTGTGGCAGTTTGGAACTGCTGCAACTCTGCCCGCAGTTTTTCATTCTCTGCAGTCAAAGAGGGTAACTGAAAAGAGTGAGGGTGACGTCACAGTACTCGGAGAGTGGGTGTTATGGTTAATAAGAATAATACAAAGGATTGGTTTATGACAAAGGCTTACTTTTGGATTAGCTACCAAGAGTATCCAGTACACGAGTACTATTAGCTATTCTTATTATTACTATGTGTAAGTAGTCAGAAAGTAGTGACAAGCTCATAAATGCAGAAAAGCTACTTCGTAAAGGGAATGGGATGAAAATGATATAATTACAATAAATTATAATATTATAATTAGCTATTCAATTACCGACTGCTTTCAGTTATCATGAGTGAAATTCTTACATTCAGATTGGCCAGTGATTTAAGTAACCGAGTATCTGGTAATTGAGTAGTTACCCTTTTAAACGGTCAATGTAGTAACTAATATCAGTAATTTGCATAACAGAGGGCTAAGTCTTACTTACTTTATGGCGTGTTTTGTTTTTGTTCAGACAGTTCCTCCATTTAGTAACCACTCTGTGACTCAGTCTCAAATCTTTCACCTCCTTTGACATATTCTCAACTAGAGTCTGAAATGAAGAGTAGCTATTTGGTTAATATTGCTAGCAAGGCAAAAACAAAATAGAACAAGATGGTGTATGCAACATAAATTCATAATATTTGAGTTACGAAGTTGATGAAATCAATGACTGATAGCTACATAGCTAGGTACTTAACTTAAAATTAAAAGTTCTTGTGACTCCCTTTAGTGGACTCATTCTCACCTGACTCTGTCTCAATTGATGTTCGTTTTGATTCCTCCTCTCCTGGTGTTCCCTTGACATGCGTTGTAACCTATCTAGCAAATTAGAGTTCTCCTGAGAGAAAATATCATGATGGGCAATACTCATAATTGAATAACAGCATATAAGCATATACCCCATTGTTCCTATGTTCTATTTATAGATTAAATTGCATCATTTGAATGAGGAAATAAATTCAGTAATACAATAATTTACTCTACAATGGAATAGCTACTATGACTAGTTTATCAGAGAAATATTAATTCCTCACCGTATTGTAATGTTGCAGTTGCCTTTCTAATCTCATCACAGCTTCACTTTTCTCATCATTCTTTGTCTTGAAATGATTGACTTCCCTCTTTAGATCATTGATCAGCTTCTGATCTTCCCTCTCAACTTCCTGTTCTTCCTCTTTACGGTTATTGAGCTCAGCAATGATAAGTCGTTTCTCTTCACGACATCGTTCGTAGTTTCCTCTGAACAGTTCTCGCTCATTGGAAGCCTTTTGAAGTTCAGTTTGAAGGTCCTCTTTTTCCTGACGTAAAATTTGATTAGATGAATCCAGCAACCGGTACTTAACACGGATGTCCTCCATTTCGGTCTTCAACCTCTCCTCCGCCGATTTGTGACTTATGTCAAGTTCCCTCAACTCCGCTCTGAAAGATTCCTCCATTCTACGTTGAGTCTCCGCCTCCATCTCTAAACCGGACACCTTCTCCTTGTAAACGTGTTCCATTTCTTTGAGTTCATCCTTCAGTTTCTGAACTGTTGCGGCACAATCCAAAGTGCAGTTTTTTGAGCTTTCCCTTAAAGAGCGTAACTTATCCAAGAGTTCATTGAAACTAGTCTGCAAATGAAGAAAATAACTTTAGGAGGTAGAATTATCTTAATATATTCCACAAATTGTCATTAGGTGAAGTATATACCTGCACATCTCCCTGAAAATTCTCCACAAAGTGAATGGTGGCGTCAACTTCTCTAATGGATTCTTGTGACGACTCCATCACTTTAACTTATTTGCTAACCTGCAATCAAATATAACAAAATGTATCTAAAAAGTCAAAATCATACCTTGGGCTATAGAATAATATTAAAACTATAGAGAAAATTCAACTGATACTTAACTTAAAAGACAAGCAAATCAATTTTTTCATTAAACTTCAAAATAAATTTGAAACTACAGCTACATCTATAAACTACAGCAAAAAATTAAATAGTGGCGTAAGAATTTTTACTATTTAGGCTCTTCTGTTTCCAAAAAACCACGGGATTTTTTGAGTCTTTCCACAAGACTTTTTGCTAAGCTCCTCCTACTTTTTCCACAAGAAAAACCGATATAAATTTTTATTTCGTTACCTGCAGGTATCATAGATACCAAATAATATTTATACGATTTATATCGTTTTTCCTTATATTCTCGTGGGAAAAGTAGGAGGAGCTTACTAAAAAGTCTGATGGAAAGACTTAAAAAACCCTACGTGTGTACGGCCCTTAACAATGTGATAAGACTTTCTCCGTTATTTTTTAGGCAACAGGTACCGAGGGGTTGCTTTCCCTTGATGAAATGGGCTGACTTGCGTCACTTGGGGTAAGTTACGAATTAACGAACTGATCCACATTTTCGGTCATATTAAAAACTTACTAGTGGAATTAATTAAAATATAAGTTGAATTATACTCCTTTGGTTGCACCAAAGAAAATATAATATCTTTGGTTGTTCTCCTTCTTCAGTACATTGGCAACCCATTTCACCACCTGCGGTGAGATGCTATTTACCCTTTCGCTCCCTAGGGTAAGTTACGATTTATTGGTCAGTTCCACATTATCGATCAAAGAAGAAAAAGTATAAATTTAACATTTTAAGTCGTTATTTTAATTGGTAGCAATGATACCTGCAAGTATCATGGATTGAAATAATGAGTTAAAATAGAATTCTTATATGATCGATGATGTGGAACTAACCGATAATTCCTAACTTACCCTAAACTCAAGGATGAAAGGTTGAAAAGGAAAAATGAAAGGCCTTTCTTATTACATTCATTTATTACACAATTAATAAACTCAGATTTCGAAGTAAAACTTTAGGCTTATTTTAAAATAAGAATTCTTCAGGAAAGTTGAAGATAACAATGGAAACATTAAAGAACATCACTTTACATACAAAAACAGTCTTTGGGGAGAGTTATTGGACGGTTCCACATTTTCGAGCATGGGCGAAAAAGAATACAATGATTATGAAACTTCTATTTTAATCGGTAAAATATAAGTTTATTTTTCGTCAGTCCGAAAATGTGGAACAGTCCGATAACTCAGAACTTACCCTACTTCCTATAGATAATATTGCTGTGTAGTGCGTATCTAACATTAATTAGGTATCCTAGTGATAATAATTAATTAGGTATCCTAGTGATAATAATTAATTAGGTATCCTACTAATTATGAATAGGAGTTATTATTGCATTTCGCTCTAAAGCAAAAAAAAAATGGAGAAATTATGGTGGGGCTGTAGAAGATTAAGGAGGGGCATTCCCAATATAAGTTTGAGAACACAATTTTGAACACACTGAAACATGTTCAACCACATTGTTAGAACCGTAGAACCGACAAAATCTGCAGTGCGATGAAAGGGTGAAAGAAAACTAGTAAAAATACTACAGGTGCCTTTTGAAAAAGATATGTAAAGTAACTAAGAAAGTGGCAAGATTAATCTAGAAGCTAATTTCATCAATGTAGAGGTTAACAAATTTGAGAGTTCAACGTTTAATTAGTTTTTCCTGATCCAACAACTACGATATCAACGTCTGACATTAGATGAACAGTTTGTAAGAAGCGTGAGTTTTCACAGAAAACAGCCGTAGATAATAACCATTTAGTTACTTCATCATGAAAGCATAATTATCACCTAACTAGAGGTCTCAAAGTTAACTAAAGACACGCCTACTTTAACCACCAACCAATCAGAGATCTTCTTACCATTCCAGCCAATCACAACCGTTAGAGTTAACTATTAAGTGGACCTAATTGCCTTGCTAACCAATCAATTCCTTCGGTGAGACCCTGACCACTCAGCGCATCACAGCCCACCACGTACCACGCCCTCCCACTGCACAGTTTGCCCGCCCCAAGCGCCAGGGACACGTCAGAGGGAGACATCGACCCAGCGATATTCTGTTCAACAGAGACGGAGGAGTTAATCATTTTTTGTATGGTTAGAACTTATGCGATAAAATATTAGTTGGAACTATAGATTGGATTTTGATCAAAATTACTTTTTGTAAATGGCATATACACTTTATACAGTTGTAAAGGAATCGAAAGTAATTTACAAGTATATGTTAGATTGATATAGCAAAGAGTAATCGTACAACAGGACTCTTAAGGGCAGTACACACTCAGGGTTTTTTAAGTCTTTCCACCACACTTTTTGCTAAGCTTCTACTTTTTCCACGAGAATGTAAAAAAAACGATACAAATCGTATAATTATTAGTTGGTATCCATGATACCTGCAGGTGTCATGGATACCAACTTCAGAGATTGAATGTGTCTATGTTACCTGTTTGTTGGCGTATATCAGCAGGGGCGCATCCCTGAGTTCTCTCTCCAGCATCAGTTTGGTGAGTTCACTGGTGGCCTCCTCCAGTCTGTTGACGTCACAAGAGTCCACCACAAAGATGATAGCCTGAGTGTTGTAGTAATAGTGCCGCCATAGGGGACGCAACTTCGGCCCACCACCCACATCCCAAATTGTGAACTGTTGGGGGAGTGGCAGTTAATGTGGTGATGAACACAATAAACAGTCTTACATTTTCCACTACTATGCAATTTTAGTCTTACTATTTATTACTAGCTAATTATTATTCATCCCCACTATCACCTTAAAGCTTTTGTAGTGAAGTGTCTCGACATTGAAGCCAATGGTTGGTATGATGGTCTGATTGTTGTTCTGCTGCAGTTGAAAGAGAATGGAGGTCTTGCCTGCCCCGTCCAGACCCAAAGTAACCACCCTCATGTCCAACACAGCACCAATGTGAATGCGGTTATCCTGAGGAAATAGCATTTAACATATTTGGAAGCATTTGAACACGTTAGATTAAGTTAAAAAACACTGTAGCTACCTAAGTATGGACATAGGATTCCCTTACCGCAATCATGTAGCTACAAAAAAAAGAGATTTGGTTAATACTTACCTCTACATATATATATAGCTCCCTTAAACATAATTTAAGAGTAAAAAGTTATGAAAAAGAGAGGGGGAAGACTTTATTGTCAATTATGAAAATTAAACCTCCCAGCAAAAACAGACCCATACGATGACAGAGGCTGAAAATAGCGCAAGTGCCAAAATGATCCGCTGCTAAAGCAATAATTTTACAGATTCAAAATCGGAAAAGGCTTTTGGTATTTTTTTCTAATTATCGGGGAGGGATCGGTATGCATTTTCAGGCTATAAGAAGCAATTGCGCTGCTTAATTTGAGTAAAACTTCTGTCAGAAATTCTATTTTTGGTCTGTTTTTCACGCAGAACGGTCTAAAGCAACCAATTGACATGACACTTGAACTGTTAAAACTAGGCTCACTACCTTGGTGAAGGTGATGGGAATATTATCCTGCATCTGCGTGAGTGCCTCTTCCATGGCATCTAACTGAGGTGTCTGCAGCAGTTGTAACTGTGAAGAGAGTTGTCTGCCCCCCACCAACAGGCGACCATCATCTTGCTGTAGACACTTCTCAGCATCAAGAATCAGACCCACCATCTACAGGTACAGAGATGAACTTTAAAGAGTGAGTTGTGCACTTAGAAGTTAACAAATGATTCCACCTTATCTTTCATACAAGAAAGTGTATAACAATTACCTATTGCATTTATATTTTTTTACGTGTCCGGAAATGTGGAACTGTCCAGTAACGTGAAACTTACTCTGCCATTTTAATCAATTAAATTTAGAAGATATGATCTTTGAAAAACAAACCCCATATATCCTGACAGGTCTCTCTCTCTCTCTCTCACCTGAGATATCAGTGCTGACAGGTCCTCTTGCTGCTGACGAAGGGAGCAGAGTCTCTCCCTGACATGTGCCTCCAGGGCATTGACGGCAACACTTTCCTGCTGTTTGAGGTGTTCCCTCAGAGCAGAGAAGTGGTTCTTAACCATCTCTCGAGCAACAGAGAGGTGGGAGGGGGTGGAGAGGAGGGAAGGGGTGGGGGCACTGCCTGAAACAGGGTGATAACATTAATATATTTCATGCAATTGCAAATTATGCTCCCACTGCAATTGCAAAATGCACAATTATGCTCCCACTGCAATTGCAAAATGCACAATTATGCTCCCACTGAAATTGCAAAATGCACAATTATGCTCCCACTGAAATTGCAAAATGCACAATTATGCTCCCACTGAAATTGCAAAATGCACAATTATGCTCCCACTGAAATTGCAAAATGCACAATTATGCTCCCACTGAAATTGCAAAATGCACAATTATGCTCCCACTGAAATTGCAAAATGCACAATTATGCTCCCACTGAAATTGCAAAATGCACAATTATGCTCCCACTGAAATTGCAGAATTGTGCTTCAACTATGATGCCGTACCTATGCACATTGCATTAACGCCAGTGCCTCTGTGGCTGCTGTCTTGAGAGGTTGTGTTATGCTCTTAGCTCACTGCTTACTACACAGTAAAACAAAATGCTGACCATCTGTAGGTCCCTTTGCAAATGATTTATTATACATTTCATTAATAAAAAAAAATAGGGACACACCGGTGGGTCCCTTTGCAGGGTGTTTATTAATCACTATATTCCCATTGGAGATGATGAAGAAACTGAACGTGTTCAATCTTGTTTTAACACGTTGTAAATATAATAAAATTGAATTAACAGGAAAAAGTATGAAGAAATTGAATATTCATCATTAACTATTTAATATTACACTAAGAAATTAAAAGTAATGTAAACTTACCAGCAACTGAATCAGTAGTGCTGATTCCAGTGGCCACATCCAAGCCATCAGTATCTGATGACTCAGGCCTACCTTCTATTTGACAGGCAGTTTGTTCTGAAAGTGATAGGAGGGATATTTGGAACAGAATTGATGAGAAGATAAAATTCTCACACAAATAGGGTAAGTTACAATTATTGGCCCGTACCACATTTTCAGCCATATGAGAAAAAAAACTTAGAATAAAAATCATATAATTTTTATTGTATAGTTTTTCTTGGAGCAAGTAAAGATAACGGACCAGAAATTAAGCTGGTAAAGATAACGGACCAGAAATTAAGCTGGTAAAGATAACGGACCAGAAATTAAGCTGGTAAAGATAACGGACCAGAAATTAAGCTGGTAAAGATAACGGACCAGAAATTAAGCTAGTAAAGTTAACGGACCAGAATACATTTTTTAGTCTTAAAAAATATTTGCTATAGTATTTTATAAAAATACAACCTTATAAATTATAATATTAATGATTATACATTAATTTTTGCATATTTTATTAATTGAAAGAATTTATAAAGAAAACGTGATCCATTTTGAAAAATGGAAAAAAAATTCTGCTCAAATCCTTTGTTCTTATCCCAATTATTGGTCAAATATAAATAATTTATCCAAGTAAGGCCCCCTTCACACTTGCTTTCTCAACGCCGCGTTAGAAATACTGCTCATGGCAAAAAGTTTAGCTGCAATTAATTTCAACAGAGCCCTTCACACTTGCGTTAGAAAAAATGCAGCATTTATTCTAACGCAAGTGTGAAGGGGGCCTAAAGATAACGGACCAGAATTTAGACTAGTAAAGTTAACAGACCCTAGTCCATCATCATTACTTGCTCCTTTTTCTTCAATAACGGAAGATGTGGAACTGACCAATAAGTTGTGAATCACCCTAATTCACAAAAACAAATACTGCTACTAACAACTTATGCAGCTAAAATTGTTATGTAGTTTGAAATCTGGACTCGTATTTGTCTTCTCAAAAGTCGAAACAATATTGCAGGTCACTGTTGCATTGGCTATACGATATAAAATTAATAACAACAAACTGAACCTTTTAATTTAGTTTCAGAAAAGTTAGGATTAAGAAAACACTCATGATATACTATTTGTCAATTTCAAATCATATAAAGATGTTTAACACACCAAGTTTTCGCAGTAAGTGCGTGAGTTGCAGAGCGTTCCTTTTGACGGTGAGTGTGACTGCTGACAAGTCACTGCGCACAGACTCTGCCTCTGACTCCAGTAGAGAGTGCTGTATAAAGAAACAGTCAATGAAATAAAGGAGTCATTATTGTTGTCAGGTGTAGGAGAAAATATCCTGAACGCAATAGAAATAATTTGTACCGACTGAATAGCATTTGTTCTTATTTTACTCCTTTGCAACCCCTACCTTGTGCTTGTACTACTTACTCACCTTGTGCTTGGTGTGCTTGTACTACTTACTCACCATGTGCTTGTACTACTCACTCACCTTGTGCTTGGTGTGCTTGTACTACTCACTCACCTTGTGCTTGGTGTGCTTGTACTACTTACTCACCTCGTGCTTGATGTGCTCGTACTACTTGCTCACCTTGTGCGTGGAGTGCTTGTACTACTTACTCACCTTGTGCTTGTACTACTTACTCACATTGTGCCTGGTGTGATTGTACTACTTGCGTGGTTTGCTTGTGCTACTTACACACCTTGTGCTTGGTGTGCTTGTACTACTTACTCACCTTGTGCTTGGCATGTTTGTACTACTTACTCACATTGTGCTTGGTGTGATTGTACTACTTGCGTGGTTTGCTTGTGCGTGGTGTGCTTGTACTACTTACACACCTTGTGCTTGGTGTGCTTGTACTACTTACTCACCTTGTGCTTGGTGTGCTTGTACTACTTACTCACCTCATGCTTGGTGTGCTTGCACTACTTACTCACCTTGTGCTTGGTGTGCTTGCACTACTTACTCACCTTGTGCTTGGTGTGCTTGCACTACTTACTCACCTTGTGCTTGGTGTGCTTGTACTACTTACTCACATTGTGCTTGGTGTGCTTGCACTACTTACTCACCTTGTGCTTGGTGTGCTTGTACTACTTACTCACATTGTGCTTGGTGTGATTGTACTACTTACTCACATTGTGCTTGGTGTGCTTGCACTACTTACTCACCTTGTGCTTGGTGTGCTTGTACTACTTACTCACATTGTGCTTGGTGTGCTTGTACTACTTACTCACCTCGTGCTTGGTGTGCTCATACTACTTACTCACCTCGTGCTTGGTGTGCTTGTACTACTTACTCACCTTGTGCGTGGAGTGCTTGTACTACTTACTCACTTTGTGCTTGGTGTGCTTGTACTACTTACTCACCTTGTGCTTGGTGTGCTTGTACTACTTACTCACCTTGTGCTTGGTGTGCTTGTACTACTTACTCACCTCATGCTTGGTGTGCTTGCACTACTTACTCACCTTGTGCTTGGTGTGCTTGCACTACTTACTCACATTGTGCTTGGTGTGCTTGTACTACTTACTCACCTTGTGCTTGGTGTGCTTGTACTACTTACTCACATTGTGCTTGGTGTGATTGTACTACTTACTCACATTGTGCTTGGTGTGATTGTACTACTTACTCACCTCGTGCTTGGTGTGCTTGTACTACTTACTCACCTTGTGCTTGGTGTGCTTGTACTACTTACTCACCTTGTGCTTGATGTGCTTGTACTACTTACTCGCCTTGTGCTTGGCATGTTTGTACTACTTACTCACCTTGTGCTTGGTGTGCTTGTAGTCTTTGCAGATGAAGCACATCAATGGGTTAGAGTTGGTACACTCCTCTTCCAAGCAGACAAATTCCACAGTGTGAGAGGGATGTGTGGGACAACGGGGACGCTCTCGAGGTTTGTCTGCCAACAATCACATCAACTCGATGAATAACACAAATCTATCTCAGTTCTTTGAAATATTTTATAGAAAGTTATAGGGTAAGTTACAAATTATCTGTCAGTTTCACATCTTCAGATATATAGAAAAAATGTTATAATAATAGTTTGTAGTGCCTAATTAGAAAATGTAAATATTTGAAACAGTATATGCTCAATCGAATAAATTTTCTTTAAAATAGAAAGTTCTATTACATTCTAGAAGTTTCTGTCCATTATCTATATTAACTTAAATTTGTTCATTTGCTTATGTATATTGTAATTGGATAATTAGTTTATTTTAAATTAGTAAATTTAAATACAATATTAGTTTGGTTATCGTCATGTAATTATTATTTGTGATTCACACTCGGCAGGCGAAGCACTGATAGTTCCAATGAATTTGAACTATCAGTGTTTCTTTTGGTTCCGTGCTGTGTACATTTAACTTTGGAACTTCTATCTAAACTAGGAAATACCAAATAGCTATTAAACTAAAATAATTACTTTTGTTATAGAAAGTGTTTTTTTATATTTCTATTAAAATTTAGAAGACATTACCTAGCACATAATTGTTTATTGTAGATTATTCAATTTAAATTGAATTATTTGTATTTCTATTTAATAGTACTTTCAATTTTTGTATAGAATCTATTAATCTATGTATTAAATTGTTTATATAGTTAAAATATTGAAAAATAAATTACTGTAAAATTTACAGGTGCAAGTTTGAAACTAAAAATTTAAAAAGAAGTCTCGCTCTTTATCCTCAAGTTATTTAGTTTTTATTATATTGTGTTTTTCTTGACCAATGATGTGTCACTGACCAATAATTTGTAACTCAATTTATAACTTTCTATCAAATATCCCAAATAACTTGATCTATGTCATGATGTTTGCCCAAATAACCATTTTTGTTAATTAATAAATTTACTTTTGTTTAATGTTAGCTACCAGAAAATATTGTGAACTGTAGCTACATATTTAAGTTAAACCTAACTGACAAAGCAGTCTGGCCAACTGTGTTGCCTAATTATATGGCCAATTTATTCAATAAAGATATTAGTGTAGCTACTAAGATTGCAATTAGTATCTAGTTTGTATGTAGCTATATCCACCTGCAATGGGAATTCTCCTGTGTGTGTGCAGGGTTTTTGTGGCGTGTGTGCGCTCACTGCAAGGCGTACACAGATGAGAGGCGCACACGGTGCAGTACAGCACAGCCGTGTGGCTTTCGTCTTCATCACACTGCAACGCATTGACTCCATTGCAAAGGGAAAAATCCTATCAGGGGATTAAGAAGAGAATGGAGCCTTTGCTACAATTGATATCTGGAATAATTAGCTATATTGATGGGAAAAGATAACAGCTAGCTAATAAAAGATGGAGAGAAGATGTGTTAGCAAATAATTAAACTAGGTAGCAACTTTACCTGTGGATATCACAGGAGAAAATAAGTGCTGAAGAATGAAATAACAACTGGACTAATATAAATTAGGAAGTATGAGAGCTGTAATATCCATAATTTAGCTAAAATGGTGTTAATAAAACATTGAACAGATTTTCTAAACTGGTTGATATAATTGATGAAACTTCAGAGGTTCAGAGCTATTTAATTACTTATAATGGAACAATTCCAAAACTAATACTAACTTGTTCATTCCTAGTAAGTAGATTGGGTGATAGCAATGGTCGGGAACTGTCAACATCACTGCTAGAGGCACAGCTACGCTCAAGTATTTCTATCAAAGCAAAGTTCTTCTTCAAATCCCACACACCATTTGTGCCTATTATAGAAGGGATAAGCTACTTGAGATTTTATTTTACCTACCCAATAACATCTTAAAACAGTGTGAGAGATTTAGTGAAAACTTTTCCCTTTAGAAATAGGAATAATTTTAGAAGAAAAGCTTCTGAAAAGAACATTGATTTTGGCAAACTTATGATCTGAATCAGATGTTTTCAAACACAGTTTTCAGATTATTTAGGTTGTTATTCAGTTCTACCCACCAATAGGAGTAGTTTGCCTGTCAAAAGGACAGAATATGACTGGTCCACCACTACTGCAATTCACAGCACCAGTAGAAGTTGACAGTGACGTCACAGGGAGTCTCAGCAGACAGGCATGACAGAGACTGTGGCCGCAGAAAAGGAGTCTCGGTACTTTGTCACCACTTGTGCTGAACAGCTCTTCACACACTCGACATTCAAGCTGTTAGGAAACAAAACCACTAATTGATAAATAAGAAACATTTATTAAAATATTAATGACATTTTTTTAACACCATTTGTAAGTTAGGCTTTAATTAGGATGCAAAACATATGGTGAGACGTATTATGTTCACAATTTTCAGTTATAAATTTCATTTTATAGAACACATGAATATTTTTTTGATATAGCAATCTACATGAGAAGTTGCAATAGCTAGCAATTAGTTTGATTTACTCACATTGTTGCTCTTAGAGGTCAGGTTACTAAATATTTGATTGCTGAAAGTGTGGAAAGACTGTTGGCTCCTACTTGAGTTGAGAGAGACGAGTCTTTCTTTTGCCATTGCTGCAAATTCTGATTACCTACCTAATGTACCATATCAATCAGTTCTCTCAAGTTTTCAATGGATTCATATGATACTATCACCATAAGCCAGAGATAGCTACAGAACTAACTATAACTACTTCATTTGAAAATTGACTAGATTTTTAAAGCTTCTATAGTTCTGAAAATTGAATATTTCACTGTTAGTTACTTCAGTATGGTATATGCTGATATTGAAATATAACATTCATTCGTCATTCAAGCTATTAAATAAAATTATATTAGTTAGCTACATCAAGTATTTAGGATATTATCTCCTATTCTTAATTACATCAATTTTATTCTATTTTGATCACTTTATAGTTGATCCCTATATTTATATGTCATTTGCTACAGAAAGAAAAGAATGTCTTTACTCAAATTTTCTAGTCTCTACTAACTGAGTTACAACAGGTTTGGGAGATACCTAAAATGAAGGTATAATACTACTATAGCTAGCGGCCATTTCTGAAGAAAAAAATTAAGGAAGATGATCATAGAAAGATAAAGAGATGGAGTGGAATACATGAAAGGACAAGATGAACAACACATTGATACATTTATATATATAGAAAACCAGAGGCAGATTATTAGACACTAGAAAAAGTTAACATGAATGAAATCATATATTCCAAAGAATCCAGTCAGTGACATGGACTGACATCCAAATTACATTAATTGATTAGCACTAAAATTTTGAAATTCTTGGAAAATAAAAATGTGATATGTTGAAGAATATGGGACAATTAGGGACATATCATTTTCTGTGGAAAATTTCATCATACAAATTCTCTATTTTGGCTTCAGAACTTCTTAGGCAGTTAGGCTCAGAGCTCTTAGCCAAATACCAGTTGGCAGAAACTGGTTAAGTGCCAAATAAAATAATATGACTCATAAACTCTCCATTTGTCTCTCCAGTGACCAGGCCCAGTCTGCAACCATGTTTCAAAGTATGGACAAAGTGGCCAGTATACTGGCAACTTTTGAGGGGTGAAATAAGTTGAAAAACCTGTAAATAAGTAAAATAACAAGTACATCACTCATTAAAGAGTAACAAGAGATACACGTGCAGGAGACATTAAGCACAAGGATGTTTTCATTTTTCAAGTGTAAAATCTTCACTAGGAAGTCGAATTAGTAGGGTCAAATAGGTAAATTGTGGCACATTAAGTAACTGCAGCCTCTAACAGCAGAAACATCTTAGGTTCAAAACACTCACTAAAAACTTAATTAATATATTATAGCACACACTGCGCTTCTTTTAGTAGGTATGCAACATTTTAATGTAATTTTGGTTCAGAATGTTTTGGAGACTCTCTTGAGAGGGCCGCAACCCGCAATTAAAAATTTAAAGGCAGCAATTTACCTGTGTGACCTTATCTTGAAAGTGATGACCAGGATCTACCAGTCTGTATTTCATGATAAATTCCTCATTCCACCGACCATGTTACAGAGTATGTCAATTAAAGCCAATTAATTGGCTTAGATTTTAGAAGGTCAAAACTCAGATACGTCTAATTGGCTTTAAATTTTGAATTTATTCCTATCTTTCCATGTTAATTTTGGCTTGAAATCTTTAAAAAATGAGCCAAATTGGCTTGGCTCAGAATTTGTGTAAAATTTTGTCTCAAAAATTGGCTTACAATTTTCCAGCCTCTAAAACATTGTCTACCAACATGTTGGTGGAATTTTTTCCCCTTTGAAAATAATATTCTGGCAAAGTCGGTGGATTTTTAGCTATTTATTCCTATGTGACTATTAATTTTTGGTAGATATGTCACACGCGTTTGAGTGATCTGCAATATCGACCGATTTCGCTGCGCAATCTGTTGATCAATAGTTTGCGCAGCCATCGATTGATTTTTGCGCGTTCTAATGATATGATTTTTTATAGTTTCTACATCAAATTGGCACATTTTATAATTAATATCAATTGATAGCGCAACCATCGATAGATTTCTGCACGATTTCTGCACTAAATTAATGATTAACATGGGAATTAATTAATGGTAACATAGGAATTAATTCATGATCACCCGCAGACAGACTCCAGAGATCCCAGTCTTTATTTGGTGCAAAAATTCCACTGAATTTTTTAAGAAGCTGAAGAAATCCATCAACAATTACTAACAATTTTGCTGATCTAACAACATTTTCCCAATTAAGCAACCAAAAATTAATGGTAAGATAGAAATAGCTAAAAATCCACCAACTTTGCTAGAATATTATTTTCAAAGGCCACAAAGGGGAAAAAATTCCAGCAACAAGTTGTGGAATTTACCATGAAATACAGTTTGGCAGAGATCCCAAATATCTAAAATTGGGCTCAGATTTGTCACAGAGTTTTGCAAAAATGTTCCATATTCTATTATTCTGCAGTCTGGTGACTTTCCTGCCTGGCTGCCACACTGTCACACATTGAAATACGGATCTGCAAAGCCACAAAGTGTGTGACTGTCCATGTCGCCCAGTTTGTATTTGGTGCACCGTGCACTGAACTCCTCTGATTTTTTGAAAAATCTGAAAAATAGATGCCAACATTTTTTTATCAATTTGTCTAGCCCTCCCAACATTTTTCCAGTTTACCCTCCCAAAATTAATAGCAAATATCTAATACCTATAGGAATTAATAGCTAAATATCCTCTGACATTACCAAGTGAAATTGTATGTCTCCAGTCTCATAAACTCACCATTTGTCTCTCCAGCTCTCTCCAAAATTCAACAAATTCTCTCCAAAATGATCAAATTATCATAAATTCTCTCCAAAATAACATTGTAGCATAGGAGAAAAATAGAAAAAACTAGCCATTTGCAATTGAAGGGCTCAAAATAACTGTCACAAACTCGCCATTAAAATGGCGAGTTTGGACATGATTTATTACTTGGTGACATTGCAGGAATTTTTTTACCAGTCTGCAGAATATGGGAGATATTTGGGATATTCTCTCCGAACAATTTTGAATTAATTCCTATATTTACATTAATTTAGCTACGAACACTTCTGAATTAATCTCTGAGTCTATATTTACATTAATTTTGCTACAAACAGAATTTGAGATCTCTACGAACACTTGACCAGTTTCTGCAGACTGGTTTTTTTATTAGAGAAATTGAATATCTCCCGATATATCCTAGGAATTTACCACCAAATACAATCTGGCATGTAGCCAAAGATCTTTGGAGACATTTTTTGAAGAAAAATATACCATTGTAGTTAAGATCTTAGACTTGGAGTCTTAGTTGGAGACACTTTTCTAATTAATTTCTAAGTTAACATGTAATGATGTATTTATTGATTTTATTGGAGACATTTTGCAGAATTCTGCTCATTTTGGAGACATATTAGATTTGGTTCCTGGAGACAGTAAAATGACATTGGTGCAAATACTGCAATTCTAATAATTCTATTGGTTCATGCCTCAACTTCTTAAGGATAATATATACTATAATTGTATAATAGTAAATACTTTCATTTAAAGCAGCAGCAACATCATATTATTATTCGATAATGATTATGGGTACCTTTCATCCAGAAGGTACCATGGTCCAGAAGGTACCATGGTCCAAAAGCTACCTACAAGCCACAGACCAGGCTACAGATATCATGGTTACTAATTTAACATTTTAACATCCATGATTGCGACGCATTCCGTTCGTTACTCATGGTTACGTTTGTTTGCATTTTTACAATTTCAGTATCTAATTTATGGATATTGTGACGAAGTTAGTAGTAAACTTATATTTATAGCAACGTTTGTTACCTACAAACCTGTAGAAAAGTGTAGGCATAGTAAACAGAATAGTATAGTACCCCAGTTACATGTATTATTCAAATTTATTTTGGGTAGGCTGTGACGTCATGCATAGTAAATAAATAGAAAAGTATACTAAGTTTCGAATTAATTGACGGTGAACTTGATTATATTTTTTAGAGTAGAGTATTGTAGTATTGTAGAGTATTGTAGAGTATTTTTTGATGTTCCAATATTGTACTTGGTATACTTCTCTATTTATTTACTATGACGTCATGTATGTAAGCAAGAGGTCACGTCATAGTAAACCAAGTAGTAAACAGAATTGCGGTGGGTCACGTGGAATAGAGAATTAAGATGGCGGCCAACGCGACCGATCTGACTAATGATCTAATTATCTTGAATAAATCGTCTTCTTCAAGACTAAAAATACAGGCGCGTATACAAGGGGGGGGGGCATTTGGGGCAGATGCCCCCCCCCCTTGAGGTCTGAACTTTTTGAAAATAAATCTACGGATTTATAAAAATATATGGATTAATCCTCTAAATGAAGAAATGTCAATTATTTGATTATTTTTGTCATGCTTGAACACTGTATTTTATAAAAAAAATTAAATTTTTAAATTGCGAAATGGGAGTAATTAAATTGCTTCAAGTCGTATTATGTATAAGCCATTTTGTCCTTAGAGAGTGGATTTCTATCACCCTATTAATAATAGCATTGTTCTTCAATTTAAAAATGTTTTTGAATTTAAGAAGAAATGCGTTGTCCTCAGTCCTGTACTCTGTGATTTGTCAAACACCTTTTTCTTCAACAGTACGCCGAAAATTCATGCTTTCCCAAGATAAATGGAAGGCTGGCTAAATCTTACCACTTGGCACTTGAAAAGGCTCACAAGAGTTCGTGGTCTATCCAATGAAACTGGTTCCATTCACAAGAAAAAGCAAATGAAAACAAAACAAAACAAAACACAAACTGCGATTCAGGAGGTGAAAAGTTTCTTTGAAGAAACCCCTAGTTTTTCTCTCAGAAAAGCTTTTCAGCAGATTTCATCCACTCCAAAACCACGTGGTGGAGGATCGTCATACATTCATTTAGTTTCCGTTTTATCATTGAACTTCAGTTCGACCATTAATGAAAACCACATAAATAGCGGTTTTGTGAGTGGATTATGAAGCAACCATCCAACATTGCCAATTGAATCGTTTGGACAGACGAGAAGTTAATTTGCCTCCATCAAAAACACATCGAAAAAAAAACGAATGAAAATACTCGAAATATCTGGAAAACAAATAATAGGTATTATGCAAAGATAAATTATCTTCGTTGCAATTATTAATGAAATGGTTCCAATTGTTCAAGCATTCCTTAACGAATATGGCAACTTGTTACCAGTTAATGGTTTTCAAAACTCTGATTGCTCCAGCACATTATTTGGCCCAGCCTGCAACTTATTCACTGTGGTGGATGTAAGACCACATTGCACAAATGCAGCTCTAGTATTTTAAAGGAAAAGTTGCGAGGTCGAGTTATTAGCAGAAGTACGGAAATAAAATTCCAGGTCAGCTGCCAGCACACAGTCCAGATCTCAACTCTTTGGACTTTCGCATATGGACTGCTACACAAACTCGAGTTTATAAGCTTATATATAAAAAAATAGATTCCAATGAGTCTCTTATACAATGTGCTCAAATCCCCGCTCGCAAATATAACAATAAGGCTCTCAAGAAAGTATGCAAGAATGTTCTGAAGCGTGCATTGTTCTGTCTTTACATCGGAGGGGGTCATTTTCAACAACTTTTGTAGTACCTTAGGAGATGTGCCTCATATGATATAAGACAATAAATGTTTGATAATTATAAAAATCCTTTCTTTTCCTTCAAAGTGACAAATCTATAATGGTATTTGACTTATTTTAAGTGCTTCTAATTCGTAATTAAAAAATTACGTTATATGATGAAACACAGTGTAGCAGTATGGTTTTGATTAGTTTTGCTGCAGCCAATGATTGAATATTGTGATAAGTTAATAACTATCAGTCTATTAGACTTGATATACAGCTTATGGACTATACATTACAATACATCCACTGACACACTGTGTTCCATCAGAAACAACATTTTTAAATTGCGAATTAGAAGCACTTCTAATGCATCAATTGTCATCATAGATACACCACTTTGATGGAAAAGAAAGTATTATTATTAAACATTTATTGTCCTATATATATGGCTATATCATATAAACCACATCTCCTGTGGCGCTACAAAAGTTGTTGAAAATGACCTCCTCCAGCCTGTAAACAGAACGAAGCAAACTACGAAACATTCTTTCAAATTTCTCAGGGGTCTCCGGGTTATACCTTTCAGCGAAACTTCAAACACTTTGTATAAGAGACACAATGGAATATTCTTTATCATATATAAACTCGAGTTTGTGCAGCAGCCAAGAAGTGAAAATCCAAAGGGTTGAGATATTGATTGTGTACTGGCCAGGAATTTTTCGTTCTTCTGCTAATGAATCGACCTCTAATGAGAAATTCTAGAACTGCATTTGTTCAATGTGGTGGAGCGCCGTCTTGCATCCACCAAAGTGAAGAACGAGATGCAGAATGGTGCAGTATGGGCCAAATAAGGGGTGCTAGTTTGGTATGCGATCTGTGAGGTTAATGTGATATGATTATGCATCAGTATTTTTATTTTAATAATTATGATAATTTTTCTTTTTAAGTAACTGTGATACAAAAGTTACAAAACAAACAATATAGACGAGAAGATATTGTCACAATGCATTAAAAGTAAAAAAATTCATATATTAATTGCTTATTTTTACTTTATATTCAAATAAGTTTAGTAGGATAGGATGTAGTTTATATAATGATATTTTCTTGAAGTATATCCATAATAAGGCTTTGCATATGTAAATGGTATATAACTATTTAAGGAAATAAAATACTAAATATATTTGGTATCTCGTATACCTGTTTGTATCCTTTATATTTGCTAATAAATTCTAAATAGATCGCATGCCAAACCAGTAAATGATGATCAGATCGCATAGCAAACTATCACCAAATAATGTCCTGTAGCAATCTGAGATATGAAACACCATTAACCGATGACAAGTTGCCATCATCTTCAAGGAATGCATGATAAATTATATTCTTTCTTTCAATTAATAATGGTAACAAAGATATTACTTTAGCATCATACCTATCATTTATTCCGTTGATATTTCAGGGATTTTCATTAGTCTACCAGACGATCCTCCACAACGGAGTTATGGTTGGTGAAATCTGCTGAGAAACTGGGGGTTCGGGGGGTTCTTCATAGAAGCTCTTCACATCCTAAATCACTGTTTCTGTTCTTTTTGGTTTTGTTATCATTTGCTTTTCTTGTGAATAGAACCAGTTTCATTGAATAGACCACGAACTCTTGTGAACTTATTCAGGTGGTAAGATTTAGCCGCCCACTTGTCATTGAGAAAAGTATAAATTTTCGACGTACTGTTGAAGAAGAAGGTGTTTTGGCAAACTACACAGTACAGGACGATACATTTCTTCTCAAATTCAAAAACATTTTTAAGGTTTAAGAAAAAGTATTAATAGGATAAAATCCATTCTTTATACTTTATGAACATAATGACGTACTCCCATTTCAAAATTCAAAAAAGGACGCTTCTGACGGAACACAGTGTAAACATGTTCAAAGAAATTAAAATGATCAAATAACTGACCAGTCTGTAGAATTATCCGTAGATTTTTTTTCAGAAACGTTAAATTTTTTGAAAAGTGCCCCCCCCCCCCCCCCTTGACCGAATCCTAGATACGCCCCTGTAAAAATATGTTACTATTTTGGGTGTAAAAAGACCAGTAGCAATTTCATCAACAGTCATTTTTTTTAATTTTCGTCCGTATGACTATAAAGATTGGATAATAACATGCGGTTATGTGGAATTAAAAAAAATATCACCGAAAACGTTATTTAACAAAAGTTGGGTGTGTTGCAGCCATCTTTTGTGTTTGTACTGTACGTACAAACGTACGCACCATTGTTGACATGTGACGTCACAGTCTACCGGGACACGCGTAATATCCCCCCTATAGCTCTGGGATACTATATCTTCTCTGTACTGTGGTGTAGGTTTGGAACGTTTGTTAGTACATAGGTAGGTTCCTACGGTAACCTACCTAGTAACTGATACAGCTGCATTATTATTTTGAATTATAAATTATAAATACAAACGTTTATGGAAATACAAGATCGCGAAAAGCTTGAGCTATTCTCACTAGATGGCTATTTTAAAGAAAGAGAATTATTTTCTTTATAATAGGCCTACTTGTTATTCAGATAACCAAAGGAGATACTACATGATATGCTGATTCCATTAAAACAATAACAAATATCTTAATTAAAATTGAATCATTTTTGTTTATTACTCAATACGGATTAAACAGTATTTGATAGTACGTTTCATACCCTGCCTAACTTCTATATATTTATACTATCAATTAAATATATTTCCAATAATAAAAAGCATATTTCAAGACCTAGAAAATATGTTTTAAGGAATAAAAAGCATATTTCACACTCGTAAGGAATTTAAGCGCATTTTGAAAAGAGTGTCAAAACCTAATTTATAGTTAGGGATGTGACAATATGCAGCATAAAATATGCATAATTTTTGACGCGATATGCAGCATATTATATGCCTATTTATGCATATATATGCAAAAAAGTCAATGTGCATACATGCTGAACAAAAATGCATATTGGAAATGTGCATATTATATGTCAGAAATTATTCAATATAGTGTGCATATTACATGCCAAAACTTAATTACTGAAATTAAAATAAAGTTAATCTGTATATAGTTATGTTTTGAATGCAATTGTACTTTGGTGGTTTGAATGGAACTTACAATAAATCGAAGGTTTTTATTTTTACTGTGAAATGTTTAACGTTAGAAAACAAAATATAACAAAGCTGTTTCAAATTTAGACTTTTTTAATAGTAAGTCAATTTCAAATATACACATTCAATTTCAAACAGTGGAATTGGACTTTATTGTTAAATGGTATTTAAGGTTTCCAACAGTGAATCTCGATCCTATTATCTGCTAATGTATTTTTGTACTGGGAAAGAACCCGTTCTACATCACAAGAAACAAGAGGGGCGAATGTTTCTTTCAGCCAAATCAGTCTTCTAAACTCTACCCTACATTCAAATATCACATTCCATTACTTTAGTCATGACTCGAAAATTATAAACCATATTGTTAGACCAGCGGTTCACTTTAAATGATCTCCAACTATAAACAGCGACACTAAGTTATTAAATGGTAAAGTTAAACCATTTTGTGTTTAATTCTTAAAATAAATATATACGTTTTATAAAGTTGATATATTTCGAGTAGTAAAACTCTCTAAAATAATTGTACCTATTCATTTATTTATTAATTACTACTAATATTTACTAAACACCAAGAGTCATATTATTTATTTATACTTTTGTAGTTTCAATATTGCTCCTACAAACTTTTTGTAATTTGAATAATTCGTTTGATGAAAATTTACTGTGTCCACAGTTAAAATAGTTTTCTATGCCGGAGTCCAGAAGAAAATGGCATAGATTAGACATTTACATGTTAAAAATTGACCAAGAAGTGCATATTTCTCGGTTAGCATATATGCACACGTGCATATTTTATGCTCTTGAAATTTATGCAGAGGACTGCATATATGCACAATGTCACATCCCTAATTATAGGAAACAAAAGGAGCAAATGTTTCCTTCGGCCAAATTCAGTCTTCTAAACTACCCTACATTCAAATATCACAATCCGTTCATTAGTTTAGTCATGACTCGAAAATCAAAATCAATCTTGTTAGACCAGCGAATCCCTTTAAAGTTTAAAGGATCTCCAGCTATTAGCAGCTACACAAATTATTAATTGTCATTTTATGTTAAATTTATACAGTTGAGTTTAATTACTTGAATAAATCTATTTCATATTTTTCGAGTAGTATAACTCTAAAATAACTGTATTCATTACTTTAACAATTACTATAAATATATAAATTTATTAATACATTAGTAGTTTCAAACTTTAAATTTGAATAATTAGTAGGGTTGTGACAATATTCTTTTGGCTTAAAGAATTATTCTTTATGCTTTTTAGCAATAAAGCATATTTTTTGAAATAAAGAATATTCTCAAAATATGCTTTTAGTTAATCGAATAGTCCAAGTGACTGCAAATGAAACACAAACTAATTTTTATGGTTTGAATGAATGATTCAAGAAGTTTTAAGTTTAAAAGACTAGGTGTGGAAATTATCTTATTGAATTATTGGAACCTGTAAGGCAATAATTAGTAGTAAAAATTTTAATAAGGAAAACACAATAAGAGTTGCCATTTTGTGTTACGCTTTTATACCTATTGTAAACGGTTACTATTCTTTGGTGCAACCCTCCATTAGCGACACTTTTGCAGTTTATTTCTGATTGAACATCAAAATATATGTTTATCGTGGGGCGTGCTAGCCCCCGAACCCCACTGCCAGGTCATTAAAAAATCATGAAATGTGCAGTACAACAACCTAGCGAACACAACAAACTACAATAAATCGAATGAGGGAATGCATCTTACAAATTAGCTAATATTAGAAATAAAGTAAAATAAGAGAGGAATATATAATTTAAAAAAAAAAATATTGTATTATTTAAATTGGTATAACTATAATGTATATTATTTAATATTTTTTATTTTAATCAATAAATAAAACGAAAAAATCGGATTAATGGCACGTTCCCATTGTAAACGGTGCTAAGACGTTTCGTTACTATAGGACGATTCGTTACCAGATTTTTTGTTCCCAGACGAACCTTTAGTTTTTAAATTTGAAATGAGTTAAGACTACAAATTATAGCAGATAACAGACGTAGAATTTGTTGAAATTTTAGTTAAATGTATTACACACTCGTTATATGTTTAATATTAATTTCCTGTTAGACTAGCTCAGCTATATTAAATTACCTATTGTTTAAATAACCATGTATTACTTTTAATGAGGAACGGACGTAAGGTCTAAAGTCTAACACACTTCCGTCGAGTGTTAAATACCCCTGGTTGTAGAACCAGAAGGTAGTCTGTCTTTAACATTACTCAGAGAGAGATATGATTCACTCATCTCTCTATATAGACTTCTAATTGTATAACATATTTACTCTTTAAATAAACTCTATGTCTTAACGTTGTTAACCCACTGTTATTTAACCTAATTCTAACAGGTTATGGGCCCAGTGAACGATAAGAGTTTATAAATCAAATTATGTTTAAAACAAATTAGAAGTCTATTACAGTAATAAATATAAAAACGAAGTGCAGTGAAAAAAGTGTTAAAAAATATGAAACTTATACGCTCGAACGCTTGTGTAATCATATCGTGTTAACGCGCTAATGAGGTCAATTAAAATGATTGCTCTAGCGAAAAATGTACTTGTTTTATAAATATAATTATTTAGTATTTGAGCGGAAGAGGTGTCAAGAGAGGCCACAAATTACCTTTAAATCTGTGACCTTATCCTTTGGTAAACAGTCTTTCAACAAAAGGTTCTTGCGAACTAAGACTTGTGTTGCTGTTCCAATTAAATATTAATAATTATATTCAGTGAAGTTATTCTTATGAATTAGAATAATTTTTAAAACATCAATTCAGTTAAACAGTAAATCAAGTTAACTGATTTGTTTGTTTATGTTTGTTAAGTATTGAATGATAATAAATACTTTCAACAAAAAGGTTCTTGCGAACTAAGACTTGTGTTGCTGTTCCAATTGAATATTAATAATTATATTCAGTTATTCTTATGAATTAGAATAATGTTAAAACATCAATTCAGTTAAACAGTAAATCAATTTAACTGCATTGTTTGTTTATGTTTGTTAAGTATTGAAAGATAATAAATACTTTGAAAACATGTCTTCAAATAAGTTACAGGGGATTGCTCCCCTAGACGGAAATAATTACCCCACCTGGAGGATACAAATGAAGATGTATCTCTTACGAGAGAAACTGATGGATTTTGCTGAAGGATCTAAACCAGTTCCAATTGATTCAGCTCCAACTGAGGTGAAGAATGCCTATGCTAATAATTATAATAAGGCTCTGGCAGATATAGTACTATCCATTTCACCGGATCAATTGTACTTAGTTGGACAACCCACGGATCCACACGCTGTCTGGACCACCCTTCAAGAAACGTTTCAAAAAAACACGTGGGCGAACAAATTTCGACTGAAGAAAAAGCTCTACAATTTAAAATTGAAGTCTCCCGAACTACTCGACTTTCATTTGAAAGAACTAACTGAAGTTTTTCAAGAGCTTGCCTTGTTAAATCAAGTGATCAGTGAAGAGGATAAAGTTATTTGTCTCCTTTCTTCTCTACCAGAGCCGTTTGAAGTGCTTGTCACCGCACTTGAAGCTCAGACAGACATCCCTAACTGGATTACCGTAGCTGACACACTCCGGAGAGAAGCTGAAAAGTTGAGTATTAAATCCAATAATGCATTGGCATTATCCAATACTCAGAATTATGCTGGAGTAAATAAACAGTCCATCATTTGTCATTTTTGCAAAAAGATGGGACACCTGAAGAAAGACTGCTTTAAATTTAAACGATCTTCTCAAACTAACAGAACTCAAAACCAGCCAAATGTTGTAAATGTAAGTCATATAGAACTAAATCACACAATGTATGCTAATGATATCGCTCTTTGTAACAAATATGCCGACAGTAATATTTGGATAATAGATTCAGGCTCTTCATCACACATGAGTGGTGATAAAAATTTATGTAAAGATTTTGCAAATATTAGCAAACCTATCAATGTTAAAGTAGGAAATGGAGATGTCTTACAAGCTATTTCACTAGGAAATGTTTCTGTTATTGTGAATATACCAGGTGGTGGAATTAGAACATGTAAAATAAATGATGTACTATATGTGCCAAATCTAGCTTTTAATCTACTATCAGTGTCAAAAATGACAAGTAATAATAAATCTATTATTTTTGAAGATGATAAATGTAAAATTTTGAACGAGAATAAAGAGTTAATTGCTGAGGCTAACTGTGTTGGTCAACTCTATTATCTTAATACTTTAGTTCATAAAGCTGCAGTAACTGTCGATCAAAATAAAGTAAACATTCTATGGCACAGAAGGCTCGGTCATATAGGTAAAGATAACTTGACTAAAATGATCCGAACTAAATCAGTTAATGGTCTGGATAGTAAATTAAAAGCTATAGAAGGCGTGTGTGAACACTGCTGTAATGGGAAAATGCATAAAATATCTTTTTCTACAAGCATTAAGAAAAATTGTAAACCTCTGGATTTAATCCACACAGATGTCTGTGGGAAAATTACTCCCACTTCCAGGGGTAATAATTCATATTTTCTGACCTTTATTGATCATGCTACTCGATACTCCTGGATATATGTTATTGCACATAAGAGTGATGTGTTTCAGAAGTTTTTGGAATGGAAAGCTATGGTTGAAAATATTTATGAAAGGAAAATTAAAACCTTGCAGTCAGATAATGGAGGAGAATATACCTCAAATAAGTTTGAATCATATTTACTAAATGAAGGTATCATTCACCAGAAATCTATTCCTAAAACTCCTGAACAAAATGGGTTAGCTGAAAGATTTAATAGAACTATTATGGAAAAAGTTAGATGTATGTTATCTGATTCAGGAATTGATAAGGAATTCTGGGGTGAAGCACTATATACTGCAAATTATCTTAATAATAGATGCATTAATTCATTTTTAGTAAATAAAACTCCATATGAAGCTTTAAATCTTAGAAAACCAAATGTTAGTCATGTAAAAGTTTTTGGATGCACTGGGTATGCGCATATTTCTCGAGATGAACGATCAAAATTAGAAAATAAAGCTACCAAATGTCTGTTTATTGGCTATGGCACAGTTACTAAAGGGTATAAGATGTATGATGTTGAATCTAAAAGAATCTTCTTTTCCAGGAATGTAACCTTTGATGAATCAATTTCACCTAAGATTGAGAGCCCTCAACTGAGTGAGACTCCTACCTCTCCACTGGTGTTCCCTTCAGAAGATTCAGAACCTGCTGGGCCTGAAAACCAAACTCCTGACGATACTCCTCCAATAATCCTCCCTGAGGCGCAACCTGTACCAGCTATCAGTCCTGATGAGGATCTTAGACGATCGTCTAGAACTCGTAGAGCTCCTATTAGATATGGTAGTTGGGAGTATGATCATTTTGAGGAGGAAGAGGAGGGTTTATTAGTCAATGGGAATATCAATATCGAACCTAGGTCGGTATCTGAGGCTCTTAATAGCGGTTCTGAATCCTCTAAATGGAAACATGCCATGGAGAGGGAATTAAATGCTTTTGAGAAACACAAAGTTTTTGAACTCGTAAAACCTACCTCAGATTTAAACATAATTAAATCTAAATGGGTGTTTAAAAGAAAAAAGGGATCTGATGGTAGAGTGGTTTCATATAAAGCTAGATTAGTCGCTCAGGGTTTTTTACAGAGACCTGGAATCGACTATGATGAAATTTTTGCTCCTGTAGTGAGATTTGAATCGGTGCGAACCATGTTATCTTTAGCAGCTAATCAAAAATTATTTGTACATCACTTGGATGTCAATTCTGCTTTTTTGAATGGGGATCTTAAAGAAAATGTTTATATTAGACAGCCTCCTGGCTATGCTATTCCAGGAAAAGAAGATTTAGTATGTAAAATTAATAAATCTATGTATGGATTAAAACAATCACCCAAATGTTGGAATGATGCATATCTTAAATCCTTAGGATTTATTCAGTCCTCTTGTGACTCATGTATATATGTTAAATTAATCAATAACTCTTCATGCTTCATTTCTGTGTATGTAGATGATATTATTGTAGCATGTAAGAACTATGAACTAAAATCAAGATTGATTTAAGTGCTAAATTTGAGATGAAAGACTTAGGAAAATTACCCTATTTCTTAGGCATAAAAGTCGTACAAGCCGCAAATAAAATAGCCCTAAATCAATCTTCATTTGTCAACGAGTTATTAGATAGATTTGAATTCAATAATTGTAAACCTATTTTAACCCCTGCTGATGTTAATTCTCATTTGGAACCAACTACTGAGGATTGTGAATTAGTAGATAAAACTAAATATCAGTCAGCTGTAGGTGCCTTATTGTATCTATCTACTAAAACTAGACCGGACATAACTTATGCTGTTGGAAATGTCTCTAAATTTTGTTCCAATCCAAACACTAAGCACTGGTCTGCAATTAAGAGAATATTTAGATACCTAAAAGGCACACCTGATCTTGGCATTACATATGGTAATGAAGATTCTGAGTTGATAGGTTATTCAGATGCCGACTGGGCAGGAAACAGAGTTGATAGGAAAAGTACTTCTGGCCAATGCTTTATGTTAAATAATTCCATTATTTCTTGGCGCTCTGTGAAACAGTCATGTGTTGCTTTATTAACGGCTGAAGCTGAATATGTTTCCCTCTCTGGAGCCTCCCAAGAAGCTGTATTTCTAAATAAATTACTATTAGATCTTAAAGTACCAAATAAGAATCCTATAGTTTTGTTTGAGGCTAATCAGTCAGCTATTTGTATTGCTAAAAATGCAAAAAATCATCCTAGATCGAAACACATTGATATTAAATTTCATTACATTAGAGATCTTGTTGCTTCAAACACAATTAAACTTGTGTATTGCCCCAGTGAAACTATGCTTGCTGACATATTCACTAAACCTTTGCCTATTGATAGATTTACCAAATTAGTTGAATTAATAGGTATGAAAAATATATAATGTCGTGTGAGGAGGAGTGTTGAAATTTTAGTTAAATGTATTACACACTCGTTATATGTTTAATATTAATTTCCTGTTAGACTAGCTCAGCTATATTAAATTACCTATTGTTTAAATAACCATGTATTACTTTTAATGAGGAACGGACGTAAGGTCTAAAGTCTAACACACTTCCGTCGAGTGTTAAATACCCCTGGTTGTAGAACCAGAAGGTAGTCTGTCTTTAACATTACTCAGAGAGAGATATGATTCACTCATCTCTCTATATAGACTTCTAATTGTATAACATATTTACTCTTTAAATAAACTCTATGTCTTAACGTTGTTAACCCACTGTTATTTAACCTAATTCTAACAGGTTATGGGCCCAGTGAACGATAAGAGTTTATAAATCAAATTATGTTTAAAACAAATTAGAAGTCTATTACAGTAATAAATATAAAAACGAAGTGCAGTGAAAAAAGTGTTAAAAAATATGAAACTTATACGCTCGAACGCTTGTGTAATCATATCGTGTTAACGCGCTAATGAGGTCAATTAAAATGATTGCTCTAGCGAAAAATGTACTTGTTTTATAAATATAATTATTTAGTATTTGAGCGGAAGAGGTGTCAAGAGAGGCCACAAATTACCTTTAAATCTGTGACCTTATCCTTTGGTAAACAGTCTTTCAACAAAAGGTTCTTGCGAACTAAGACTTGTGTTGCTGTTCCAATTAAATATTAATAATTATATTCAGTGAAGTTATTCTTATGAATTAGAATAATTTTTAAAACATCAATTCAGTTAAACAGTAAATCAAGTTAACTGATTTGTTTGTTTATGTTTGTTAAGTATTGAATGATAATAAATACTTTCAACAAAAAGGTTCTTGCGAACTAAGACTTGTGTTGCTGTTCCAATTGAATATTAATAATTATATTCAGTTATTCTTATGAATTAGAATAATGTTAAAACATCAATTCAGTTAAACAGTAAATCAATTTAACTGCATTGTTTGTTTATGTTTGTTAAGTATTGAAAGATAATAAATACTTTGAAAACATGTCTTCAAATAAGTTACAGGGGATTGCTCCCCTAGACGGAAATAATTACCCCACCTGGAGGATACAAATGAAGATGTATCTCTTACGAGAGAAACTGATGGATTTTGCTGAAGGATCTAAACCAGTTCCAATTGATTCAGCTCCAACTGAGGTGAAGAATGCCTATGCTAATAATTATAATAAGGCTCTGGCAGATATAGTACTATCCATTTCACCGGATCAATTGTACTTAGTTGGACAACCCACGGATCCACACGCTGTCTGGACCACCCTTCAAGAAACGTTTCAAAAAAACACGTGGGCGAACAAATTTCGACTGAAGAAAAAGCTCTACAATTTAAAATTGAAGTCTCCCGAACTACTCGACTTTCATTTGAAAGAACTAACTGAAGTTTTTCAAGAGCTTGCCTTGTTAAATCAAGTGATCAGTGAAGAGGATAAAGTTATTTGTCTCCTTTCTTCTCTACCAGAGCCGTTTGAAGTGCTTGTCACCGCACTTGAAGCTCAGACAGACATCCCTAACTGGATTACCGTAGCTGACACACTCCGGAGAGAAGCTGAAAAGTTGAGTATTAAATCCAATAATGCATTGGCATTATCCAATACTCAGAATTATGCTGGAGTAAATAAACAGTCCATCATTTGTCATTTTTGCAAAAAGATGGGACACCTGAAGAAAGACTGCTTTAAATTTAAACGATCTTCTCAAACTAACAGAACTCAAAACCAGCCAAATGTTGTAAATGTAAGTCATATAGAACTAAATCACACAATGTATGCTAATGATATCGCTCTTTGTAACAAATATGCCGACAGTAATATTTGGATAATAGATTCAGGCTCTTCATCACACATGAGTGGTGATAAAAATTTATGTAAAGATTTTGCAAATATTAGCAAACCTATCAATGTTAAAGTAGGAAATGGAGATGTCTTACAAGCTATTTCACTAGGAAATGTTTCTGTTATTGTGAATATACCAGGTGGTGGAATTAGAACATGTAAAATAAATGATGTACTATATGTGCCAAATCTAGCTTTTAATCTACTATCAGTGTCAAAAATGACAAGTAATAATAAATCTATTATTTTTGAAGATGATAAATGTAAAATTTTGAACGAGAATAAAGAGTTAATTGCTGAGGCTAACTGTGTTGGTCAACTCTATTATCTTAATACTTTAGTTCATAAAGCTGCAGTAACTGTCGATCAAAATAAAGTAAACATTCTATGGCACAGAAGGCTCGGTCATATAGGTAAAGATAACTTGACTAAAATGATCCGAACTAAATCAGTTAATGGTCTGGATAGTAAATTAAAAGCTATAGAAGGCGTGTGTGAACACTGCTGTAATGGGAAAATGCATAAAATATCTTTTTCTACAAGCATTAAGAAAAATTGTAAACCTCTGGATTTAATCCACACAGATGTCTGTGGGAAAATTACTCCCACTTCCAGGGGTAATAATTCATATTTTCTGACCTTTATTGATCATGCTACTCGATACTCCTGGATATATGTTATTGCACATAAGAGTGATGTGTTTCAGAAGTTTTTGGAATGGAAAGCTATGGTTGAAAATATTTATGAAAGGAAAATTAAAACCTTGCAGTCAGATAATGGAGGAGAATATACCTCAAATAAGTTTGAATCATATTTACTAAATGAAGGTATCATTCACCAGAAATCTATTCCTAAAACTCCTGAACAAAATGGGTTAGCTGAAAGATTTAATAGAACTATTATGGAAAAAGTTAGATGTATGTTATCTGATTCAGGAATTGATAAGGAATTCTGGGGTGAAGCACTATATACTGCAAATTATCTTAATAATAGATGCATTAATTCATTTTTAGTAAATAAAACTCCATATGAAGCTTTAAATCTTAGAAAACCAAATGTTAGTCATGTAAAAGTTTTTGGATGCACTGGGTATGCGCATATTTCTCGAGATGAACGATCAAAATTAGAAAATAAAGCTACCAAATGTCTGTTTATTGGCTATGGCACAGTTACTAAAGGGTATAAGATGTATGATGTTGAATCTAAAAGAATCTTCTTTTCCAGGAATGTAACCTTTGATGAATCAATTTCACCTAAGATTGAGAGCCCTCAACTGAGTGAGACTCCTACCTCTCCACTGGTGTTCCCTTCAGAAGATTCAGAACCTGCTGGGCCTGAAAACCAAACTCCTGACGATACTCCTCCAATAATCCTCCCTGAGGCGCAACCTGTACCAGCTATCAGTCCTGATGAGGATCTTAGACGATCGTCTAGAACTCGTAGAGCTCCTATTAGATATGGTAGTTGGGAGTATGATCATTTTGAGGAGGAAGAGGAGGGTTTATTAGTCAATGGGAATATCAATATCGAACCTAGGTCGGTATCTGAGGCTCTTAATAGCGGTTCTGAATCCTCTAAATGGAAACATGCCATGGAGAGGGAATTAAATGCTTTTGAGAAACACAAAGTTTTTGAACTCGTAAAACCTACCTCAGATTTAAACATAATTAAATCTAAATGGGTGTTTAAAAGAAAAAAGGGATCTGATGGTAGAGTGGTTTCATATAAAGCTAGATTAGTCGCTCAGGGTTTTTTACAGAGACCTGGAATCGACTATGATGAAATTTTTGCTCCTGTAGTGAGATTTGAATCGGTGCGAACCATGTTATCTTTAGCAGCTAATCAAAAATTATTTGTACATCACTTGGATGTCAATTCTGCTTTTTTGAATGGGGATCTTAAAGAAAATGTTTATATTAGACAGCCTCCTGGCTATGCTATTCCAGGAAAAGAAGATTTAGTATGTAAAATTAATAAATCTATGTATGGATTAAAACAATCACCCAAATGTTGGAATGATGCATATCTTAAATCCTTAGGATTTATTCAGTCCTCTTGTGACTCATGTATATATGTTAAATTAATCAATAACTCTTCATGCTTCATTTCTGTGTATGTAGATGATATTATTGTAGCATGTAAGAACTATGAACTAAAATCAAGATTGATTTAAGTGCTAAATTTGAGATGAAAGACTTAGGAAAATTACCCTATTTCTTAGGCATAAAAGTCGTACAAGCCGCAAATAAAATAGCCCTAAATCAATCTTCATTTGTCAACGAGTTATTAGATAGATTTGAATTCAATAATTGTAAACCTATTTTAACCCCTGCTGATGTTAATTCTCATTTGGAACCAACTACTGAGGATTGTGAATTAGTAGATAAAACTAAATATCAGTCAGCTGTAGGTGCCTTATTGTATCTATCTACTAAAACTAGACCGGACATAACTTATGCTGTTGGAAATGTCTCTAAATTTTGTTCCAATCCAAACACTAAGCACTGGTCTGCAATTAAGAGAATATTTAGATACCTAAAAGGCACACCTGATCTTGGCATTACATATGGTAATGAAGATTCTGAGTTGATAGGTTATTCAGATGCCGACTGGGCAGGAAACAGAGTTGATAGGAAAAGTACTTCTGGCCAATGCTTTATGTTAAATAATTCCATTATTTCTTGGCGCTCTGTGAAACAGTCATGTGTTGCTTTATTAACGGCTGAAGCTGAATATGTTTCCCTCTCTGGAGCCTCCCAAGAAGCTGTATTTCTAAATAAATTACTATTAGATCTTAAAGTACCAAATAAGAATCCTATAGTTTTGTTTGAGGCTAATCAGTCAGCTATTTGTATTGCTAAAAATGCAAAAAATCATCCTAGAT
>CANNZV010001728.1:0-132681 GCA_947561585.1 Caprella mutica
AAATTACATAAATAGGAATATTTTTCAATAAAACAACTCCGTTCCGGTAATTCATTCTCCGTTCCGGTAATTCATTCTCCGTTCCGGTAATTCATGTCCCGTTCCGGTAATTGTATGAACCGCTCTGTGACTAATTATTGGAAAAAAACAAATGAATAACTATGAAAGAAAGTATGCCTCTCTCAAGTCTCAGCCCTCAGGCTCTCTGTGATTGGCTGGTATCAGTTGTATGCCTCTCTCTAATTGGCTGATATGCTCTCAATTATATATTATGGTATGTTTACTTGTGATAAATGATAATTAGGTTGGTATAAAAATATAGGTAAATTGAAGACTGTCTCCTATCAAAATTGGAATTAACTTTTGACGTCTGGCGACTGCATTACTAATTTTTGTTGACTTATTTAAAAAAAAGATATATGGTGACTCAATGAACATTCTCTGAAACTAGGCAAAATTCAACAAATTCTCTCCAAAATGATCAAATTTTCATAAATTCTCTCCAAAATAACATTGTAGCATAGGAAAAAAAATAGATGCAACTCGCCATTCGCAATTGAAGGGCTCAAAATAACTGTCACAAACTCGCCATTAAAATGGTGAGTTTGGACATGCTTTATTACTTGGGCCGTAGGCGCCAGATTGCCACCAGACTCCAGAAAATGGTAAACTGTTCTCCAAGAAATCCCCTATTTTGGCTTTTGTTCTCAGTAAAATACATGTAAACATAGAAGGAAATTTAGGAATGTTCGCACAGAAAATGTTAAAAATGTCCCATATTGTGCAAATTGGGATTGCCAGTCTGTATTTCGTGGTAAATTCCACCGACATGTCGGTGGAATTTTTTCCTCTTTGAAAATAATATTCAGGCAAAGTCGGTGGAATTTCAGCTATTTATTCCGATGTTACCATTAATCCAGTCTGTATTTGCTATTTGGTGCACAAAATTCCACTGACTTTTTGAAAAAGCTGAAAATTTCCACTAATTTGGCTGATCCACCAACATTTTACCAATTTTTCTACCGAAAATTAATGGTAACATAGGAATAAGTAGCTAAAAATCCACCGACTTTGTCAGAATATTATTTTCAAAGGGGAAAATTCCAACGACATGTCGGTGGAATTTACCACAAAATACAGACTGGCCATTAATTTTCGGTGGTTAAATAAATTGGGAAAATGCCAGTCTGAAAAGTACAGCAAGATTTGTTGATTGATCCTGTGCCCAAGTCCTATTTAATTCCTATGTTCCCATGTTATTTGCTGCGCCCAAATCCCAATTTCTGTAAAAAATTCTGAGTCTGTGGAGAAATTCTTTTCAGTCTGGGGAAAAACTGAAAATGTTGGTGGATCAGCTAAATTAATGGAAATTATGGTGGATTTTTTTCAGCTTTTTGCAGAAGTCAGTGGAATTTTGTGCTAAATTACTAAATTCCCAGTCTGCAGAATATGTATATTCTCTCCGAACAATTTTGAATTAATTCCTATATTTACATTAATTTTGCTATGAACACTTCTGAATTAATCCCTATATTTACATTGATTTTGCTACGAACAGAATAAGAGATCTCTACGAACACTTTACCAGTTTCTGCAGACTGCCAGGACTGGCTAAATTCCCAGACTGCGGGAACTGGGATACTGTTCTCCAAGAAATCCTATGTTTCAGCTTCTGTTCTCAGTAGAATACATGTAAATATATGAAGAAATTAAGGATTGTTCGCCCAGAAAATGTTAAAAATGTCCCATATTCTGCAGACTGGCTAAATTCCAATGATGTATCAAGAGATATTCAATTTCTCTAATAAAAAAATTCCAGCAATGTCAGAGGCTCTTTAGCTATTAATTCCTATATTACCATTAATTTTGGGAGGGGAAACTGGAAAAATGTTGGAGGACTAGACAAATTGATGAAAAATGTTGGCCAGTCTGCAAAGCATGCACAATCAGTTTCCAGATATTTAATTTTTGAAGCAATTTGTCTCCAAAGAATTTAAAATTTCTTTCCAAAATGACCAAAAATTTCTAAATTCTCTCCACTAATCACATCATTTATATGTAAACATAAGAATTATTTAAGAAATTGTTGCCGGATAATCCAGGACCAGTCTGTATTTGATGCACTAAATCCCCAGTCTGCCAGTCTGTATTTCATGGTAAATTCGACCGACATGTCGGTGGAATTTTTTCCTTTTGAAAATGATATTCTGGCAAAGTCGGTGGATTTTTAGCTATTTATTCCTATGTTACCATTAATTTTCGGTGGATAAATTGGGAAAATGTTGGTGGATCAGCCAAATTACTGGAAATTTATGGTGGATTTTTTCAGCTTTTTGAAAAAGTCAGTGGGATTTTGTGCACCAAATACAGACTGGCCAGTCTGCAGAACATGAGACATTTTTAACATTTTCTGTGCGAACAATCCTTAATTTCCTCCTATATGTACATGTATTTTACTGAGAACAGAAGCCAAATTAGAGGATTTCTTAGAGAATACTTTACCAGTTACTGCAGTCTGGCTAAATCCCACTGACTTTTTCAAAAAGCTGAAAAAATCAACCAAAAATGTCTAGTATTTTCGCTGATCCACCAACATTTTCCCAATTTATCCATCGAAAATTAATGGTAACATAGGAATAAATAGCTAAAAATCCACCGACTTTGCCAGAATATTGTTTTCAAAGGGGAAAAATTCTACGGACTTGTCGGTGGAATTTACCATGAAATACAGACTTGAAATTTCAGGAGACAAATTTCACAGCCTCAACAGTCGCCGTACCAGATTGTATTAGCTGTTGTCCAAGAGCCGCCATTTCACCAACAGGTTATTTGAAGAGCCGTGGGGATATCATATCTGAGCCGTGGGGATATCATATCTGAGCCGTCGGATAAAAAATGCGAGCCGTGGTATAAAAAATGCGAGCCGTGGTATATAAAATGCGAGCCGTGGTATAAAAAATGCGAGCCGTGGTGTAGGCGTAGACTATAGCCAGTCTGCAAAAGATGCAATAGTGGAGATGCATGAAGCATTGTAGTTGTGATTTTGTGAAGTTTATCCAGTGACTATTGAGGCCTTGAAATTAGTCTCCTGAATTATTCGTCAACAATTTTCTAATTAATTCCTATGTTTACATGTATTTATTGGAGAGTATTACTATTTGAGATTTTTAGCCATTTTGGAGAGAAATTGCCCCAAAAATTAAATATCTGGAGACTGATTGTGCATGCTTTGCAGACTGGAAAAAGTACAGGCTACAGCAGGATTTGTGGTCCAATTGTGGATTAATCCGGCGCCCAAGTTTTATTTAATTCCTATGTTCCCATGTTATTTGCTGCGCCCAAATCCCAATTTCTGTAAAATGTATTCGGTCTGAGAGACTGAGACTCAGAGGAGTCTAGGAGACCTTCTTTTCAGACTGGCCATGTATAAGAGTATATCAGTTAAGGGCACCGTTCCCAGATTTTGAAAAGTTTTTTATTATTGAAGCTACGGTTGTGAAATGAATTCTAAGATGTTTTTGTGTCTTGACATTTTTTCGATTCGACCCATAGAAAACAAGTTATTCGAATTTCGAACAGTGTGTAAATTAATAAATGGATACTACAATTTTGTAGCTATGACATTATGGTTTTTTGCATTCGATTCTCTATAAACTGTGGAAGCGTTTTTTTGATTTTTCGAATTGGTTTTCGAATTATTGAAATTTTTAGTGAAACAAAAAATGATTGAAAAAAATAAATTTCAAAATTCAATATTTTGAAAAATAATTCGAAAATTAAATAAAACACTTCCAGAGTTTGTAGAGAATTCCGGGGAGAATCGAATGCAAAAAACTGCAAAACCGTAGCTTCTACCGAAAAAAGCCTTAGGCTTTTGAATTACATGATTTGTAGATATCTGAAGTAACGAGTAATCTCCATTCAAAATTTGATAATCTGGCACACAGCATACTACTCTCGCGAAGGTCTGCGGGTAACTGAGGAATATTTCTTTGCAAACCTTAGTGGGCGTGTTATTAGTGGTAGGTTAGATACCAGATAGAGTGAGATAATTAATTATTACGAATTATAATTGGCTGAGAGATGGTTTTTAGAGTACATATTGACTCCCTACCCCCCGGCCCTCTTTTCCCTTTCTCCCTCTCCCCAGGGGGGGTTAGAGTTACACAATACCTCTGGTATTTTGCACACACTAAAAGAAGGTTATAAAGCAACTATTTACACAATAAAAAAAAAAATGATGAAATTTTGAGATTTCTTCGCGGAGGGTAACCTTAAAGCCAATTAATTGGCTTAGATTTCAAAAGGTCACAACTCAGATATGTCTAATTGGCTTAAAATTTTGAATTAATTCCTATGTTCCCATGTTAATTTTGTTTTTGGCTTGAAATCTTCAAAAAAAAAAGAGCCAAATTGACTTGGCTTAGAATTTTTATGAAATTTTGGCTCCATAATTGGCTTACAATTTTCCAGCCTCCGAATCATGGTCGAGATTCAGATACCAGTCTGCGAAAGATGCAATCATGCATGAAGTTGTGAAGTTTATCCGGTGACTGTTAAGGTCTTTAAGTTAGTCTCCTGAATTGTTCAGCAACAATTTTCTAATTAATTCTTATATTTACATGTAATAATTCATATTGGAGAGTATTTTGAGATATTTTTAGCCATTTTGGAGAGAAATTGCCCCAAAAATTAAATATCTGGAGACTGCCGCCTCAGACTGATTGTACATGCTTTGCAGACTGGTCGAGATATAGCGCAATTAAGTTTCCGATAGGCTAAATTAAGTTCCAGATTGTATTTGGTGGTAAATTCCAGTGATATGTTGGCAGATATTTAATTTTTTGAGGAGAAACTGGAAAAATGGTGGAGGACTAGACAAATTGATGAAAAATGTTGTCTTTGACAGCTATTTCTCATATTTTTGAAAAAGTCAGAGGAGTTCAGTGAACGAAAATAGAAATACAAACTGGTCTGTTAAGGTACATTAACATCACAAATGAGTATATCGTGGGGTGTGAATCTAAAAATCTAGAAGGCTGAAAGCCTTATGTTTTGTTATGTTTGTTTAAACCTTTATATAAAACTTTGTTATGTTTGTTTAAAACTTTGTTATTCCTACCAAGAACTTAATTGCGCTACATTTCGAAAACGAAGCATTTGCACAGCAAATGGTATTCATGAAAAAATGTCTTAAAATGACTCCTTTAACCTATATTAAGTGTCAAAATATCGAAAATCGTTGGGGACCTAAAGCACCAATTTACACCTATAAGTTTTTAAATTATATTATGAAATAATTAGAAATATAAGCTGTTATATTAGGGTCAAGCAGGTAAATTGCGGCCCACTAACCCAGTCTGCAAAGTATGCACAATCAGTCTCCAGATATTTAATTTTTGGGGCAATTTGTCTCCAAAGATCCATGTTTCAGATACTGGAAAATTGTAAGCCAATTTTTGAGCCAAAATTTCACAGAAATTCTGAGCCAAGCAATTTGGCTCATTTTTAAAGATTTCAAGCTAGAATTAACATGGGAATATAGGAATTAATTCAAAATTCTAAGCCAATTAGACATATCTGAGTTTTGACCTTTTGAAATTTAAGCAAATTAATTGGCTTTAACTGACATACTCTGTAACATGGCCAAAGATTTTCAAATTTCTCTCCTAAATGGCCAAAAATCTCTAAATTCTCTCCACTAATTACTTGCAAACATAGGAATTAATTAGAACATTGTCGCCGGATAATTTAGGAGACTAATTTCAAGGCCTCAATAGTTGCTGGATCAACTTCATGCATCTTTTGCAGACTGGCCACTAACTAACTAGTCTAACTGCGGCCTCTGACAACAGAATTTAAAGAAATGTTATTGCTTCAAAACACTCGTTATAAACATGAAGTAATAAATTATAGCATGCACAGGCCCGCCGCCCACTCTGGAAAATACCTTACGCTAAAAGATGAATATTAGCCAGTCTGCACAATATGGGAGATATTTGGGATATTCTCTTCAAACAATTTTTAGTTAATTTCTATATTTACATTCATTTTGCTACAAGCACTTCTAAATAAATTCCTATATTTATATTAATTTTGCTACAAACACTTCTGAATTAATCCCTATATTCACATTAATTTTGATACAAACAGAATAAGAGATTTCTACAAACACTTTACCTACCAGTTTCTTCAGACTAGCCAAAAGTCTGTAAAATATCCTCCAAAATGTAATTTACTCGTCTTAAATTTTTAATAAAATAACTGTTTAATAACCATAAGGGTGGATTGGCATAAGGGATGCATAAGCATAATGATGTTTTAAACTGTAAATTTTTGTTTCTTCACTAGGAAGCCAAATATCAACTTTAATAAATATCTACTTTCTTATCTAAAAGTCAAGAATCAATATGTCTCAGTTCAGGCTAAGCAGTGTATTGAGTCGTAGTGTAGTTCTGACACAAATATATTGACCTAAACATCCTCCGTGTCTGCGTCTGGGCCCAATTTTAGAATATTTTTTACAGTCTGAATTTATCAAAACTTGCTTCTAAATTTTTAAGAAAGGAATTAAAACCATCCAGATTAATCGTGTTTGAAAAATGTGTCAATTGAAGACTTCAAAGCAATTAGGCAGCTAATTCTCAATTGGCTCATCACTTAGCTATATTTCAAAATTTTAGGATTTTAATAGTTTATTATATTATTGTCTGAATGATAATTGATTTTTTACTTTTTCAGACATGTTTGTATCTTCCTTAGCAATATTGCATGCAACTAAATACTCTAATCATTTTGAATAAGTTGACAATCTTCCAGTGGTAAAGATGCCAATAGATCCATCTATCAAAGAGAAGGGGTCATCAATAGGGTTCACAGTTCCCTCTGGTATCACAGGAAAGAAAAGAGCTCCTGGTGGCAGATCTGCTCCTAGAGTTCGTGCACATACTGATGGTGCTTTCTACAGTTCCAGTTCAACTGTCCTCCCACCTCAGTTCAGGTACTAGTTAGTAGCTACTAAGTACTAACCAAAGATTATTTTAATACTGAGGATCAAACTAGTTTTAATAGCTATATGTAGCTACAAAGAGATAGAATGAGAAGTAATTAGATTCATTATCTCGTCATTAATTAGATATTATTTCTTTAATTGATAGCACTATTTTTATACCTAGCTAAATTGGGTTATAATTCATTGAAATGTTTTGAAAGTATTTGAATGAGGTTGTATTTCCTAGCCAGCTTCATTACTAAAGACTACCTTCTAACTTTTTTTTTCAGAGCAAGACTTCAAGAGTGGTTTGTTCTTATTGAACAAGAGTTTGAAGCTCTATATGCTCAAAATTTGTCATGTAAGTGGTTCATAGTTAGCTAGTTTCATTGCTATTTTTTTGACATATCAATTCTTTAAGATAAATGAACTTATTATGCTAGTGAAATTGACAGAATTGATGGTAATTATTTTAACCATTATTATCTCAAAATTCTCATGCAAATCCTTTATTTTAGTGCAAGAGAAAGTGACCATCCTTAATGAACGCCTAGAAAGGAGTGAAGGAGCCGATCGGTGCGACTCCAAAGGTCTCTCATCCAACCCACCAATCAATGTCTCCGACTTATCCACTCCCCTCTCCAACACCTCCACACCAATTGAATCTCTCTACGCCTCCTCAAACACTCTCACCACTCACTCCTCTGCTCTGGTACCTGCTGTTGCCTCCAAGAGTGTTTCACTGCCTTTCCAACCTTTGCCTTTCAAATCAAACAAAGGGAGCAGCATAAATAAAACAAAAGCTGCTACCAAACTGAGGGTGCAAACCTCTCGCATTGTGTCTTCGTTCAAGACTTCTCCAGTTCAGTGTCGATTCACCCGTCAATATGTGGCTCACAGGGATGGAGTTTGGGATGTCGATACCACTTACAGGGATGCACTGTTACTCGGCACAGCTTCTGCAGGTGAATACTCTTTAAAGAATACAATAACTAGTTAAGAATACAATAAATAACTAGTCTAACTTGTTAGCTACCACAAATAATATGAATTTGAGTGGGAATTATTAAAAAAATGTCTTCTGAACTGCATTCGTAAATCATCAAATTTCCCATTGATGTATGCATGAATTCAATCCTATATGAAATCAGAAGTTAATTACTTCACAATTCTTTGCTACTAACACTAAATATTATCCCCTGAATTTATTTATTATTATTAGCTACATTATTACACACTAAATATTAAGTTCACTAGTTTGCAGTAGCTATATCCGCCATATTTAAGATGTATACATGGCTTGAGGCCGAGATCTGCAAAACGGCTAAATCTATGTCTCCAAATACACATAAGAAAACATAATGGCCATTTGGTTTTTATCTGTTAGCTAATTGTTAGGAAACAGAATCTGTTTAATGAGCCTAGTTATGATAGTGGTTAAACACATAGTGGCACAGACTGGTGGCAGTGGACACGTTTCTGATTCAATATGGCCTTTAGCTCCAAAGAAGCCATCAATTTCCTAAATTAATAATTCTCTTTAATTTCAGACCAAAGGGCGTGCATCTGGGGGGTGGAGTGCGGCAAAATAGTTCTACAGTACACGGGTCACTCTGGCTCTGTGAACAGCATTCGCTTCCATCCCACCAGAGAACTGGTGTTAACTGCTTCTGGTGACCACACGGCACACATCTGGCAGGCTGCTGTGTCTCATGAAAACCTAGTAATAACAGATTTTATTTGTTAGTTAACTATTAAAGGTTCCATTTCAAATAGCGACTAACTATCACATACATTTGTTGTAATAGAATATACTAGTTGGAATTCGATTAGCTATACCATTCTTATCTATATTTCGTGGTCATACTTAGATCACAAAATAGGGACAAACTCCTAAACTTGTCTTCAGTAGCTGACCCATAAACTTCGCATCTTGTTCACATTATTATCTTGTTCCAGAAAGTTCAATCGTCAGAGGATGAAGTGGAAGGGAGTGGAGGGGAGGATGACGAAGGAGGAGGAGAAGAGAGAGGAGGTGATGGCTCAGCTATCAAAGCAGCATCTCTGAGGACTCCTCTTGTTGAGTTCAGGGGCCACAACAGTGAGTAGCTATGCAAGAAATATCATGAATGCGTTATGATCACTTATATACTCACTTTAGCTGCTGATTTAATTGTGTTTATTTTTTTAATAAATTTATTTACCTGATACTGTTTTTTAGTCCATTTTCATTTTTAGTCCCTTTTTTATACAATGTAGATTGCTATTAGCTAATTTGTTATTAATATTTTCTCTTCTCAGGTGTTGTGAGTGCTGCTGATTGGTTACCTGGCGGAGATCAAATAATCACCTCATCTTGGGACAGACTCGCATGTCTCTATGATGCGCAGACATCACAACTCACTGCGCAACTTACTGGTTAGTTACTGTCTCTCTAGCTAGGGTTGTGATGATGTGATTTTAAAATCTTGGATATTAAGAATATTATAGTTGAAACAATATTGAAATGGTATCGAATACTATAGCTATCGCTAGGTTAGAACCATTCAATACTGTTTAATTCTCTACATCTAATATTTTCAGGATCTATGTTTTTAAAAACATATTGTCATAACCCTAGTTATAGCTTTTAGCTACACTTTACTTTTATCTAGTCTTCGGAAAAGAATTAATGAGAATTGATTGAATGGCCCAGAAGATATTACTAATTTATTCAAACAACTGAAGAAGAAAGAATTACGGATCTTTTCATTTTGCCATTTATGTTTTTTCGCTTTTCTGAATTCAAATAGTGTTTTCTGTAAAAGAATTTATCCTGAAATTATTCATCCTAGGTATTTTGCTATTGCTGCAAACATTCGTTACCAAAGAGATCGCTATTTGCATTAGCTTTGTCATAAATAACTTATCATGTGGGGTAAACAATCGAAATAACTACTTATCAAATATTGATATCAAATATAGAGAAACGTAATTGATAGAATAGCAAAATGTTTTTCTTTTATTTTCAATTTATTTTTTATTTATTTCATAACTACAGCGCCACTCACTGAGAAAATTCACATTTTACATATCAACTGATTAGTAAACAAATGATAGAGTGCATGCGCCAAATGTCATACCATTAACTTTTTGTTGTTTTTACGTTTTAGTGTAGTATTTAATTTATATTAGCTGAATATAATTAATCAATGACATAAATATAGGCTCTATATAGTATATAATAATATAGCTATTACTGATACTATTTCAATATTGTTAAAATATAGCTTATATATAGCTACCACAGTTACCGGTAGCTACCTGCATATAATTATATTTTTTCTGATTTTAATTAGCTAGCTATATTGTTTTTGTCTAATTAATTTATATTAAATAATAATTCTTGATCATTGAAGTAAATATAGGTTCTAGTACAGTTAGATATTGTTCCAAATTCATTAAATTACAACAAATATAAGCTACAGTTTTCTGCATAAAGCTAATTAGCTAGCTATGTTTCGTTTCTGTTTTTAGTTCTAGGCTTATAGCTATTGCAGACAAATGAATCCTCGCAAGTTTAATTTAATTACTAGAGCCCGGACTTTTAGGACCTATGTATATAAAAGGCATTTTAGGACCTAAAAAAAAGATATTTTTAGGACCTAAAGAAGGGATTTTAGGACTTACACATACACTTTTAGGATTACTAAATAGGTATTTACAACGAATAAATTAGCATTTTGGAATATGAAATCAGCAGATTTTAGTCCGTTCAAATGAAAAAACTGATGATATCAAATAAACAATTCATTCCTTAAAAATTTAATGAATCTAGTTTATAGTATATTCATTCAAATTTAACCTAAAAGTATTATTAAAAAAAGGTTAGGTAAATTGAAATTGATGAAATGTAATTAATTCCAATATTAAATTCGAAATTTGTATTTACAGCAAACCCTCGTTGAAGACAACCTCAGACTAAACAAACCATATATTAGATAATTAGACCAATTAAGATATTTTGAAACTGTTGTACAGGTAAATCCACTTACAAGACAAAACACAATTTTTGTCGCCTCACAGTTTTTATATTGTAAATATTACCAATATTACTAGGTTCTACATATCTCTCTCTCTCTTCGAATAGTTTATTATATTGATTATTCGCAATTTATTTTTTTATTAATGGCAGAGTCGATGCTAAAAAAAATGATGTGAAGAGTTACAGAAAACTAGATACAGTGGTGACTATGCTAATTTTTGAAGTGATAGGAGTAGTATATTTATATAATAATTCAGATAGATTTTGATTGAATTATAATATTCTAAAATTTGTCAATATATCCCATCAACTTTACCGACTTACCAAATTATTAAATAGAATGAAAAAGCCCAAAATAAGACTTTTCAATATTTTAGGAATATATGATATTTTAGGACTTAATGTCATTTTAAGGACTTTATGGCATTTTAGGACTCTATGGCATTTATTGACTTTTATGGCTTCTTAGGACTTTATGGCATTTGTCCGGGCTCTAGTAATTACTAACATTTTTATTTAATTTCACAAAAAGTGCCAATAATTTCGCTAAGTTTTCTGCCCATCTAATTGCCATCACATTTCTTTCAGGTCACGACAGAGAATTGACTCACTGCTGCAGTCACCCCACACAGCGACTGGTGGCGACTGCCTCTCAGGACTCCACCTTCCGTCTCTATGATTTCAGGGACCACAGGCACACTGTGGCAGTGTTCCAGGGACACACTGACAGTGTTACCTCTGTGTGTTTCACTGCGCAGGACAAAGTTGTGTCTGGTTCAGATGATCGCAGTGTCAAAGTGTGGGACATCAAGAACATGCGCACTGCTTTCGCTACCATTCGCCTTGACTCTGCCGTTAACAGATTGGCTGTTTCCCCTGTGGGGGGCATGATTGCCATACCCCATGACAACCGCCAGATCAGGCTGTACGATCTGACAGGTCAGAGGTTGGCTCGTTTGCCGCACAGTAACCGCATGGGACACAGACGTAGTGTTTGTTCGGTGGCTTGGGGAGACAATTCTGCGAACATTGGTGGGGCCGGCAGTCCAAACTTTAAAGACGCTGTTGGTTCACAGCAACTTTTCTCAGCAGGCTTTGATAGACGAATTTATGGCTGGGAGATTAATGTTGTAAAGGAGAAGGAATAGATTATATTAACGCTGTTGACTATTTCTATCTAACTATTTCTTAATGCTGTTATTTATTCATAAACTCCGCATATCGACAGTAATTTAACCTGCTTATATGGTGTTATTGACCGTACTTTACTTTCTTCGTAGCTGTCCTATGATCAGCCATAAGGTTTCATGATCTAATTTAGATATTGATCCCTGCAGCTTTTCTTAACCAAATAATTAAGTTAATGTATACAATCGAGCTTATATTGATGAATGTTATTTCATTAGATTTTCCTTAACGTGAATTGCTATTGTTTGTGTAGCCAACTTAAATCATTTTATTAGAAAACTATTTTTTTATCATAAATTTTATTTATCTCTGTTCTTTATACTGAAGAATATAGTTGTTTAATTTTCACTTTGTACAAACCTCATCATTCGTCTTTCATCCAAAGTAGTAAATAATATAACTGTGTAGTGTTGAAAAATGTCAATTCTATTTCTAAACTGCTATATATGTGTTGGTTAGTTCCTAGATACCCCGAGTGCAATATACAACATCGTATCAGAGTTATGTAGAAGTAGTTGGATTGACCCATTCGCAAATAGTGCACATTTTCAATTAGTAGGTCTAATTCTAAGAATTGTTAGATTCTATTTTGTTCTATAATCTAGTTATAGCTACCATCTGGTCAATAGAATTACTGTTAGTGAAAGTACAACCTTCCTTATTATACTGTACATATCTTTGGACTTGAAACTGGAGCTCTTTAATTACTTACTTTTGGTACTTAGCAGTCTGTATTCACGTCATTTGAATCAAAAACTATCTTTTCAATTCTGTATCGAAATATATCGCTAGAGTTGTGTCTCTCAATTAGTTACAAGTTCCTATATGTTTGGGTTAGGTAGATTCTTAGGCTTCATTTTCCTCTTCCATCCGTGAGTGCTGCCACCAGTGCTTGTGTCCCTTTTCGTCACATTCATTGGTAAGTAACTGCATTTCATCGAATAGCTTTTCCTGCATCGATGAGCATTGTCACTGACAGGTGGTAGGTGTTTTTGTTCATGGAGCCACTTTCCTTTCTGACCGCTTCTTAGAATCCCTTGTATTTAATTTCCTTTTAACGATAGCAATATTGCTTTTTGTTCCGAGGCAAACTTTTCTCTCCTAATTTATCAGTCACGGTAATAATACGGAATTAAGGTAATTATTCTGATCCGCTTTGTAAACTATGAACTCTTGAGATTTTTAAATTGTTTCACAACCCGATGCCAGAAAGAAACTAGAGTTATTTGACTGCTTTCCCAAGTGTGAAGCTACTTTCATTTTAATTCCTTTTCTATAGAACTTACTTACCAATTTTTGCAAAATTTGAGCTTTGTTGATTAAATTATTGGGACTTCTTCTTTCCGTGTGTCAGTTTTCTCGTTTATTTGTTACCATCAGAGTTAGTACAACTTTCAACGAAGAAGGTTAACTGATGTAGAATATTTTTATAACAACGAAAGACTGACCAGAATAAATATTGCCATATTCACTATTGTACTAACTTTTATCATCAGGAAAAGCTGTACTTTTAGGTAAAAATTCTGTAATATGATTTCAAGACTAATAACCTGTTACATGTTTTAAAATGGGCATTACACTTGAATTTATGTGTGTATAATATAATATTGACCCTGTGATTTTGTATTTATTAAACCTATTAAAATCTCTAATATCATTGGTATGTTCTCGATCATGCCGATTGTAATAATATAGAATTTATCTAAGAAATATTGATATGGTGCAGGTACTACTATAGGAGAAATATATGGAACGGGTGAATGGTAAAGGAGAGATATACCTGTCTAGCTTGTTTCATTCTTTCCGTTTATATCTATATTATTTAACGCTCCTTACCCTTTATTAATTATTGTTGACAAAGCTTCTTCTCATACAAATACAGAACTGTTTACCTGGTATGAACAAATGAATATTTTCTTATAGATTTTGTAACAAAATATATTATTTCATGATGAGAACTCGTAACATAATTTACTATTTCACGATTAGTAACTAAAACATTTCCTTGTGTTTCCCTATCAATGACTAAGAAAAAACTGTATGAATGAATTGTCTTAATCAGGTTGTAACATAAAGAATTAATTTCTAGGAGAGAACCGAAACTGTCTGTACCTACTGTGGGCAATTAATCACACCGCTGTTAAATCTTTCCCATTTGAAGACCTTCACCAAATTTAAATTATTTTTTTCTTGTGTACTTTTATCCATTGAATCCGAAAATCATAACCGTTTTTTGTATAAACTAATACTTTTTGAGGGTTTGAAGTTATTTATTCTCTTTGTATTACTGAAGGATTGAGAACTTGAAAAAACCGTTTTCATGCTTTTTGGTCGAAGATAGCCGTAATGTAGTTTATTGTATCCGCTAATTTGTTGTACTGAACACTTCATGATTGATTAGGGGTATGGGTGCGGCATGTCCCAAATTACACGTAAATCACTATTGAAGTAATAAATGGAAAATATCACGGAAACTGGAAATATTCAATATATCCTAGCCCCCTTGCCAGGTCATTAATCAATCATGAAGTGTGCAGTACAACAAACTACATTGCAGTTTGATATAAAAAATCTATAATGTTGAGTAATTTCGAGGAAAGCACGAGTTTTTCAAAGTTCTCAATCCTTCAGTAATACATAGGTAATAAAAAACTTTAAACCCTCATATCAGAAAGAAAATATTAGTTTTTACAAAAAAATTTGTTTTAAATTACGGATTCTATGGGCAAACATACACATAAAAGAATAATTTATATTAAATTTGGTAGGGGTCGTTAAATGAGAAAGATCCGAAAAGTTCTATAAAAATTAAAAAGAAGTTTAATTAACTAATTACTTTCGCAGAATGCGGGAAGGTCATATTTTAATTGGAAGTTATTTATTTATTTATCATCTTGTCATTCGCTTTACTGAAAAAGTGTTCAACCAAATAGCCTGAAATTTGGTGAAACGATTGGTCCATGTCCAGTGACCTGCTGGTAGAGTTTTGGGAGTGACCCGGTCAAAGATCAAGGTCATGGTCATTTATAACTCAAAAAGTATAGAACCATATTGCATGAAACTTGGTGGGACGATTGATCAATATACAGGAACCATTTTTTTTTAGATTTTGGGAGCGATCAGGTCAAAGATCAAGGTCAAGGCCATTTATAACTCAATAACTCAAAATGTATTCAACCAAATTGTCTGAAATTTGATGGGACGATTGGAGAATGTCCACGCACCATCTGCTAAAATTTTGGAAGCGATCCGGTCAAAGGTCAAGGTCATTTATAACTCAATAACTTAAAAGTATTGAATCATATTGCATAAAAATTGGTGGGTCGATTGGTCACTGTCCAGTCATCAGTTTATTAGATTTTGGTAACAAACGGATAAGCGGCGGCGAAGGTATGCGTTCTAGCGAGTGCACATAATCTAGTCTATATATATATTATAGAATAGCGTCCATTGCTCAGTGTAGCGGACACTTTTTGTAGCGGACACAGGACCTTGTACCTGTATTTATAATTATTTCATTTTTACTAAACTATCAATACCTAATGTTAATTTAATGATTACTTAAAAATGTTAGTAAAAATGATGGCGAGAAACTAGCTCATTGTGTCGGCAGCACAGTAGGAATAAGGTGATATGCCATTTTCTTCTATCAACCATTGTGTTGTGTCTGGTGGGAGCTTTCGTAAGTATTGCAACTTAATTATATATATATATTGTAGTTAAGTAGGGTTAGCTATAAATCGAAGTTTGGCTATGTTATTTTCAGATAATGTATATTTACTATAAATCCACAATATTAGTTACTTACTATATCACAAACTAGAAATTAGAAGTTAAACAATAGGAAATACCTACCTAACTTGCTATTAAGGAAGTCTAAGCCAGGCAGGCAGTGAGTTTGATCATTTTCTAATCAGCTTAAATATGCTATTGCCTATTAGGGTACATAGATATTAGTCTTGTAATATCCAAGCTCACTAGGTAACTATATAGTAATGGATTTTATCTACTTAATTAATACGCTGAAATTTTGCTGCCACCAACTCCCAAGATGTAAAGTGTGTGAATCCTATCGCCATTTATTTGGTGAGTATTTTTGCCAAATTTAGATTCTGAACATATTGTAGGAGAAAACAGAAACTTGATCAAGATATTCTTATTAATTCCTATGACAGATGTTATATATTAGATTGAGAGAGAAAATAAGACAAAATTCTAGAGATAATACTCGAGTAAGTTAGGATTTTTCCTCCCTATTTTACTTGGTGCATACTTTCAAACCATTTCAAATTTGTATTGTTTCGAAATAGTAGTAGGAAGCTATACAAACAAACTATCTAGGTTTTTATTTCATTGCAGTTTACTATAGGCATGCCAGTTCTCAAAAAAGCTATAAAATTTCATATTAAATAATTTCCTAGCTTATGATAGCTACCTTGTTAAATATTAGGGCGGTAACATTCAAAACAAACTAAAAAATAGTGATGTTCTCTAGATAGGTATACTGAAATATATTACCTAATATGGTAGGTATTTTATAAAAAAACAAGATCGGGGCGAAATCTGCCTTTCTCCTAAAAGTTATGGAACAATGCACTGCAGAGACAAAAGTTTAGTACCTATATCTTACACTCATAGGCTACTTATCTAGAAAACTATGAACACTCTAAGACTATCACCCAAAAATAATGTACCCAGTTAATTAGCTACTACCTATAAATAATCTGTTTCTATCAATTGATTACCAGTTCAGGAGACTACCTATAGCCTATAATAGCTACTTTGTAGATTAGTTGTATCAAATAGGTACTACATGCTAAAATTTTATATTTATATTATTAACGATAAAATCATACAGTTCTTTTAAGTTTCTCGTTTTTAAATTTAAAATTTATTTGATTCTTTAATAATTCACTAAAATGTGTAGAGCACTCTGAAGACATTGGTCACTATTATTGGCAAACAAATGCAGAAATCATATTATAATTACGATTTTTCTATATTTTGTACCCGATCCACCTTCTTTCGACAGTACCTACTGAAAATATTTTTTTATAGAAGAGGTTTCAATTTTGTAATAAGATCATTCCATTCATTAAAGTTGATTTCTTTGTGTGTGCACAGTTGATTTGGTTGAATAAGATAGTTAATGATCCGTTGTAGTGATAAATGTAAAGTTGAATGTGGTTCATAAGTTAATCTTCAGTTGACTGAAGCACATGCTTTCATTTAATGTGTATAATAACGTTATACACGCACTTAACTATTCAATTTTGTTACGAGTACCTATTTGATAAGGTAATCTTTTCGTTGAATGTTATTTGCATGAATGTCTAAGAGCTGTAATGATATACAATTCAAGTTGATTGTGATCATCTATGTTACTTTGGTTTTGAAATTTATATAATTTATCTTTAGCTACAGTGTATTATTAATTAATCGGTTAAATTTACAGTTTTAAGAAACTTCTGTTCTTCATGCATGGATTTAATTAATAATCATAGACTGAATAAATGGGAATATATGTGTTATGACTTATTGTTCCTCAGCTATGTATCCAATATAGCGAACCATCATTTCAATCTAAATATCTTGGGTAAATCATTATCAGGACGTTATCTTGATGATATTTCCAGTTTGATTGATTAATAAATAATCAACATGCATTATTTATTGCCATTGCTCCTATCTGCAGTCTCTCTGTTTCTTCCATGACTCTGTGGAACTGTGATGAGATTACACGCATGACCTACACCTAGCAGAGGGACTTACCTAGTACGTACCTTCATAGTCATAAATATACTTCTAAAGTCAAGACTGCCTGTTGGAGATGTTATGTTCCTCCGATGCAATTCCTGCTACAGAAACTAACTAAACCTGATACAGTGTGTGTTATGTGTAAGTTTGTCTCTGTTTTACAGTTATTCATAGGCACGACAAACCAGAAGGTCATGATCTTCTTTAATTTGTGTTTGGCGTTACAATTCAATTGGGAGATGTTACTCAATGTATCGAATTGATCAACTCTGTTGATAGAAATGTTCTTGCTACTAAATAACGATATTGTAATATGATGAAAGCCTATATGTATAGGTGCATATAACCTGTCAGTAATACCATTATCTCTTACCAGTCTGTGGTGTCCACTTTTAGAAGGTTGTTTGCAAGGCATTAATATCTTTATTTCCAATCCTCCCTGACCTATCACGTATGTAATATTCCCCTATGTGAGGGTTGTATTTCTTACCCACTAATACACTCCCCTCCTTGTTAAGCTTATTAAGGTGTCATTACTTCATCTAATTATAAAAAAACGGTAAAAAAAAAATCTATAATATTGGCTGGAGAAAAAAATATTCAATTGAAGAATAAATTAATTGAATGCATAATGCAGAAATATGGTTTGTCGTTTTTCTTCACTTTGCTTAGCTGTAACATATATTTAGCTTATCCGATATTAGTTACAGTCGCTTATTTTGTTATTATAGATATGAGACATGGTACAGAATATGATGTTGCCACTGCAGGAAACTTGTCTACACTCACATAGACACACACATCAATATATAATTAAATATGTATATACTATATTTCAAGCATGCATTTTAGACATCCTGCATTATAACAGGATTGTCGGCTATAGGTCCTAATTAGATATCAGAAGGTTACTGTCTGCTAAAATGTTTTGCTTCAACACCTCGTGTATTCTGATTATTTTGTATTAAACATATAATTCTGTGATTCTTAGAAATATCAAAACTTGAGTCTTATTACAATTACTCAACTCATTCTTTACCAATAGGTTACATTCTCCCTTGAACTTTATTCATCAAAATAATATTGAAGAAGAGCCACTGCAGTGAACGTTCGTGAATTTGATCCATCTTCTAATACCTTCTATATATAAATTACATGACACTCTTTATGTTACAGCATATATCTATAAAACCATGCCTATAATTATTTTTCTACTCTGCATATTTGTAGATGCTTTGCTATTGCTATTATTGCTTGGTATAGTCGTCTTATTTTTGATATTATCTTTCAAATATATGCATTTTTGTATCCCCCACTTTTGAGTAAGTACAGATTGTGTTTTTCCAAATAAGAGGGAAAGCTGCTATCAATGGTGACCTTAGCAGATACCTACTTACTAAAGATGACACCAATTGTACACTCGTACCTGCTATAGTGTCCATGAAAACTACCTCCTAGAGATATACCTATCTATAACTGGGAGAAATGCCGCCATCAAATAATAGTACACTATATATAACTGGATATTTATTTAATTTGAAACTATCTAATACCCATTTTTTAGCTGAAGTTTCACACTTTACCCCATACCTATATTCGTTTCAGTGAGAAATCGTTCCGAAAGTATTTTCTTTTGTCATATCATGGTAGTTTTCTAGAAGTTTTCTCGTTAATTCTAACATATCCTCAGTTATAATGGAGCTTAACTTCTATTCATTCGAGATGGTATTTATATTTACTAGCTACTTAAGTCTATTAGTGTGCTATCTGCATTTTCACTCTCCTGTTGATTATCAGGATCATTAGAATGTTACCAGCTTGAGGAAAGTTTTGCCAATGAGAGAATATTCTATAAGAACATCACAAACTTTTTTCATTAAATTACCCTATATACAATATATCATTAATGAAAGTGTTCGTTTTCACTTCACTTAACATGTTTAATTAAGCGCAAATGCTATTGGTGGATAGCATACTAGTATGAATTGTCAGAGAGCATGCTGATAATTTTTGCCCTTCAGTAAAGACAATTATCAATATTCTGTCATAGATCAAGGATTTGGATGCAATGTTAAATAGTTGTTTGACGCTATTCCTAAAAGTAATCAGGGTCGCTTCCTAACATCGTTCTCATAAGATATTATCAGAGACCCAGTTCTTAGAAAGGTAATTCGGTTAGGAAAATAAACCTCGTCATACATCTACACATAGGTATTGTATTCTCCTAACTCAACCAAAAGTCAATTCTGTAATAGAAATATAACAAGATTCCCATAATCGTGCCATACTGGTAATATGAATGTAAATGATAGCCTTTCTTAAATCAGAAGTAATAATATCGCTAATTGGTTATTTGACTGGTAAATGTAGCTGGCGACAATAGTTCTGAGTTCACAAATAGTGATTGTGACCTTTAAAGAAGCAACAGGTTTGTCCTGCTCCTTCTCATCGAAGTAAGCAGAAAAGACTGCCTCTTTGGGTAGATGAATTCATATCTTATCTCTCCTGACCTCTCCATCTTAAATTTAAATAAGAATCATAGGCGTAGTGCTGCTAGTACTTTCATTTTTGGGCACCTATTTCATTATTTAAATTATAATTTAAATCGAGTAGTAAATTTGTACGGATTGTTATGACGAGAGATTATAGTATGTATTGATTATTATAAGCAATTACTGACTGCCACGCATTCAAAATTTCGAGAGAAGATTGAATGATTAGGTGGAGGGCGGGTGGGTTAGATGAGCTGGTGTATGTGAAGAGCCGACCTCTCGTATATAAGGGACTGATCAACCGCTTATCTCTTATTCGTTCACTTTCACGCGTATTGGCAACATGGCCATGCAGACCTTCCAGATATCCGTGGTTCTAGTGACTCTTTTGGGTTTGGGTGAGTGTTGTGCCAATAATGAATATAATTGAATGATATATATACTATTTGAAATAAATATGAATTAATTAAGACTATTATGTTCTCCTTTTTCTTCTCAATGACTATTTTCGATTAAATGACATTGAGACTTGCTAATCAAATGACATTTACTGACATTAGGAAATTGTTTTTACTGTTTTTGAAGTTTTAGACACTAAACTTCTCTCTTTTTTGATATCACATTACTAGAAGATCAATGACTACCAAGAAAATGAAACCACAATGACGGTGTACTTTTTAACTTTTCACCAAAATCCTTCGAAGTCACGCTATGTTTTGAGAGTTGTCATGTGCAAATGCAAAATTTCACTTCCCAAATATAGTATGTTGGTGTAAATGTGATTGGAAATTACGGGATGTTTTTGTACTATAGCTGAATGGTAGTGGAAATGACAGTTATGGTGCTGCAGGCTCATTTTCTAAGCTGCTTGAGGGGACTATAGAACAAACTGTTCACCGGAGTGCATTGACTTTCAAACAACCTCTTGAAGTCACAGTTAGACGACTGCATTCTCAGCAGCTATCCACCGAGTACGTGCTTATTATGCATTGGAAATTTATCTCCTTTGTTGCGACATAGAGAAATTGAAAAGTCTTGAAATTTGTAACATAAATCTTAAATTAATTTCATATCTCCAATTAACAAGTTATCCAATTGTAGTGGGTGATAGAAAGTACGGAAAAATGATTTATAGTAGTGTAAAATGTCAATCCATCAATTCTCTACAATTCACTTTTCTTCAACTACACTCGGGATTTTAGATGTCCATGAAAAATAAGTTGGTGTGTTCATTACTGCATCGTACACAACCAGGAAGAAACCATAAAACCGGTTAAGAGTGTAGACCTCTAGGAAGCGGAAGAAATCTATAGTCAGCATTCCGACGCTACATATGTAGACTGAATAGGTAGAGAAAAAAGATTGCCTACAGTAATTTTTTGTGTACTGACTCACTGAGTGAAAGTTGTGGTTTGTTGCTAGAGATGTATGAGGAAAATGTTGAAATGAGTACATTTTTAATTATTTCAGTTGGTATGTATTTCTTAGTCTTAATCCATTTATGCCAATAATTAATACCTTGTTTATTCTTGCTGGACATTCATTTGTAATTGACAAATTATAAAAATGTTACAATTAAACGTTGAATTTATAGTATAACTTTTTATGAAGGTTTGAGGTAGAATTTTCATGTTGCATTTAAGTAACATCAGGCATAAATGGGTTAATCCTTTCGATATCTAATTTTGAGTGTGGTACAACATGGTTAAATCTCCTACAATTCCTCATGCTAAAATCTTTTTCGAGTTTAGTAATGAGAGTTGCCCATGCGCTTCTAATGGTAGCAATGTACATGTTCGATCTCAAGTTGAAAGTCGTCGGATTGAATGAAAGTGAAAGTATAGAGCACGACTGACTGACTTTTAAGGACCACAACATGTGCACAGTATTTTAGTGGTGTCTAGTATCTGGAATGAGAATTGGATGCCCTTCATGTACACACTATATGACTTTTACTTGTAGACTTTGGCAATCTCTTTGTCTACGGTACGTTCCTTTGTTGAACATCTTGAACGTGTGAACTAATGATCCACAGTCGTGATTGAAGCTCATACGATAGCTAATTTAATGTACCCTAGAAAAAGGCAACCTTAATTCACAGAGAATAGAATAGTTTTACATTCTCCGTGTACTGGTAATAATTTATGATAATTATTATAGGATTTGAACTTTCACCTGACCTCGTAACACCCAAGTGGTTCTACTCAAATTATTTGGTTGCTAGTAGATTAATTTTCAAGGGATGTAGATTGCATTTGATGTTCTGGAGATATGTATAATTATTTTAGTAATATGAAGTACATTCATAGGTTTACAATAATTTATATAGACATTCTGATCCCTACCATACTGTAGAAAGTTTTTATTCCTTATGTCACTAACTTTGGAGAGTTTATTTAGCTTGGAGTCAGGCCCAGAGACAGTCATCCAACCAGTACATTGATCCTTGCACCACTAAAACCAGAACGTCTCCCCATGAAAGCCAATGTGACGCTTACTATTCCTGTCACAATGGCCAAGAAACTTTGGAGTATTGTCCTAATGGACTTGTCTACCTAGGCAAAAGGGTACAAGGGTTATTCGGGGTGTGTGACTATCCAACCAGTGTTGATTGCACAAATCGTCCTCAAAGGAGTGAGTGATTTTGTTTTATTGCACGAATTTTAAAAGGAAAGTCAGAAAAAGGAGATCTCTCAATTAAGCAGGTTTGAATATATGTTGTGTTGACTAGTCTTCCATTTAAGAACACTAGCTTGTCATGGAGTTTTTGGTGCACATATTAATTAGCTTCGTCGAAATGTAGTTTGAGCTGTTAATATATAAACAAAATCATTGCACATTCACAACGTCATGCTTCATTGTCAGGGAAAGCGTTGAAAGTTCCTGCTTACATACCTATCCGTTAGGTTTTTTGCCACAAATACATAGCAATTAATATTTTATCACCTATTGTGTGAAAGTTCTCATGTTTCATTTTCTGCTTCAATTATTAAACCACCTTGAATGCTCTTGCTTCTCATTTCAGCTATTGTTTCTCTTGACGTGACACTTTTCATTTTCCCCTTCTGCTTTATGACAAACTATGGACGCTTGAACTCTACGGATTCTCTTTTTCCTACTTAATATAAGGCTTGCATTTTTTATAGGTTTCGCCCAAACTCAAAGTCAACCAGATCCTTGTCAAAATAAATTTCGAGTTGTTGCTGATGAAACTCACTGCGACAGGTATTGGGAGTGTATTAACGGAGAACCTCAATTATTCGATTGCCCAAATGGTTTAGTATTTGTTGGTAGAAATAGGGGGATCGCTGAAGGATGCGATTATCCATGGAGAACTTATGGTTGCCAAACAAAGGCACAAGCAAGTAAGTCACTATTTAATATAAGCTTGAATATATTTATAAATAATTGAAATTCTTGTTATCAGTGTTTTTTTCGTTTGAAAATCTTCCACAATTGATGGGGCAACTCTGATACGATGAATTAATATCTACATTATTTCAGACCCTCCTATCTCCACTGAACATTGTGAATGGTTGTACGGAATTTTCGGGCATGAGACATCATGCACTCGTTATTGGACCTGTTGGAATGGTACAGCTACCGAACAATTCTGCATTGGCGGACTTCTTTACAGCGAAGAAACTCACGCATGTGATTGGCCCCAGAATGTTGGTGGATGCCAAAAACATCGTAAGTGAAATAAATTCACTGTACCAAAATGAATAGAAATTTTATAATTCACAGTTACAGGATTGTTAATTTTCAATTTTATCTTCTATGTTGGCTCATTCAATTATCTTTAATATTTCTCTTTCAGCTCTATGCAAAGACGATCCTAACGCAAACGTTCCCCTTGGAAAATCATGCCAGCGTTATTGGGCTTGCCAAGGAGGATACCCTCGACTTCAACGATGCCCTGCAACTTTAGTTTTTGATAGAGAATCTAGAAGATGTACTAGTCCCCCAACATTAGATTGTGAAGTACCACCCACTACTCCGAGACCTGCACAACAGAATCGTCAAGGTGGAGGTGGAGGACAACAGAATCGTCAAGGTGGAGGTGGAGGACAACAGAATCGTCAAGGTGGAGGTGGAGGACAACAGGTCCGAGATCAAATAGCTAGTCCACAAAGACCAAGAGTACAACAGAGACGTCCACAGCTTCCAGCAGAAGAACCTCAAACTTCACCTCAAAGACCGACGTTCGCCCAAAGTAGGCCTCAGAGGCCTCAATTTTCTCCAAGACCACAGCCCCAAGAGCAGGAACTTCCTCCTCGAGAGCAATTTTTTGATGAGCCTTTAATCGAAGAACCAATATTCGAAGAAGCACCCCAAGATCAGAGATTCCAAGAAGAGAGATTCCAGGATCCTAGAATTGAAGAGCCAAGATTCCAAGAAGAAGCTCCTCAAGAGGTTAGAAATAACAGACCTGCGAGACCACAGAGACCCAGACCAGAATCACAACCTTCCTTTGGTTCTGGTTCCAATAGTGGCAGAGGACCAAGGTTACCACCCATTCCTGGTGCAATTCCTATTCAATTCAACTAATTTCTGTCTAGTGTAATTTTAATGTATTTCCATAAGGGTGCACGAAAATCTAAAAATACTTGATGTTGATTTATGATTTGCATCATATATTAGTAAAGAAATTTGTAGACAAAAATCTTACAAGAGCCAGTTTTATATTGGTAAAAAATAAAATAGAAAATTTGAATTTTCATAGTTAGAGCATACTACTACTTGTGATAATCAAACCTCGAAGTCAGTTTTAGTGATTAGAGTATATCACTCATCATAAACGATATTGATAAGGTTCCCAATTGCGCATATCATAGTTAAAGATATATGAATTCGTTGGTTATTGTACAAAATCAGTTGCCTGGCATTTCAGTAAATACTGTAGGATTTAGTATTTTGTATGATCTTATGTTTACAAATGTTTTATAGGTTTAGGAACGAGTAGCATCCTTTTTTGCTTAGTTTCTCTGTAAGCGTGATTATTTGATAGAAAGTTGTATGTGTTACACTAAATCGTTGTTACAATAATTTTGTAAATAAAAACCATAAATTACATTTGCGTTTCTGATTGAAAAGAATCATACTCAATAGGAAATCCATATTATCAGAGGTTATTTAAACTCAGCGTTAAAGATATTTTATGGTTTCAAGCTTTCAAATAGAAAGAATTCTATTCGAAAGCTTGAAACCAAAAATACCTTCGACGCTGAGTTTAAATAACCTCTGATAATATGTGTTTCTGACCAATGGATGGATAAAAAGATAACAAAAACAGTTAGTATTTCAAATTTTATTAGAATATCTCAAGTTAACTTGCATTTTCTAAATTCATTCCTACTCTTTGTTTTGAAGCAGCTTTGCATATTAAAAATGAAATGAAATCTTAGACACTCCAAATTAATATAATTCATCAAAACTTTATCTCAAACAGAATATGTGCAAATAAAAGAAAACTGAAAGTTCTTAAAAGCAGACAGACAATTAATTTCTTTATTTTTACAGAAATACTTTTACAAAGTTTTACTTTTTATTACATTTTACTGTTACTGTTATAGATTTCATATATATTTCATTTATGAATTTTTATGAACATTTTACATTTATGTTTATTTTTTTATGAATATTCTTCATGGGATCCTCAATGTTTGCTGAAATAAAGAAAAATTGATATTAAATTCATATAACCATTGAGTATAAACCATTCAAATAATTAAGCCTCAAACTTTATGAAAGTAATATTCAAAAACTAGGTATTGAGTCTTCTTCAAACCCACCAAATAGCATCTTTGGGGTCTTGGCACGACAGGGTGTATTCGTCGAAAATTGTGTAATCTCCACAGAAGACTCTCCTAGGATAATCATCCACACACACGATGTAGGATGTGCAATCATCAGATGGGAATCTTGGGAAAGGTAAAAATCTTGCGGACAGAGATTTGGGGTCTAGATTGGTTGGGCATTGGAATCCGACAATCTCTGAAAATGATTAATCATTGTTTTACACTCTTAAAATTGTCCTTTTATAACATAGAGATGTAATTTTAATGAGCATTATTACTTTCGGGATTGCATGTTTCGAGCATCAGATCTGGCCAGTTACAGGAATGTGTTCTTTCATCGTAAGCTAGGCCAGGAGTGCATGGAACTTCCTCTGGAGTACCGTAATTGCAGTTCAGGTAGCTGTTTTCGCAAGCTCCAATAGCAAATATTCCGAAGTCGTATTCACAAGGTCCAGTTGAATGAGGGACAACTGGAATGATGGAAAAAATTAGTACAAAAAGATAATTACCGATCACTCAATTGAGAAAAACTTATAATTCTCACCATCGGAATATCTTCCTTCACAGTTGACTGCCCAATGGTAGTTGCAATGGTTGTGAACATTGCCAGTTCCATCGTAGAGAAGACCATGTTCACACACTTCTTCTGTCAGAGTACCATTTGCGCACTTGTAGAACTGCAAACCAAAAATGAATGAAGACCAATTGCAATACTCTAAAGACTACATAGATTGTATATTTTCTTTTTATTTCGAAGGACTAGAGGACACTTACTGCATGGCACGAGTTTGGGTTGTGATAGGTTTGGAGTCCGTATTGTTCAGGACAACTCGACACTTCATCGTATCGTACACTAGGGGCAGCCTGTTGGTCCAACTTAGCTGCATAGCCTGGAAACATAGTTAGGTATAAGTAAATGACAAAAGAGTGGTAACAGGAGTATTCTAAAACTGGATTAACAAGGAAACTAGTAGTAATATATGACCCTCCCTTTCTAGCGTTAACTTAATTCTGTTATATTCTCTTCTCAAACAGTGTTATGGAGATTGAATTACAGTGATTGACGATCTTATTTTTTGTATCACATTGATCTTTATTATATTTCAATTCTAAATACTGTCTTTAAGATAACTGTATGCGAAGGCTATAATCACTTCGAATGCTGTTCACCTTGGCAGATACACACTGTATATGATACCTCCTATATAATTTCACACAACAATCTAGTTAACACAACAATATTATACTCCATTGTTAATATACAGTGATCGATATCACGATGGGTTAATTGAAGATATATCAAACTTAATTATATAAAACAATTCATATCTAATAATAATTTATACAATATTTATGATCGAACTTATAAATTAAGCATATGAGTTCAATGCATTCAATCCTATGAAGGTGAATAAGTATATATTTATTCATTCATATTATTACTGAATATGAAAGTTAGTGACCGCAGAATATGAAGAATAATTGAGTAACAGCGGTTATTGCCTCATTATTAGATGGTTGCTCTTGACTCGTGTTATTAACATCGATGAAAGTTCTCTTACTCTGTAAATAGGCACCATTAAGCTACTTATTCAACTACAAAAAGACTTCAAATACTTATTAGTTTGCCTGTATTTGGTTGAAGCAAACTAGACTGCATTTCTCTATGGTGGAGGTAGTTATTTCGTATGGCGTTATAGCGCAATGCATCAATGGAAATTTCCTCGGATAGCTAATAATTAGCGGGTGAGACTATAACCTTCACCTTGTGTGTTGTTCAGTGTGTCTTCGTCTGATAATATTATGGAAATCTCGCTGTGAGTGGTAATAAGATACACGAGAAAGTATAGTCATTATTCAATTGGATATTGTAATCACTAACAGAATATTTCTGTTAACGATATAAATAATAACTTAATTATTATGATAATTAAAGTGATAAGGAATGTAAATATTCAACTTATCTCATTCGCAAAGTATTAAGTTTGATATCGAGAGCTCCCTTGAATATCAAGTGCATAATTGTCTGTTAATGGAGTGACCTTGGAAGTATCAGATAAAGCTAGGGTTTGCAGACAAAGAATTAAATGCATTTAAATAAAGGATATTATGAATATTGATTATAAGAATTAAATGTACATAGATAAAGCTTATGTTGCATAGAAACATAAAACGTCTGTTTATTAAATGTATTTAGAATAAATTATATCATATATGTCGAGTAAAATTTAAATATATTTAGATAAAGCGTATATTTTGCAGTAGTCTGATACTGATATTTTTTCTAAGGTTAACTTATATTCAAATAATTAAATTGATGTGGACGAATTTACAGTACAAGATTAAGTTACACTGAATTTTAAACAATTTTACACAGTTAAAACTTATTTTATTACTCTTAGTCATATTTATGTTTATTTCACTACTAAAAGAACAATAAGGAAGCCAATATTCACCTGATGAGGCCAAAGCCACGACAAGAAGGCAGAGTCCGAACATTCCGTCTGATCTGCACACGCTCACAAGGGCGACTGTCTTGCCACCACACTTTCAACTCTAGGCAACGTGCAAATTTTTATACACCGTGTGTACATGTTACGAATTTTAGAATAGTTTTCCAAAAAGACATTCATAGAAAATGGTTAAATTGCTGTGTGTGTATGTGTTTTTTGTGGGCGTTACTGTAAAGAGTAAATGTCAAGATGTGGTGATCCTTGCGGCTAAGTGGCTTACATTGCCAAATACTGGAACTAGGAGGCGCTACCTAACTAGGTAACTTATAAGCTATTACTTATGTTCTGTATATATTTATATTTTATACGCCACTCCTTAATTAGTAGTCTAACCAATTGTCTAAATTATTTAATGTATTATTTGTTCTATTATAATAAAAACTCTCTATTATATTATACATGATTTCAATTTCAATTTTATTAATTTTCATTTCGATATAGCGAAATAATTGGTAATATACGAAAAATTGTATTCAGTATTTTTATTTAATATTTAATATAATATTAATATTTATTATTAATATTTGTATAATATTTCACTTTCTGTTGAACTAATTCACTTTTTGCTGGTCACCTCAAATGATTACTATTGCAGTAATGGTGTCTGGGTGAAACGCCTTGTACCGTTACCATCAGTTTGGTCGCTGTAGACAGCATGGTCGCTATAGAAATTAATTGTTAAAGTTCATTGTATGATGGTATTTTTTGTAGGGTTCTACCACTTTTCTACCAGAAAAATTGTTAAACCTAATATTCATGAACTGAAAAGGTATTTTTTTTACTAAAAACATCCATCGTATTATAAAGAGAATTAGTAAATATACCTACATATTCAATAATAACAGTTATTATGATAAAATGTTGTATACACTGTTAGATAAAACTTTGTATTCGAATTATTTTATTTATGTTATATTTAGATGATCATTTTTATATGTTATATTTATATTATTATATAATCCATATGTTATATAAATGTTGTATTAATTATGCATTAGTTTACATATATATAACTTTATCTTTTATCAACTAAGTATCCAATAAAAGAAAATAAATACTTATTTCCAACAAGTTTTGAGCTCCTAGGACCTATAGGTCATAGGGGCTCTATCCTGAAGCTGTCTGTAGTGAATGGAAGAGAAGAGGGGTGGCGTCCCTTTGTCCCCAATATATTGTAAATGTTTTTATTGTTTTCATTTTATTATTACCATGTTTATCATTATTAAATCCGTTATGTTCTTCATTTAAGATGATTGTTTTGTTAGATAGTCTTGTAGGCTTCATTTACTATCACCTCTTCATTTTCCTCTTAGTTTTATGTGTTAGGTAGACTTCATTTACTATCACCTCTTCATTTTCCTCTTCCATCAATGAGTGCAGTCACCGGTGCTTGTGTCCCTTTCGTCACATTCCTTGGTGACTACATTCACGGAGTAGCTTTTCCGCATTCATGAGTATTGTTGCCGGCAGTGGTAGGTGACTTTATTCATGGAGCCACTTTACTTCTTACAGTCCCTAGAATTTAATTTTATTTTGACGTCAGCGATAGGACTGTAGCAGACGTTAAACCCTACTAAAATTAAATCAACTATATTTGAATGAACTTTTTAGGTCTGGGGTAAATTCTTAATTTTCGGTGAGTTCCACATCTTCGGTCATATAAAAAAATATTAATTATTTAATTTTTATTTTTATTATTATCCATAATAGTTTCTGGTATCATGGATACAAATTGATTCAGGCATCCATGATAACTACACGTAATGGATATCGATTAGATTAAAATTTAATATTAATTATTGAATAATTTTCCTTACATGATCGAATAAGTGGAACCGTCCGATAACTCCAAACATACCCAAGTAATATCTCCAATGAGTATTAAATCAATAGGTACTATTTGAGCGGGTAAAAGTGACGTCACAGCTGGTAAGAGTGACGTCACAAGGGTATGAGCCAAAGAATGGGAAATGTATAGCTAGTTTTCTGTCTTTAATTTAACGGGAGACTGAAATAATCTCAATCAAAAATATTCACTGGGACTATTACTTTTTACTATTATATCTTATATTAATAGTAGCACCAGACAAATTAGGTCAAACTAGTAGCTTTACCAGTCATACTCTAACTGGCTTGAGCTACTTTTTAGGTTACTTTTTATTAGATGTAGGTTAAAGTGATTGCCCTCTCGAATACATACTGCTTTGTACTCAGCCTTATACAATCACTAACTCATTTCTCTGCTGTTTTTAACTGTTAAAAGAAATAGCTATTTTCATAAAAACTAGAACTTCCAAACAGTCAATTTGACTGGTTTTTACTCATAAATTTGTATCTCATAAATTTTTATTGGTAGATACTTACAAATAATAACAAAAAACTAGATAATTTTTTTAATAGAATTCGATATGAAAAACAAAATTCTTCCAGATTCAAGATTAAAGTAATGTATGGTAATTATATAAATTTTAAAGTGAGAAGATATTATTATCCAATGATTGAATTACATAAACTATATAATATATATATATATATATATACTATAAAGGGCCGTACACACGTATAGGGTTTTTTAAGTCTTTCCACCAGACTTTTTGGTAAGCTCCTCCTACTTTTTCCACGAGAATATAAGAAAAAACTATAATATAATAAAAAAAAAATTATAGTCCCGTGGAAAAAGTAGGAGGAGCTTAGCAAAAAGACTGATGGAAAGACTTGAAAAAAAACCTACGTGTGTACGACCCTTAAGAGTTTTGTTTATTATTAGAATTGTATGCGATTTAATTTCATTTGCACTAGTATCAGTAGTATGCTAACACTGTTACCTGAAGATGTTTTGTTTAATTAGAAAGTAAGGCTTACTGTGGTTGAGTTTGCTTGAAATATCATCAATATCATCAAGTTTGCACGTATCATCAATTATATACTGAATATACAAATGTTATGTCTGTGGATACATTGTAAGACACAGAGACAAAACTATTGCCAATTGTGTTGGTTTAAATATATATTGCAATTTATCTCAAATCAATAAATATAATTGATCACTTGAGTATATCTGAAGATTGATCATGTTTATCCCTATACATTTCTTTGTAATAACTAGTAAAAATAGCTGCCAAAAATGATTTGATTTTCTTTTTAAGGGCCAGGTCAGACAAGCGGAATATATACTCTCAGGACGTGCGTTTTTACAGCGTTTTCAGCGCTCCAAAAGCGTCGCGTAGCATGGATACATATGAAATGGGTTCAACACTAATTTCCTTTGAGTCAAAAAAACTGTGAAATTACATCAATTACGAGATGTGAATTAAATATCACAGGAAATTTTCAATAGATTACTATTATTTTAATGTGTTTTATGAAAAGAAACCTATTGAAATTTTAATCAATTATTATTTCACATATTATTATTAACATTTTACCCTCATTAATAATGAGAAGACATGGAAGTGCAAAGAGGAAAAATTAAATCCCTTATCGGTATCGAACCCCTAGCCACCAGCGTGTATAAATATATAGTAAAACATATATTATATTTACTATATGAATATAACAAAAAAATCATTATGTAAAAATAACAAGCAAACATGTTTCAGTCTGTTTCTCAGTTTTCGTGAGAGTTTTCTACTTTCTCTGTAATTCCCTGGAGAAATTTCTCTAGAAGAGAAACCTACTTTTTCTGTTCTAAAAAGCATAGAAAAACTTTTTGTTACTGAAAAAATTGCTTAAAAAACTAAATTACGAAACAAGTCAATTATTAGAAAAATTTAATTAGTTAAATTCAATTACTTAAAAAATTTAATTACTCAACAATTTAATTACTTAAATTCAATTACTTAAAAAATTTAAATATTTCAATTCTATTACTTAAAAAATTTAATTATTTAAATTCAATTACTTAAATTACTTAAAAAACTTAATTTAAATTACTTTCATAAAATTACTTAGATTGCATTTAAAAGTTTTTAATTTACTAAATAGAATGTTTTTTTTATAAAATATAATCAATTTTTTTCAATGTAACTGTAATGATTTTTATCCCACATTTAAAAAACTGTTTCTAAAACTAAAGGAACTATAATATAATAAAAAGAACTATGTTTTAAAATTAATTCCTATATTTCATATCAATCACATATCCATGCAAGATCTTATCTATTCCAATTAAAATGCTAATGCATTTATACAATATACATGGCAGAAAACAATTGTTTTTAGTTATACCTTATGTGCAGACCCCGCTGTTATAACAGAACGACTTGAAGCGGAATTCACACCCCGAACTTTCTTACATCAGTTGTACCGGAAAATAATTTTTAAACTATTTTATTTCATTGAAGGAACCATAGAAAATATGGTACACAGTATTAGTGTACCATCAAACGTTTTATCATTTTTGTTAATAGAAAACGAAAAGATTGGAGTAACAATGCTAAACTTAAAGTGGGGTCTCCCCCGCTTTAAGTTTAATTTCTAAGTTAATTTGAGGTTCGATTTTTGAATTATAGCGGGTCTGCCTGTATATGCACATGAGCTTTTACTTGGCGTCAATTAATTTCTAATTACATACGAAAATTCTCTAGGTACAACTCAAATGTCTATTGTACTTTATTTCAAATAAATTCACAGAGTAGAGTTTTCTCGTTACAAACTTGTAGCTAACGGAGATAATAAATAATTTCCTATTCGCTTATGTAAAATATAATATATAAACACTTTCTAAGAAATATATACTCATTAAATAATATTCTATAATGACTGGAAAAAATATTCTTCATTCAAAATGGTCGTCCTTCTTATTCAATAACAGCCCTGATAACGAGCGGCTTTTGACGTGCGTTAATTAACGCATGACCATAAAATATCATTAACTCAATGGTATGTGGGAACACATGCGTCTTCTGGACGCACGTTAAAAAAAAGTTAAAAACCAGACAAAGCTGAACGCAATAAAAAGCCAGTTCGTCAAGTACACGCTCGTGTGCGGGGGTCCTTTTAGTATGCGAGTAAAGTCGTCAACTGCGGCACGGAATATATTTTGGTCAATTTCTAACCCAACCCTCATCAATGGTTTCTCTAAGTCCTCTACAGAGTTTTAGGGGGTAACACAGGCTTACTTCTCTATATAAGACAGACCATTTTGAGTAAATAGTAGTTTTTTCTATTCGTTATAGTCTATCTAACATTGTGAAGAATGTATTTGAAAAGAATGTTTTTTATTGTGTAAGTTTAATAAGTTTTAATTTCTTTACGTAATGGAAATTTCTTCGTTTCATGTTTTTATCACTAACAGTGCTATGAAATTTATAGCCAATAGATTATCTCACTCCATTTATTTACTGTTTTATGATTTACGAGGGTAATTCTTATAAAAATAATGTATTATATAATTATAGTCTTATAAATCATAGGTAGGGCTCTTCTTTCTATCACTTATAGTGGAGTGAACACAGTTATAGTGAATTTAATTTTGTGTTGCTGGTTCTATAATACACAATAATTTCATTAAACTTTAATGCAGACTCTTCATATTTCTAAATATTTTATAGTATTTTTTTAGAGCGCGAAAATTTAATCATTAAATTTAAATTTATTTAATTTTGATATCTCAGTTCAATTCGTTTCATTTAGTTATTCATATTGTTAATTGTTATATGTGAATTTGATAAATAATGGAATACCATAAAGGTTATAGTGAAAGATTGATTTATAAAATGTTTTTATTTGTAATATAAAATAATTAAAATTAATGTACGGTTTGAACAACAAAATTATTTAATAACTCTGTCAATAAAGGGAATGACAAAAATAATGACTATACAAAGTAATTTCCGGGCATTCAGGTAATGCTAATTGCTACTGAATGAAGTGCTGATGTTTAACAAATTGTGCACATTTAATAAATAGTTAAGGGAGCTCTCAATTTCTACATAAATATACACATCTAACTGAGCGAATGCATGTCAAACTGTATTTTGATTATCTTCTTCTAACGCTCCTTGCTATTTAAATCATTGGGAGAAGGAAGACTTATTGGGTGGGCTGGGCACCTCCTAGGGTTTCGTAATAGTTTTCACTGTAGAGGAGAGAACCACAATTAGTAAATAGTATAAAAAAAATTCAAAGACAATATTGCATTAGAAACAAGAAGAATATATGAAGAGCTTTAGGACTAGTTATCAGATATGGAAAACTCACCATCCGGGTACATTTTCGGGGGCATCACAGTTCAGAGTGAGGTCATTGAAGACGGTACCCTGTGGGCATCCAGAGAGGGATGGGTATTTTCCTTCCATGCAGAGGTAGAAGCTTCGGCAATCATCGGGCTTGATGTATCTGGCGTGATCGAGGATGTGTCCGTTGGTGTGGACCTGGGTGGCGTTGGGGCATCTGAATCCATCATCGAGAACCTCTGCAATTGAAAATTATGATTAAGTCTCCAAATGATTCTATAATATTTTGGAGCATCATAAACAATCTCATCCCATGAATAGTAAATTCTGATTATTCATATTGTGAGAATCAATTGATTGATAAAGATTAAGTTCAATTGAGAAAAGAAAGGGCGGAAATAACAGTAAATACTGTATACGTGACTGGATTAAGAGCGCGTTCAAGCGTGATTACGTAATGAATGGTGTGAAGTTATCTGTTTAAGTATACATATAGTGAAAGCTTTCGGTTTAATGCTTCGTAAGACATTCACAGGAGTTCTATCATCTTTTATTAAAAAAGTTTCCACTCTTTTGTAATATTTTAGCAAATATGTGTAATTTCGACATTTACTTACCAACACGGAGACCACATCCAGTTCTGAGTCCAGTGTGGGCCCATTGGCAAGTGCCGGTGAATTCGTCGAAAACGAGACCAGATGAGCAAGTTCTCAGGACGGGGAGTCCGTTGGTACATTCGTAGTACTGGTCACAGTTAGCGGGATCTTCGTGTTCGAAATAACCGTTTTGGCGGGGACATTCGATGCCTGATGGCACGGGAACCTCTGTAAATAAATCAGAAAAAATCAATAACTAATCAAAAAAATTAGAATTTATAGTTCAAAATCTCATTATATGAGAATGACGGTGTTTTTTGCAGTATGTAATTTTGACTTACGGAGGGTAGCACCATCTGGGCACTGAACAAGGAAGGGGTAGTTGCATTGGGCAACCCTGGGGGCAACAGCATCGTCAAACACTAGACCATCTGAGCAGACTTTCTCTGTCATCTCTCCTCTGTAGCAGTCGTAATATTTGTCACACTGAACTGGATCGCGGTAGTATCCATCTTCAAGTGGGCACTGGAACTGTGCATTTGCAACAGCTGAAAATAAAATACACTTGATTAAAAATTAAATTTGCTTCGGAAAAAAAATTCTAATATAATTGCATAGTCAGTACACCAATAATGTTAAAGATCACCGATGTATAAAGGTTATCAACATTTGAATACCAGTTGGGTAATCATCGACAGTTCATTGTCAACCAAGTTTGTTACCTGATATCTTTTTCCATGATCACTCTCACCTACTAATTATATACTTGAACTTTTAACATTAAGATCAATTAATGATATTGGGTTGGTATACTATAAGGTGGGCGATGACATACGATAGAGGTGTAGTGAAAGTACTGAGGTTAGTGTAGCAAGGCCATCCAGGTTAGGCTCCTTCATTAGCTAGGTAGTTGGTTTTTATAAATTCAAGTTGCAAATTATGTGTAGCGAGGCTGTTCTAGTAACCATGAAGTTAACACATCTATGATTATATCAGTTTTCTGTTCATTCAAAAAACTGTCAGTACATAAAACCTCTAATATTTCTAGTTAAGCTCAACCGTCTAGCACATGAACTGAGTCGTCTGATCTAAGAGTGAAAGGTGATATGTGCTAATTTTAGCGAAAGAATTGTAATTTACTTTACATCCAAGCATTTCATTTTTACAGCAAATTATTCTCTGTTTATTCTTAATGTTAGCCATAGCAAGTTACGCTGAGAAGTTCTCAGCAACCTATGTAGTTAGATCATTCTCGTAAATTATCTTTAAAGGTGCAATGACCGCCCAGGCAGACCTGTACTGTTATACATGACCGCTATACAGCTAACCTATTCTGTAATTAGTGGTGTCTGTGGTGAGCACTTCTTTACTATATAGAAATTCAGGGGCATTATATAGCTTTTTGAGAGATGTTAGCTTTTTATTCGTATAATATTTTAGGAGATACATGTTTTTTTTTCATCATTACAGATATGATATTTTAATCATTTCGTTGTTATAAATAGATGGATATATGAATTTATTATTTTCAGATATATAAACCAGGAAGAGAATGATAGTTAATTTCTACCACAAAGAATAATACAGACCAGGCATTGGGTTGAAATTAGAAAATGTAATGATATATGTTCTGGTGTTATTAAAGGTGACCTTGACTTGAACCCCAACCGGTTCGTTGGGGATAAAAAGTAATCGCTCGGTCACCTCCGTGCCTTCACTTTTTACCGACTAACAAATTGATGTACGTTGTGCAACAACTGCTAATACGTGCGTTGGAGCGTTGCAACGGTCTCGATACACCAGTTCTTGGAAGAGCGTTGTGAAATGTACAAATTCTTAGAACACTTCCTACTGGTTAACTTAGACATGTTTTGCAAGTGACGGAAACTTGCAATTAAGCTTGTTACTTGATCAGTAAACTTCGAACCTTGTTATACCTTACATTTGATGCTTTTTAAGTTTATAGAAAATACTTTAAATTATAAATTGTTATGTTAATGATATATTAAATGATATCGTACAATGTGAATATAGATATATGATATATATGACTACTCAATCAATAGAGCTAGATGACAACTCTACCAAACGTTTAGTGGAACCATACAATAAACTAATTAACAAGCTAAAGATGGATTATAAAAAGAATGAGTTTATTAACAAAAAGCACTTACCAGCGAATGCTAGGAGGAGTGTAAAGGACAGCATTTTGTATATTGTAATAGTGTTGACTGAGCCACGGCAACTTATCAACTGACCGAATACAGAGCGCTGCACCTTTCTTTATATACCAACACTTTCCCAAGGCTGCCTGTGCTCTGATCGGAACACTACTTTGTACTTGCTAAAATACTCCAAACACTCGAAACTCCAGTTTTGAACTCTTGTCCTCTTATCTATTTGGTCATTTAGTCGATACTCGTGATAGTTGATATCTATGCATTTTTTCCATGTTTTATAGAGTTAAATTGCTGTAGTTTACCGCATTGATAAAATAGTGGTCTTTATTGATTCTCAACTTCTTTATTCAACTTCTCAGTTTAGAAATGTTGGATAGGATTTTAAAAATAGTTTATAGTTTTGATATACAATCTAATATGGTTTTATTAAGTGCTGCAATCGCGGAAATAGCATTTTCATACACTTTGTTAGAAACAATGTAGTGAAAATACTATAAAAATAACTGCGGCGTGAACGATTTCTTGGAGACCACGAAACCATATTGGAATAGTCTAAATATCTAAAGGTTAGTAGTACATTATTATTTGTCATTGAAAGCTGGCAGAATTTCTTTTTACTTTTCTATGAAATCGTATTTCGAATGGAAACAATTCACACTCTCGCCGTTTGTTTGAAAATTTATTTTTTAAACATTGGTCAAATTAAGATTTACTTTTTGAGATTTAACGAATGACAGATGTGTATAAAATTATACAATAAGTAGCTTTAATATTAAATTATTACTATTTCCAGTATGAATGTCAATTTCGATAAGTTCGACTATATAAAGGCTAGCCTTAAAAGTCCCTTTATAGTTTATACATACTTTCTAGTAGAGCAAACATACGTTTCTGTTATTTTCCGGCAATTGGGAGGTGGTTGTGACATTGAAAAGACGTTAGGGGTCGTCGGTTGCTCAAACACTCGAACTTTTTGTAGTCATTTTCTAATTCATCAATTAGAAAATGACTTAGCAGTATTTGCTACATCAATGAAAGCTATTTAGTCAATAGGAATAAATCGACAAATTAGCCCATTCAAATGAAAAGAAATGGTTGTCTGAATGGTTGCTAGTGTGGTTGTCTGAATGGTTGCTAGTGTAGTTGTCTGAATGGTTGCTAGTGTGGTTGTCTGAATGGTTGCTAGTGTGGTTGTCTGAATGGTTGCTAGTGTGGTTGTCTGAATGGTTGCTAGTGTAGTTGTCTGAATGGTTGCTAGTGTAGTTGTCTGAATGGTTGCTAGTGTGGTTGTCTGAATGGTTGCTAGTGTGGTTGTCTGAATGGTTGCTAGTGTGGTTGTCTGAATGGTTGCTAGTGGGGTTGTCTGAATGGTTGCTAGTGGGGTTGTCTGAATGGTTGATAGTGTGGTTGTCTGAATGGTTGCTAGTTAGGTTGTCTGAATGGTTGCTAGTGTGGTTGTCTGAATGGTTGCTAGTGTGGTTGTCTGAATGGTTGCTAGTGTAGTTGTCTGAATGGTTGCTAGTGTAGTTGTCTGAATGGTTGCTAGTGTAGTTGTCTGAATGGTTGCTAGTGTAGTTGTCTGAATGGTTGCTAGTGTGGTTGTCTGAATGGTTGCTAGTGGGGTTGTCTGAATGGTTGCTAGTGTAGTTGTCTGAATGGTTGCTAGTGTGGTTGTCTGAATGGTTGCTAGTGTGGCTGTCTGAATGGTTGCTAGTGTAGTTGTCTGAATGGTTGCTAGTGTGGTTGTCTGAATGGTTGCTAGTGTGGTTGTCTGAATGGTTGCTAGTGTAGTTGTCTGAATGGTTGCTAGTGTAGTTGTCTGAATGGTTGCTAGTGTAGTTGTCTGAATGGTTGCTAGTGTAGTTGTCTGAATGGTTGCTAGTGTGGTTGTCTGAATGGTTGCTAGTGGGGTTGTCTGAATGGTTGCTAGTGTAGTTGTCTGAATGGTTGCTAGTGTGGTTGTCTGAATGGTTGCTAGTGTGGTTGTCTGAATGGTTGCTAGTGTAGTTGTCTGAATGGTTGCTAGTGTGGTTGTCTGAATGGTTGCTAGTGTGGTTGTCTGAATGGTTGCTAGTGTAGTTGTCTGAATGGTTGTTAGTGTAGTTGTCTGAATGGTTGCTAGTGTAGTTGTCTGAATGGTTGCTAGTGTAGTTGTCTGAATGGTTGCTAGTGTAGTTGTCTGAATGGTTGCTAGTGTAGTTGTCTGAATGGTTGCTAGTGTAGTTGTCTGAATGGTTGTTAGTGTGGTTGTCTGAATGGTTGCTAGTGTAGTTGTCTGAATGGTTGCTAGTGTAGTTGTCTGAATGGTTGCTAGTGTGGTTGTCTGAATGGTTGTTAGTGTGGTTGTCTGAATGGTTGCTAGTGTAGTTGTCTGAATGGTTGTTAGTGTGGTTGTCTGAATGGTTGCTAGTGTGGTTGTCTGAATGGTTGCTAGTGTGGTTGTCTGAATGGTTGCTAGTGGGGTTGTCTGAATGGTTGCTAGTGGGGTTGTCTGAATGGTTGATAGTGTGGTTGTCTGAATGGTTGCTAGTTAGGTTGTCTGAATGGTTGCTAGTGTGGTTGTCTGAATGGTTGCTAGTGGGGTTGTCTGAATGGTTGATAGTGTGGTTGTCTGAATGGTTGCTAGTTAGGTTGTCTGAATGGTTGCTAGTGTGGTTGTCTGAATGGTTGCTAGTGTAGGTGGTTGTCTGAATGGTTGCTAGTGTAGGTGGTTGTCTGAATGGTTGCAAGTGAGGTTGTCTGAATGGTTAATAAATAATGATGTATTCTTTTTGAGATTTTAAAATTAACTTTTTAATTTTTAAAATTAAATTATTTCCAGTATTTTCATAGATTTTTTATTGTTCTAATTATTCTAATTTCTTTCGTGAAGAATGAAACATATAATGATATAAAATAGACTAATCAATTGAATTATTTCACTCATTTTTCCAAAAGTAAATATAGTTAGCACACGCTCATAAATGGTTTTGAAATATTGAAACCTATTAGTAATATATAAAATATATATTCAAACTTAAGGTATTTAAGGTATTTCGCAAGGATATTTGTTACTTAAAGTTCATTTCTGTTAGTACCTACATTAAGTTTTTAGTTATTTACAATTTTTATATTTATGATAATTAGATTTAAGAAATGAAAGTACCAGTTTTATCTACATATACTCTCATTTATTATACATTATACATCTGATTTACTATTATACATATGTAGTATAAACCCATTCAAAATGATCCCAATTTCCCTTGAAGTAAAATGAATAACTTCCAATAACGGGGCCCTGAAATTTCCATAAATTATCACATGGACTCATAGGTGACTAACCCAAGACCAGTTATAGTCGGTCTTAGCCTGGCCTTCAGTCATCTAGTATTTTTTGCTTGTTCTATATTGGCTAAAACTTGAATTGATAGTTAATAATACAACAACCATTTTATCATTAGTTGACCATGATCAACTTTGTTACACTCTTTATACTTTAAAATCTTATTTCTATATTTTCCACCAATAGTTACGTCTAGTCGCCAATAAGGGTGTCTAGTTGCATATATTTTCCCCTTCTACATTTCCATAGTTGCCAAAAGGTGACAACTGTCAAAAGGTCGCAAAGTGAAAGATAGGCTAAAACTTTAAAGCAAGTAGGTAGGTATCTCAAATCTACAGCCTAGGGTGGGAGGTTTGTGTCTCTAAAAGCAACCCTTTCAATGCTTGAACTCATGCTGGAAATACTCTCAGGTGACATTTAAATCATAAATTACGCAATGCACTTTCTTCCAACAGTTTCAGCTTTGTGTACCTTCACATTTTCGTCTGATAAAAAGCATGAGAGTACGAGAGCCATAGTGCAAAACATTGTCACGGCAGAGTCTGATCCTAGAAGTGAAAGTCTCATCTCGTGAATTCTTTTCACTTTTTTACACTGAATGCTTTTATATATCATTGGGCACTGAGGAATATCCTACTATCTTCTTAAATCACTTATTCTTTACCACATAGTATGTAGATAAAAACTTGAAACGATAAAATGTCCTTCATTTTTTTTTTGTTTACAAGGCTGATCTACTTGAAATCGGTTCGCTTGTTAAATTGTTACTTCATTCATTTCGTATAGTGGAATTTCCTCTGATTACTTCATATCTATTTCACATTCTTTACTCACATCTTTATTGTTTTTTATTTTCCCTACCAGTACTCTTTTATTATTTTAATTATGTTTGGAAATTTGAATTCATTTTACCTGTTTAATAATTTCAATGTAAACAGGTGGCAGATTTTAAATCTAGTTCACGTTCAGTATTTATCAGCCGAATCCTTGATTTGAAGGCTCTTTTGTCTAGCCTAATAGTAGTATCATGTCTAGCATAATAATATGATGTCTAGCATAATAATATGTTGCGATAGCATCTTAATTAGTCGAATTTTCAATTATTCTAATGTATTTTCCAAGTTCTCTGAATTCTCAAAGACATAGCAGGTATTTTGCTAGTACCGATCTGTGTGTCTCACACCTTATTTGCCATAGCTATTTACATAGTTTAGCACATCAAGTCATGCACCTAGTTATTGTTGATTGCCTCCATTTTCGTCATAGAAGAAGGACGAATCACTCCATTTATATAATTTAGAAAGGTATAGTTAGGTAGGCGTGCTTGTCTGCAGTTGATTTATGTAACAACATCATTTAATTTTGAATGGCATTCTAAGTATTTTCGATGGCTATTAAGTTCGTCCAAGTCCCAAGATATTCGTGTTTAGAACTAAGATCTCTAAGTTCATTGGCTGTTTCATTTTCTCTGAATTATTCATGTTAACCCTGCAATTTATCTGCCAGAGATATAGGAACAGCTCCAGGCGCAACTCCAAATGTCTGCCCAGCCTTTAACATAATTTATCGATTTCACTTCCCATGTCATATGCCATATCGGAAACTATATTATTGCAATGAACTTCTCCATAATATCTATTGATTTATTCCGCTCTGTCGCATTTTGACTTTTTTTCATGTTTCTATAAGTTTTCTGCATTTATTTCATTAGCGACTCTTTATGCAGTAGTGTTGTTCCACTTCCTTGTCTCGTTCTTGAATGTGTCATACATTAGTTAGGGACAGCTTCCTGAATTAACAACAACAGTACTTCAATAAGTGACTCAACCTTTTGATAAATGTTCAATTTGATCTCTCTGAAAATACTGTATTATTTGAAAGCTTCCCAACTCTGTTGAAAGATATCAGATTCCACAGTTACTTCATTTTTCAAAGGATCGTTGTCGCTTAAAGTTGCTTGACTTGTTCTCGGTCGTGCTTTTCCATTGTATCTGACGTCACTTTGTTTCTGGACGGTAGAGTTAAAGTTCAATGGAAACTTGATGGTTAGGAGTCCATTTACAGTTACGTTAATTTTATCATGAATTATAATGTATTGTTCAGATCTTTTTACAGTATTTCTCAGTCAAGTTTATTCGTATCGATATGGAGTGACTCGTGAATAGTTATAATAATTATTTATTTTATAGTTAACGTTTTATAAGCAAAATTTAATTTTGAAATGTCATAGAATTTGAATTCTAAAATCTTTACATTTGATTTCAATAAAGGTGATTTATTTTTATTAATTTATTTATTTTAAGTGACTGATTTTTAACCTTTGAAATTTAATCAAATAAATACCTGAAATATAGTTGTTAATGTACTTAAAATTTTAATTGACGAGTCGATATAGAAATTAATAACTTATTGTGACAAATTATCAAATCAATTAGGCAATACAATATCATTTATTATTTTTTTATTAAATTATATGAAATATTCCAAGCTTCTGTTTTTTAATGAAGAAATATAAAATATAATACAAAAAATTAGTAATTACCATAAACATTTGATATAATAATTAATTTAAATATAAGTGTACTATACTGTACATATGTACAATAACAAGAATGGAAATTTATTAATTTTTTCTTTATGTTGAAATTAGTAGTAAATATTTATTGATTATTTTATATAGTGAGTTACGCATCAAAATTAAAAGGCTACAAATTTTTGGATCCATTTACAATTACGGATTTTTTTTTAATATTCGTATTATTTTGTTATCCGGAATTTTTTGTCATCCAAATTTGTTAGTTTTTTGTTATTCAGATTTCGGTCATCAAGATTTCTTTATAGTGCATTACCCGTTACAAACTATATGGACTATATATTTTTTAATTTTCCGGATTTTTTAAACGAAACATTTCGGATTTTTATTAATTTCTTAATTTTTTAGTAATTTCGGATTATTGTGTAATTTCAGATTTTTGGTAAATTCAGACTTTTTGATATTCCGTATTTTTTTAATTCAATAATTTCTGAAATTCCAATTTTTTTTAAATTCAAGATTTTTTTAAATTTCAATTTCTTTGAAATTCAAGATTTTTTGAAATTCTAGTTCTAGATTTTTTTTAAATTAAAAATTTTTGTTTGAAATTCTAAATTCTTTGGAAATCCCACATTTATTTGGAAATTTCGGATTTTTTAAAAAAAATCCTGTATCTTCTTAAATCCCGTATATTTTGCAAATCCAGCCCTTTTTTAAATCCCTAATATTTTTTAAATCTCACATTTTTTGTAAATCCCGTATTTTTTTGTTTTCCGTATCTTTTGTATCCAGTATTTATGTTATCCGTATTTTTCTGTTATCTGAATTTCTTTTATTTGGATTTTTGTTATCCTGACAATTAATTTAATTATTGAATTATATTGAATCTTACATGTTAAAACGTGACATTTTTCTTGCAACCAACTTTTTTTTGTAGTACACGCTGTAACAGTAGTATATAGGGTGACCTATGTTTTAACCAAATAATTCAAACATCAAATAATTCAAACATCAACCAAATAATTCAAACATCGATTGAAAAAATTATAGTTAGGTATATCCACCGCTTCTTTTACTCGTCCTTTGAATTTTCACTGAAATTATTTCGACTCACTATTGAGCATTGAAAAACTTACAATAAATTAGAGGAACTAGTTATATTACGTAAAATATTACTTAATGAATAAATTGAGAAAAGCTTGCTCAGGTACTATCTATTCATTGATGAAATAGTGTATTATATTTATTGAAATATTTAGAAGTTTTATCTTAAAAATAGTCGATATCACACTGAATAATCTGCAAATATTTTTTACTTTAATGTCTAAAAAACGTAGTTCAAATGAAGTAGATGTCAAGTCTTAAATCAATAATAGTGAGGTGAAAAAAAGTCATTGAGATTGATATGACTGTCCATTCAATTTACCCTACTACTTCATTTAGGCACCTTCTACAAAGTATTACAGGACTTCCTACTACAGTAAAACTCCTGAGTTATGAAGTTCTGCGTGGTGAAGGACCTGAGTTATGAAGTATTTTCTATAATTATATTCCTAGTTATCCCTCAAAGATCATAGTTTTCTCCAAGATTTCAATCATTGAAAACTATCAGTGTTCCTGAGCTATGAAGAAACCAATACTTCATAACTCAGGAGTTGCACTGTACTAGGTTGCGATAAATTATAATACAATTTTCCTGTATAATTTAGAGTGTTGCCTGTTAAGAAATAGTGTTTATTTATCATCGCTTTGCCGCAGATTATCATCGCTTTGCCACAGTTACTTCTACATACCCAAGTCTGGAATTGAATCCTCAGCAGCTCTACTTCTCGTCTAGATTACTCTCTTACTTCCTAGGTACAAGAGTAGGTTTCAAAGGCCCATAGAGATCCAGTTTAGTAAGCTTTAGCTACTATTATAATAAATGCTATCTAAAGGTTATTGAGAGTTCTCTTGTTCCCACCTTTACTATGCAGGTCTGCACTTCCTGCTTCTATATGCATACCTAATTCTATAGTCAAATTATACTATTTGACTATATCTTACATGGTCCAGACAATTTTCCATGTAATGGATACTCCATATCTCGACAGTGTCAATAAAAAAGACACTTAGCCTGTACTTACTCCTTTAGAGTAACAAGATGGAACTCATTTTTACCTTATTTAACTGCCTTGAATTGTTTGATTGTTTATCTATTTTTTTCTCTTTGAATAGGCACATTAAACAACTTTGTCAGCAAAATTGATCTTATTGCATCCTACCAAAATCTTATTAGGGATTTGTGGCACCTTTGTATCATACACTATATTTACTTCTCTGCTATGATCTGAATCTCTTCTTCTGTGATCCAAGTCACTTTTATGATCCAAGTCACTTTTATGATCCAAGTCACTTTTATGATCCAAGTCACTTATATGATCCAAGTCACTTTTATGATCCAAGTCACTTTTATGATCCAAGTCACTTTTATGATTCAAATCTATTTTATGATCCGAATTTTTTCTCTCAAATCTCTTCTATGATCCAAATCTCAAATAAGTACGATCCAAATCTCAAATAAGTACGATCCAAATCTCAAATAAGTACGATCCTAATCTCAAATATGTACGATCCAAATCTCAAGTAAGTACGATCCAAATCTCAAATAAGTAGGATCCAAATCTCAAATAAGTACGATCTTAATCTCAAATAAGTACGATCCAAATCTCAAGTAAGTACGATCCAAATCTCAAATAAGTACGATCCTAATCTCAAATATGTACGATCCAAATCTCAAGTAAGTACGATCCAAATCTCAAATAAGTAGGATCCAAATCTCAAATAAGTACGATCCTAATCTCAAATAAGTACGATCCTAATCTCAAATATGTACGATCCAAATCTCAAGTAAGTACGATCCAAATCTCAAATAAGTAGGATCCAAATCTCAAATAAGTACGATCTTAATCTCAAATAAGTACGATCCAAATCTCAAGTAAGTACGATCCAAATCTCAAATAAGTAGGATCCAAATCTCAAATAAGTACGATCTTAATCTCAAATAAGTACGATCCAAATCTCAAGTAAGTACGATCCAAATCTCAAATAAGTACGATCCTAATCTCAAATAAGTACGATCCTAATCTCAAATAAGTACGATCCTAATCTCAAATAAGTACGATCCAAATCTCAAATAAGTACGATCCTAATCTCAAATAAGTACGATCCTAATCTCAAATAAGTACGATCCTAATCTCAAATAAGTACGATCCAAATCTCAAATAAGTACGATCCTAATCTCAAATAAGGACGATCCAAATCTCAAATAAGTACGATCCAAATCTCAATTTAAGTACTATCCAAATCTCAAATAAGTACTATCCAAATCTCAAATAAGTACTATCCAAATCTCAAATAAGTACGATCCAAATCTCTTTTCAATTAAAATCACTTTTATTATCAAAAATTTTGATCTATTATGATCCAAATCTTGTTTTATTATGATGCAAGTCACTTTTATGATTGAAATTGTTTATGATTCAAATCTCGATCTATTATGATCTGAATTTCTTTTATGATCCAAATTGAAATATCTTTTTCCTCAAATCAGTTTTTTTGGCCCATATCTTTTTTTTTTACTATTTAACTGATTATAAAAGATTATTTAACACCATAATGCCTTTAAATTGGTTTAGGAAGCGTTAGAAGATGAAAGCGTTCAATCACACTGACATATTAGCCCCATCAAACTAATGCACATGACCTTGTTCTTATATAGCTTATATTTCGAAGCTACTGAAATGTCATTAACAACGAGGCCTATTTACCAAACGTTTCATCATTGGAATAGGAAGTAAGTTTTTTAGTTACTAATGTATGCAAAGAGAAAATGTGTATGTCGCGTTGAACTGCTTCGACAGAAGTACATTTAAAATAACTTTATAAATATTACTAATTGAATTACCTAATATCAGAGGAAGGAAGAGAATCATTTACCTCATTTCACGCTTCATAACGTTAACGAACCAATTAAGCTATAACTAATCAAGGTTAGAAACGGAGTATTTAATTGCTATTTAATTAGCTATAGAACTTATTTATGTTCTACTTTGAGGATATAATTACCCTCTAATGAAATACCTCAATATTTTCCCATTGTTCCTCCTCCTTAAAAGACAATCGAGAGAAGTATAGATATAATTGTACCTAAATCCATTGTCCCTTGCAAATATGGTAATCGTATAACACTTTATTATATTTCAATAACGTTTGCAACTAGTGTTTTCTTTTTTAAATTTAAAACAGATCTTTGTACCAAGGTAGAGAAGTTCTCATCTCAGTTTCTTGCTAATTTCAATGTAAATGTGAAATACTTTGATGAAAGTGCATTCACATCATATAATCTATTTTATTTATATGATCATTTCATAAACTGTTATAGCCGCCTAAATTTATAGATACTTATAAATTCATGAATCCAGGATCGAAACTGAAGAATTTTTTTCGTATTTTTTAAAACATATAGAGTTTTAAAGAATGAAAGGGAAAAACAAATTAAAAGTAAATTGATTTTCATTTCAAAAAGAGCTTTACGCATCCTACTTAGGTACTGAACCACAATCAATACATATAATCCAAGATAAAATGCTAGGATAATTTCCAAATTATCGGTCGGTTTCACATCTTCGATCATATAACAAAAAAAACAATATAATCATTATTATTTGGATAGTATGTCATCCACATTAGTGAGAGATCTATGTGGGCTTAGATTCGATTAAATTCTCCATCCATGCATGTCCTGTCGATATATGAGGCTCTAGAGTCCTGTGTAACGACTTAAGACTATGTACTTTTAATTTATGTATTGTTCGTACATTATTAAAGAGTATGACTGCTTTGTAATATTGTTCTCTTTGTATTTCTTTAATAGGCTCACCTAGAAGCAATTAGCTTTTCCGGACCGTAACATTCCTTAATATTTAGTAGTAGGTACTACAAGATGTACTGTTGCATCCCAACCAACAGATACAAACTGTAAGGAAGTGTAAGGTTCAAATAAAATAAAATAGTGAAATATTGAGAACTTTTCATGAAAATGTTCACATCAGTAAGTATAAAATCTGAATTAGGAAGAGACCTGCAATCGGACAAAAGCCAATAATAAAGGCAAGGAAACTTAAATTCTCTCAATAAATATCTCTCTTCAGGATATTTGGACTTAAACCTACAAAAATACGTATCTTAATCATTTATTCTTTTTCTGTCACAGTTAAATTTTACGCAATGCTGTATCAAAAAATTCTTATATAGTTAAAATTAATCTTGATTATGTAGATATATTCTGATTTTCCTGTTTGATGATTAAGAGTCTTTTATTTAAAAGAATTATTTTTTTAGATCTGGTAAACATAGATCTCTTTAAGATTTACCTAAACCAATTAGGTAAATTATATTGGATTATAATAAGCGAAAAGAAAATATCAGTATTCTATGAATACTAAAAAAGTGTCAAATATTTCAAAGTGTGCTATTATTTTGATCGTTAAAAATTCATATAATGAATCATATTATCTTTTTGACTAACTATACAGTCTAGATATTCAACCCATCCATATAATTTCATGTTTAATCTAATACTGTGATACCACCTTTATTCAAAATATTCAATATAATTCATTCTATATATTAAATAAATTTCTTGTGTTTAATGAAAAAATATATTGTTTTTTTCAACAAAAAAATTAAATTTAAAAAATACAAATTAATCGAGTAAAAAATTATATCAAATTTATAAATCTCATTATAAATTAATCTCCCTCATATATCAATTAATTTATGTTGCAAATATTCACCAGCAAGTGCTTAGTATTCACAATTTCCCTTTCTTCTTCCTGGCGACTTTTTTACATTATAGTAACATTGAGTTTAGTGCAAGTGATCTACTTTTGATAAATAAACCGGTTGGCAAATGAGCTTCAGTGACACACGAGTTGAAGGTTAGTCACTACTGGTAAAGGTCTCTAGATAGCATTTACAGGTTAATGAACAAAAAAGGTGATTTCTAAATATCTTTATTGAAATTATACAATTTTGAACTTCTTATCTACAAGTGGATTCGTACTTTAGAGTTTTACATTCCAATAAATAATAAAATCCTTTTAAATGAGTCTATATATAACAACTTAATATTAAGATCACATATAAAATTATAACGAGTTGGATGAAAAGTCGAACAGATATATTATCATATTAATAATAGTTGAAAAATACTTTAACAAACACCAAGATAGGTCGACCAGCTCTGTGGAAAAGAATATAGTTCATCAATACTGCTAACTATTTTTTCCAATATTTAATTATATATATATTCACATAGTTGCTACTCACGTTTTAGAAATATTATCCTACAACATCTTGGTTGCCAGGATCGTTTCTGCTATTCGCTGGAAGTGACTCATAGTAATGAGCAAACTCTGGATCATTTGCGTACCAACCATCACTGTAATTTAGATAGAACACGTTCATTTAGGTATTCCCTTTGTTTTACATCATTATAATCTTGATGAACATCTTGAACATCTTTACTAACCATTCAGGAACTTCTTCTGGAAGAGAGCACAGCATAGATCTCTCGTTGAAAACCAAACCCTTGTCGCAAGATGCGTCTTGTGGGGTTTCGCCGTTAAGACAAACGTAGAATTTGGCACAATCGTCGGCGTTAGGGAATGAAGGGTGAAGAACTCTAGCGCCAGTGCTGTCGTAGGTAATCCCTTTGGGGCAACTGAAAAGTCCATCTTGGGAAACTGCAAAAAAAAAAATGATGAAATAGTGTCAATATATTACGTGTTGATGATCAAAAAGTTAAATACTGGAAGACTAACCCTTCTCTTTTTCAACACATCCAGTTCTCAGAGCGATGTGTGGCCAGTTGCAAGAGCCTTGTGTGCCATTGAAATGAAGTCCAGTAGAACATTTAGTTTCGGTGAAAACGTTGTTCACACATTGGTAGTAGATGTTGCAAATTGTTGGGTCAGGATGCTCAAATGTTCCGTATTTGCGTGGACAGTATTCATTTCCAAAAGTGGGTTCCTCTGAAATATGATATTACACTTAGAATTGACATTTTTTACAGGACTACATCAATAAAAAAAATTGAAATTACAATCTTACGCAATAGTTGCCTATCTCCACATGAAACGACGAAGGGTGTGTCACAAGGATCAGCATGACCAGCCTTTGAGGGGGCAAACACTAAGCCATCTTCACACCATTTCTGAACTGGCTCGAGATTGGTGCATTCCCAGTAGGAATCACAGTAATCGATATCTTCATAGGTTCCATCTTGATCTGGGCATATTGGTGGACCAGTGGCTTCGAAAATGAGTTGGGCTTTTACTCGGCTTCCACTTGTTTCCTCATTGAGTTTTGAACGGTCGAATTTCAACTGTCCTGTAATTTAGATTGTTATAAGTTAGTTATATTAGATCAATTTGAAAGTTTTAATGTATTCTCAATTTAATATATATTGATTTTGAATAGGTTTCTTCTATTTGAGCAAGGTTGAGGATTGATGGGAACACTATTCTGATGCAAATTCTATTGAAACCGGTCTTCTTTGTTTGGGTTCAGGTCGTGAACTCGTCTCAAATGTTAATACATTCTCCCATAGTCTGCCCCATTATTCATGAGATGCTCTACCTTGTGAGAGAAATTAAATGGAGAACAATGGACACTCATACACATTACTTCATTTCGCACACTTTCTCATTCTACATATTACCTTATATCACACCAACTGTGGGAATTTCTGTGATCACTTTCGATTCATTCAATATACATTTATCTCTGTGGTTCTTCTCATGTTTTACTTTTGTAATTCTCTCTTTTATTTGGAATCAATCGAGTATAATTACAGCAAAAATAAACTGTTGTTCCCACCTCCAGTTACGGGAATCCTATCTTATTTTTTATAAAATCGCTGACTCATCAACATTTTCAGAGCGAAAATTTTGACGCTTTCTAAACACCAATATCACATGAGAATTACTCCAATGAATATAAATGTTATTTAGAAGTGACATACTAGTTTTATAAGTCATGACCAATTGGCTTTAATGGAAATTATGGAATTATTTTTCAAAGGTACAACTGTCCATTAACGTATTTCAAATTGTCCCATGTTTTTTTTCAATATCATAAATTTTAAAGCACTTGGACAAAGGATTATCGTTTCACATCTAGATTCTCCCCAAAGCATTCTCTAGTAAGTCTGGTTCAACATTCGAGAGGTCAATGTGACCTCACCCTCCTCATCCCCCTCCCCTCCTTCCCACTCTGACCTTGCTCCTAACCCTCTTTGGGTTGCATCAATTCTTGCTATCAGATTGTGTAATCCTATCACCAATGTTGTGAACTAGTTGGGTCTTTAGACATGTTTGGCATATGTGAATCACTTTCTCATTAAAAACACCTCGTACTATAACCCGCCAAACCTCTAGAGGACCTAAATGGCTGTACACAAAGAAAAAACCTATTCAAACATTATGCTCATTTAATCTATAAGTAGCAAGTTATCCTTTAAATGGTAAATACGAAAGTGTTTTATTCAGGTTTGTGAGTTCTCTCCATTTAGGATCTTTATAATTAGTGAGCGATATAGTAAAACAAGTTACCCAAATAGTCTCTTCATTTTTTCTATTTCTTTTAATTATATTCTTATGCAAAAAGATATATAAGAACCTTCTCTTTTATAATACCTAACATTGCAATGTGGTGATCGAAGTGAATAACTAGTAATTATCAAAGTAACTATTGACATATGACTAGGCACTTCAAATTAAACTGAAAAGTTAGTCACAAATGCAATACAAAATATTACAAATCGCTGGTTTTAAGCAAAATTTCCATTTAATAAATATGCATTAGATAAATAAAATAATATTACATTGTGTATGAAATGGTCTCAAATGAAGTCAGTATCTACTTTTATGCTTTTTAATATACATGTATATATACATGTTTAATATACATGTTTTAATATGCATTTAATGTTTATATACGTATATGCTTATGCTTAATATTTATAGTAGGTACTTTGGATAATTATTTTTCTTCCATTGGCAATCCTTATCAAAATTAACATTTACATAAGGGAAGGGTAAGTACTATTTATACGTATATGCACAAATGACGCTCGTGTAACGGTACCCTCAAGGATTTTTTAGTACTAGAAACAAAGGCCATATTTTAATTATTTACTATGGCAGTTATTAACATTTAAATAATATATTATTGTTAGTTATATCAATGAAACACTTATAATTCAAGTTAGTAAATTTGCGTAACTCACCGAAGACAGCTGGAAGAATAGCTAGACAAAGCAGCAGGCGTCCCATGTTCACTAGATGGCTGTACGTCAGTCAATGGCCAAGCTTTACCTTTGCAACCACCTTTGCACACTCTGCTCATGTACAGCCTCTCTCGAAATTATCGTACATTTCTCTTTAGTGTTGTACTGTCATTCACGTAATTCACAGTCACTGCTGAAGATAAAATCAGCATTTGACATTTAGTTACTCATACCTATGGTTACAATCCCTCGGATCTCTCATGTTTAGGTTTTTTATTTTATTTCACTAGCTTGTTTCTGTAGTAACTTGGAGATTCATGTTGAAGTAGTTTTATTAAATAAGTTGTAGAAATATAACATCAGGAAAAGATTAATAAATCAGATCTCTCATGTCACATCGTGTTTAGGTTTTTTGAACTAAGGCTTCATTCGTTTTTGATGGTTTTTGTAGTAACTTGGAACTTCATATTGAAATAGTTTTTACTAAATATGTTGTAGAAATATAATATCAAGAAAAGATTAATAAAACAGTTAGACAGTTCATCTATAGTTAATCAAGTCTAATATTTATATATGTATGTTAACTCATTAATTCTAAACCAGAGTTTTCTTCCTCCAGCCCTGGTAAATATCTTGCATTTTAGAGACTAAGATATCTAAAGAATCTAAAAGATCTATTAGAAGAATGAAGCATTCATTAATCACGTGTAGTGCGGTTTTATTCAAATAGCTACAGTTTCTTAAAATATTTCCATATAAGGTGATCCATTAAACCTGCAAATTCCTTTTCTGATCTTTTTTTCTTCTCAGGAAAAATCAAAGGGTCTATTGAAGAAAAATCTCCAATATTGGAGACTACTTTGAAGCAATACATTAAATTAATAAACTCGGTAACTTAATAATAATAAGATTCGTTATTTAATATTTATACTTACAGGGTATATCAGAAATTTTGCCCACTTCATTTACGATAGAACCTTTTTTTTCATGAACAAATAGAGAAATGGAATAACTTCGAATAGAGAAGACAAATGAGGTGCAAGAATAAACTTCACAAATGATAAAATAGATGACTATTGCCGTCCAAGACAACACTTAAAACGCGTACTTAAAACCTTACGAAACAGGCCATTAACAATTATCAGGGTACCACTTAGTACCCTACACGTCACCAGACTTCTTTTTATGGGGATCAAAGTAATTTTATCGCACCAATCCAAGACTAATTGATGCATTGAAATTTGAAATTGAAAATGACGAAGGCCTAATGACCTCTTTCTTGACGTTTGTGAATGTCTTTATGCGCTATAGCGACATTGCCTGGACGATAATGGTCATCAATTTGAATATATTAAGAAGTTAATTATTCAATAACAATCGTCCTCTGTATTTGAGGCTATTTTATTCCACTCGAGCTCGAAAACACAGGTGTTCTCGTCTGTCAAAGTATTATTTTTTTGATACACCTTGTATATACATAGATATATACAGTATTGAATATCTTAGATAAATATTGGTATATAATTAGGTACTCCAACTCCTAACCTTGTCGCAGCAGGAACATACTAATTTTCCAATGCAGTGCCACTCAATGTCAAAACAGTGGCACTGGTGGCAATGCAGTGGCACACAATAGCTTTGAAAGTGTGAAAACATTCGTTAATGTCATATGACGCATGACAACTCTAGCTACAGTCTATCCTTGGCTACTGTCTCTCAAGTTTCTTTATAGCTAACTCTTTCAGTTATATCTACAGTAGTCAATCCTGTATCTTTTGGTTTCTCAGTAAAGATTAGGCAAGCTTTTCTGGAATTCATTCTGGGAATCCGGTGCAATCGAGTTATCTGAAGGTTAAACGACTGCCACGTTTTGTTTTTATACTGAAAATAATGTTCGGCTTCCCTGTTTGCATCACTGTTTTAAACCGTGCAATTAAATAACTTACTCTATAGGTGATAATGTGAATAGTAAATGCTAATTTTATGGATCATTTTAATTGAGAAAATTCGAGAGAGTGGCATTTAGTACTACGTGATCTATTTATTTTCGAATTTACTTAACGCGTATTTGTATTTATTTTCACATCTTTTTTATTTCATTTTATTTTCTCGTTTTATTAATTTTAGTGTATTCTCTGGAGTTTCTACAAACTCATTTTCTCTAATAGTATTAGTTACATCACATTTAATATTCATCACTCAACTGCCAAATGAATCACCAGTTTCTAATAGGCATGTTTGTGCGACCAGAGCATTCTCTTTCTCTGGTTTCTCTATACTTTTATTCACATCTATCTCACAAATACCTATTTGAGTTCCACGTTCTGTTTCTAACGTACAATTTACTACCTCAGTAACATGTAAATAAAAACAACCCAATTGTAAACTTCTTAACTCATCTCCTTTATTTACACATTCGTTCCAGTATACACTGCCCCTTTCCAGTGTGCTCCGCTTTCTTCCAGTTTGTACCGCTTCGTTTCTATGTGCACTGCTTTGTTCCTAGGTTTTCCGCTTCGTCACTATGTGTACCGCTTCGTTCTTATATTTTCCGCTTGTTCCTAAGTGTGCCGCTTCGTTCCTAAGTGTACCGTTTCGTTTCTATGTGTACTGCTTCGTTCCTATGTGTACTGCTTCGTTCTTATGTGTACCGCTTCGGTTTTATGTGTTCTGCTTTGTTCTTATGTGTTACAATGTGTTCCCGTATAAACCATTAGCTAGTCATTTCAAAGCTTTGCACCCCGTGTTACATTCAGTTTCCACCATGTGCCTCTGCGTCCCCCACTCGTCGCCAATCCTATTCCCTTGAATGACGACACCTTTAGCCAGTGCCTGCCTATACAGAGTCACCGCAGAGTCTCTCTTCAGTCGACAAGATGGAGTCTCTGAGTAAGGTGGTGGCGCTAACGGTCGTGGTCCTAGCGGCCTCAGGTGAGAATACATCCACTCTTTCTGTTCTTTGTTAGTCCCTCCTCTGTGGTGGAGGCACAACTGACCGGTCGTAAGTAACTTCTATTGACCTCCATCACGTGAGAGTCTTGACCTCTGCATCCTTGGGTCCTACCAAACCCCATGCCTCTCCTATCCTTAACTCCTGCATAAATACATTCTAATCAATGTCAATTAAAGGACTTCCATTTACATGTTACTTCTGCTGCTTCAGTTATATTATATAGACTTAATCTATAGCTACTTTTTATGGATTGGTATTTGTGCTTCATTGAAGTCTCCTTAAATTATATACTTTCTATTACATTAAATGTGAAGGTGTCATTAATATTATATTGATAATCATGTAAGTAGATATATTTGCAAATAGGGTATGAATTTATAAATAACCAAAAATGGAATAATTTAACAACGATATATTAATTCTTAAACATTTTTTAATTGGTTTAAAATTGATTTTCATGGGTTTTCTATTACTACATTGATGAACTATCACATTTCTTTTCTTCACGATGTTACTATCACATTTCAGTCACTTACTTATTTCTAATTAATTTTATAGAATTTCACCTATAATTTTGTTTTCAGCCAATTCATCATCTTGATTATTTTATTCGAATGATAGCTACATATAATTTTAAAATGAAGGAGAAGGATAAAAACAATGTAATTTTTTTTTCATTATTTATAAAAAGTGACGCTTCGATGCGACATGAATCATTTTCAAAATGTATCTATAATGTTAGTTAAAATAAAATTTATTTATTATTTTAATTTACATAAAAGAAATTAAAAAAAGTAAAAGATTAAAGATAAAATGAAGGGCTTAAAAATATTCATATTGAATCAAAACGTCAATTATAAATAATGAAAAAAATTACATAGTTTTCAACCTTCTTCATTTTAAAATTATGCAGCAGACTTCCTGTAAATTTTATTCACTACATGTAATGTTATTAATATTACAATCTCACGCATTTTCATTCGTCCCATATGGACCTTTCATCGATCATTCACGGTAACTGAATGTCCTTTCACCAGTCTGAACTTTCCTGCTATCCACTCGACGCCCATCATTCGCAAACCCACGAAAGCGTGTAACCATGAGCATTCTAATGAACGCATTTGGTGCTCCTGGCGAAAATAGCTCACGCAAGCTATTGTAATATATAATACTTAACCGCAAAGCATTAGCTGGGAATAATTCACATAAAATAATCTCATCAAAATGTTCATTAAAATTTAATATCCAGTTTTTAAAAACTTGTTCCTCAAAAACAATAATCGTATGAATGAATAATCAACAAGTACACTTATATATCCTTTTATCATAGTACATTTCAACAGACACTGATATATCAAGCGACTTTTTAAAATATCAATCGCATCAGGTTTTTTTAACCAAACCATTATAGCCGTGCATATGTTTTTTACTAGAGGTCTCTTCAATGTCATCGAGATAAGAGCTCACCACTAGCAAGCATGTGTTGTTTAGAAGTGCTAAACTATTGCTTGGGTCTACAGAATATTAGGCAGCTTATAACTATTATTGAAAGATTTAGACTTCCCAAATCTAGTATGCTGATGTTGAGAAACAGGATTTTTGTATGCGATACATTGATAAATTATGCCAAACAATTAATATGTTGTTTGACCTATTCAGCTAATAAAATAATTAAGACATGTTCAACCTTGTAACCTTTTAGAATTTAAATGAAAGTAAATCGTGTAGCTAATACAAGTTATAAATATTTTCAATAAATTTATAATATATGTTCAATATGAGCATTCAATTAGGATAGTAAATGTTAAATTTAGGCAATAGTTCCGACAAAGAATAGGGTAACTTCCATCTCTACTACAACCCAGACAATATTACTTTTACTTTTAGAATATCAAGGTGTCTACGGCCTTTTCTACTGCCGCCTTTGTCTCTCGTGAACTATGGTGTGGACGCTATAATTTAGTTTTTTCATCTCTTCCTATGTTACTGGAATAATTATAGCAGGAAGTTTCAAATCTGATAGCCTGCGGACAATATGGCCGCTCGCCAATCTAGTCTAGATTTGTTTCATTTAAGTTTCGCCTATGCGAGGATATGATGAATTAGATTGAATTTCTCTTTAAAAGTAGGAGGGCTCTTTTACCAGCAATTGAGATACATTTAGATTGCGTAATTTTATGTGCAATACTCTGCGCACTTTTTGTGGCTCGACACGTTTTTGCTCAGCTGATATGACGCAAAGAACAACCGATGTTATCTCACATTTCGACATTTCTTTCTCGTCAAAATAAACTCTAAACTGGTTGAAGTATAATAACGAGAAAGTAGAAGATTACTGATTTGAGATTAATATGGAAAAATCATATTGAAATATAAATTATAATGGTTGAGTGAACACTTATCAATTTAAAAATATTTTTAAGTAGATTAACTTTATTAACTTTAATATCCATCTTACTACTGTGATTATTTTTCAGTATCGGCACAAGATATTGTATCGGACTGCCCAGTCCCTAACGGCTACTTCGCAGATTCGATTCAGTGCGACAAATACTACGAGTGTGTGGACAATGTCCTCTCAGAGAAACTTTGTCCCGATGGTATGGCCTTCAACGACGCAAACCACAAAGTGGAGAAATGCGACTTCATCTACCAGATTGATTGTGAAAACAGACCTGAACTTCGTGAGTTCTACAACATTGAAATTTATTTAACATTCTAGATATCTGCTAAATAGCATTGGACAATTTTCTTAATTGTTTTTGGATAAAATGGTCGCTTCTTATTGAGAATTATGCATGAATATCATAGTTAATATAGCATAATAACTAATAAGACCAAATTCAAATTTTAATAGTAAAAATCTATTATTGTTTTGTAAATTTGTCCTAAAATATCTCTCTTTTTTCTAGAGCCTGCCCAACCTACCGAAAACTGCCCTCGTCAAAATGGCTACTTCGCTCACTCCCAGCCTGGCAAATGCAGTGAATTCTACTACTGTGCCGGTGGAAATGGCAACCATCTGAACTGTCCCGAGTCTTTGGTGTTCTCCCTGAAGACTGGTACCTGTGTCTGGGCTGATGAGGCTGGCAGAACCGACGAATGTACAGGAGCAAGTGAGTAAATTTTCGATAAACTTTTTTTCTGATTTGATTCTTTGCTGTCACCATTCAGATATTATTCATTTGTCTATCTATTGAAAAATGAAGTTCAAATGTCTTTGGCGCTCTTATCAAGAAAAATACCTAAATTAGAAGGTTAAAAAAGTGGCATATTCTTTAAAAAATAGTGATAGCTAGGAATGTATTAGATCCATTTTCGCTATTCAGAATAAAAGAAGTTAAAATATTCGGGTACTATGGTCGTTCTGTGGAAAAAACTTTTTAAAATGACTATCTAAAATCGTTATACAAGGCTCTTCAAATCAATTTAAAAAAAAAAAGTAATAAAATTTAAAACTTTTAGATTAAATTTTTTTAATCTGAGATATTATAGGGATGTAATTGATATTGTATTTGACTTTTAGTCTTTTATAATAATAATAAAGAAAATACAGAATAACTTGATCAAATAATTTTAATGTTTCAGGAATATATTGGATTGACCTTGTACATTGTACAATTAAAAATCATATAAAAATAGTATAACCTTATAAATTCCATGGTATATATTCACTACATACTAGCTTGCGTTATATTCTTCTGAATCCCGTTGTAAAATAGAGCTTCGGACCTCTCTAGTACTGTTTGTAGAATTTGTTAATTCTTTCTTGTCTCTTCTATTTTTTGCCTTTTACATTGACATCATCTATATTTTCGATATCCGTTAAGTCACTGCGGGTAGTTTAAAAAATATTAAATATCAGCTGCTAAAGAAACATGTAAGGAATACAATATGCAATTAATTCTTAGATTTTCTCTATAATTTCATATAACATTGATAAAAATATTGAAAATGGACGGTGAGATCACCGTACCATGAGTGAGACTTAGTTTGATAGTTTTAAAATTTTTATTTTGACTCATGAAATTTAATATACGCTACTACATATTGATTATTTTCCTAATCTATAATTTTTTGGTAGATAGACTTCAATTATTTTACTATTTAGCTCAAATGATATAATTGAGGTATACCTACCTCATGATTTACTAATTTCTTTATCCTATTTCAGATGTGGTAAATTTCACTTGTCCTACCGTGCCCGCTCGCGAGGCTGTTGCTCATCCCCGTTACGCCGATCCCGATGACTGTCAGTATTTCTACGTGTGCATCAACGGAAAGACTCCCAGACGAAACGGATGCAAATTCGGCGAAGTTTTCAATAGCGAACTCCGTGCTTGTGATGCACCCAAAACTGTTCCTGAATGGTGAGCAGCATCTGATACTTATTAACTATATTCATTTCAAATAAGATTTATTTTGTTTTAAAATTATGGTAATCTATTTTGGAAATTAATATAAACACATCATAAAATTGAATGAACTTAAAATTAATTTTTACAATAGTAAATGAAATACTTTCCCTCTCTGAAGAAAATGAAGGAACTAGAATACTAGTACTAGTAAATATTATTTGGAATTTTGTATAAACTTCTCGTTTCAATTGCAGCGCTGACTACTACTTCGATTTCTTCACTGACTTCTTCGCAAACCTCGGAACCGAAGTACCAAAGCGAGAGATTATTAATGCTGCCAAAGAATCAGGTTTCCCAATTCCCGAAGTAGCCCGTAAGATCAGAGTGAGGCCTTCCTCAGATGGTCCAAGAAAGAGGGGCCCAGTCACCTCCAATAAAGTGGTACAACGTATTCCCCCCAAGGGTCATGGCGATACAGATGTTCGTCAGCCACCCAGGAGAAGGAGACCTGTCGCCAGGTGAGGAATCTAATTACCCAACTAGTTATTGTTAATGGTATAAGGTCTAATGGAAAATAATCGTGTGTTCAATTATATAAATGGATAATAATATTTCTCTATTTGTATAATTTAGAATAAATTCAAAACTAAAGAGTTATGCGTCATGTTACCATAAACAAATTAAGTTATTTAATAGTTTACAGAATCAAATTTTGGGGACTCTTCTTCCAGTTACTAATTTCCAATTACAATTTTTTTTTCAAAATTACGTTATTGTTAGAATTATTTTTCCAATCTAAATGAAACTTTTGCTATTTTGAAATTCCAATTATTTTTATGATGAATATTTCAGACCTGCTCCTCCTCCCACCACCACAGCTCCTCCTCCACCTCCCCCACAATTGGAGGCTGAAGGAGACTATGTCTACTACGACGAGTACTATGAGGACCCTGCCCTCGCTGCTCAACCCGCCGTCACAGCAGCCCCCCGTCTGTCCCCCAGCAGACTTTTGTCTCGCAACAGACCCACTGGTTAACAAGGGACACATTCGTACAATTAGATAGGATGATTATATGCTAGTGAAATTCAAATAAATTAATATATAATCTTTGTTTTTTTATTTGAGTTTGGTGATCAATTTCTACTTATTCTTCTTGTTATAACTGACGTAAAGTAAAAGTAACAGTTTAGTTAAAATATTCAATTTCTAAGCAAAATTAAGTTAAATTAAATCAATTATTTGAAGTATTGACATTTCATCCAATTCGTGAGTAAATTTTGGTAAAAGTTCACTTCAATTTAAAATTTTCTCTCTACTTTGCTCCAAAAAGTACTTCAAGTACATAAAATTCTAAAAAAATTAGGAGATCATTTATAATACCATTTATAATAAATTTATACCATTTATAGATCATTTATAATAAATGAATAATTTATAATTCCACTTAGTCAGTCCTAGAGTCCAATATGTTCGTGCACAACAAGAAATGAAATCGATGAATAGTAATACGGTGCAAAATTAGGATAAAAATATTATAATAATTGATGAATAAATAAATTTTCGAAAGTTGAAATATATGGTAAAAAGGTCCTTTTATAGAAAGGTATATTCTAAAAGAATATCATGTATAGTACAGCTAAAGTTGAATATGAAGTAATTTCTATTTTTATTCTCTCACTTCATGAAGAGAATTATTGTTATGAGTGTAACGAAATAAAATACTACTTTCACTTTCTATTGAAACTTTTTTCTTGCATTGATTTACTAATGAAAAGTATATTCTTATTCCAATTTAGAATACCTCAATAAACACAGTATTCATTCACATAACTGTTACAAATAAAAATTAAGTACCTCTCAATAAAATAAATAAGGTAAAATAATTGGGATCATCTGTAGAATCCGCACCTCAAGATTTCACTCCTGTACAATCTGCACCCCAAACTGGACCGGGATGCGGATTGTACAGGTGATCCATTAATTGTTGGTCAATTGAAATTTGCTCATCGAAGATAACATCGATAATATATTTTAAACCAATTAACATTATTACAATTTAAAGGGTAATCTTCGAATAGTTCTAAAAAATATCTTACTGAATTAATGCTAATGACGGTGACCGGTATATTCCACCCAGGTAAATTCCAACCCGGTATATTCCACCCCACTTTACGGGTTAGGTTTGTCTAGTTATTTATATTTGTCATTTATTAATATTATATGTAATACTCTGTAACTTGCTTCTTCACTGTATCAAATTAAACCTTTTGCTAGCTAATCACAAGATTTAAATTTTTCACTACACATGTGACAAAACAGCAGAAAGAAAGGTTGTGTGAACGCATTTATCAGTTCAGGTATTTAGATTTTAAAACTCAATTTGATTTTCTTCTCTATCGCCAACACAACAGCGATATTAATTGTAAGATGATGTCATATAGTATTTTTTGTTATATTTATTTCATTTTTAATTTGGTATTTTAACTTCTTGTAAAAGTTGTGGTTTTTGACCGAAGGCTTTTTAAAAAAAATTTAACCTGGAAGTTTTTGATGGGGAAGGGGAATTATTGCACAGCTAGGGTTTTATGACTGGGAGATTATTGCTTTTTTCACATTGAGAGATTTTGACCATGGGGAATTTGTTCCTAAAATCCAAAACAATAACTTATTAGCAAAGAGCGAAAACATTGAATGGGTTGTCTCTGCCAGTCGACCCTTTCCATACCTCATCCAATCATTGTTGTAGGAGCACATATGTACTGTGCAGTTTCATGTTAAAAAGGAATTAATATTAACTTTCTCAACACGTAAACTTTGAAATAAACTACCATATTAAGAATATTTGTAATTTTATTAGGAAAAAAATTCAATTGACTTGAGCTACCTCTAAATATTTTCCAAATGTCTCAGGATATCGTCTGAGTTATTTTTCATCGGTATGAATTATTCATCAAATGACCATCTAAAAATAAAGTCTTCCAGTTTTTATTATCACCCAAATAAGCATTGTCACAGGGGTGGAATTTACCGGGGTGGAATATACCTGGGGTGGAATATACCTGGTGGGGAATATACCGGGGTGGAATTTACCGGGGTGGAATATACCTAGAACCGCTAATAACTCATTTAAGATTTAAACACTGATCATCTTTACTGCATTCGTGAGCTTAATCTTTCTCTTCTTACCTAAGTCTTTAGTCATAATGGTATTGAAGATAGCAAGTGAAATATGTACTAACACAATTAAGTAAGCTTTTTATAGATCCTTCTACTTATGTATTTCTGACTAGACAAAAATATTTCAATTTTCATATCATTTCTCAAATACTGCCTGTATGTATAGTCTTAATGTTCCATATTCTAAACTTGAGCACCTCCTTTATATTGGTTCGATTTGAATTCGATTAGATTTTAAACAATCTCAAGGTTTAGAAAGCCATTTCATTAACCTTGAACAACCGGCAGGATGACCAAATGGGATGAGGGATTTTCGGACCAGTTTTAATTGATATAAATGTTAATAGTGAAAATTATCTCGATTTAGTCAAGTCATTCACTTGGCCATCGTTATCGATTTTGCCAGATAAAAAAATTACTTCTTCATGCAAGATGGAGCCTATACTTCATAAGTCAAGAACTGAAAGGCAGTTGATGAATGAAAAGTTTTCAAACAAATGGATTGGTGGAGATTCAGATGGCGAAATGAATATTTAATTGCCACTAAGTTGACCTAATCTTACACCTTGTGATCTCTTTCCATGGGGATTCATCAAGAGTATAGTTAGCAAAGGAATATCATTGAGTTGTAGAACAAAATCTGTCGAGCATCTGCTGAAGTAACCTTTGAAATGTTGCATCTATGGTTTATTCCAACCCTGGCGAAATAAAACAATGGTCGAAATATTATAGAAATATTTATATTTTGATAAAAGTAGAAGCCTTATTAATAAAATTCCAAAGACTTCTGGAAAATACTGTCTTGTGGATTATAAAATTCGAAAGTCCTAAAATGTAGACCACTTTGATTATACAATATACACCCTGTACAGGCAGGCCTTGCATTTAGGGGAGGGTGGTCATCAATGGGACACCGGGAACAATGGGACATGCTGAATAACTTTTTTATTTGAAGGTAATTTTTAACAAAATCTTAGTGGTAAATTAAGCATACTTCAGTGCATTCACTCGCATTGCATTCAGCGGTTGGGGTGCAGTCAGCCCTGTGTAAAAGCGAAAACGTGTTTTAGGGGTGATAAAACTAAATATTTCGTACTTTGTTTCAATTGTTATAAATCTGTAAATTCAACATATAATGCTTACGGCATTTTTACATGATATTAAGTAATATGTAAAATATGATCATTTGAAAGGATTGCCTTTATACTTTTGTAGTTGAGCCGCTATACCCATATGTTTTCAAAATGGCGTCATGGTGATCATTGGGACAGAAAATTTGGTTAACAATGAGACAGTGCCTTATTGTCAACCAAACTGTCTAGTTACTCCATATGAATCAATATATCTATTTTTTTGATACAATAACGTGAACTGTAGCTTCAGGGCTTCTTGTAGAAACAGAGCTTCCAGCTGAAGCGTGACTTTCGATCATGTTCAAGAGCTTTAGCAATCTGAAGTCATCACTATGCACTGCATAGAGAACAAATTTCACTAATAAAATAAAAAGACGCAGCATGATTGCAACGGATACACCAGAGAAAGAAGAGCTTTTTGCTGGTGCCACTAAGGATAAGGCCTTCGAAATCACTTCATAAAGTATCTGACGTAGATGGCCTGTGAACTATTGTTCTTGGTCTGGTATATAACTCTTAATCTAACTGATCCATTCGTCTGAAGAACTCAAATCTTCACCGAAAATGTTGAAAATGAAGATTTATGCACTTGTAGAATTTGAGGCGACTTCTAAAACGTATTCTGTTGGCCAAAAGCATGAAAAAGATAAATACGAAATATTGATGTTAGGCGAAAATTCAAGTGCAATGAGCTTAATTTTCCAAATGTTCCTGACATGGCTTCGGTGAAGCTAGAGGACATTAAACTGATATTATATGAACTAACTATGTGTGGGACAACATAAAGAGATAATTCGAACTTGAAATTTTACCATAACCTCAACAATATACAAGTTTGATAAACTGTACCATCGTTCACCAGGGCATGTCCCATTGTTCACCAGTGCTGTTATACAATGGGATAAAAAAATTTTTTTCTAGTCAACAGAATATGTGATAGCATTCGAGTTGGTTTCATTTTATAAAGGAATATCTATATTATTACACATGGATTTTTTATTTTTCATATTATGCCCATAGTAAATGAAATATCAATCTTTCTGTGTTTTTTGTCCCATTGATGACCATCCTCCCCTATCACACTTCGGTCTTATAAAATCCGTGATAGTTGCGAGAGAGACATGTATCGAAATTATTACAATACGTAGAAATGGAAAACAAACGGAAGCATTTCTTTGTGGTGTTTATTTCACGGTAACTACAATAATCATCAATATTATTATTTATATATATATAGGTTATTATATAAAGCTATATGGTTCAGAAATTAGTTTTTATAACATAATTTTTCTAATGGCGTAGAGGATACATTTATATAATAATAATATAGGTACTACTGAACAATGTGATATAAAAGAATTAGATATTGGTACTTTAAAGTGTTACGTTTAATTAGTTAAACCTAAAAACGTCCGTGTTATCGGACGGTTCCATATTTTCGGACTCGTAAGAAATCCATATATATTAATTATTATTTAACTTTTATTTTAATTGCAACTCATAATACCTACAGGTATCAAGTTACCAATTACAATAGTGGTAAATAATATTATTATATGTTCAATTTATTTCGTGTCCGAAAATGCAGAAACAACCAATAACTTGGAGCTTACCCTACTGCCACAAAAATAACTTTGAAATTGAACTTAGAGCGGGAGAAACCCCACTCTAAGCTTAGCATGGTTACTCCTATATATTCCTTTTCTATTAACAAAAATCAAAGAACGTTTGCATGGTACACTAATATTATGTGCCATATTTTATATAGTCCCTCAATGTAAATAAAATTGTTAAAAATTAATTTTCGGGTACAACTGGTGTAAATAAGCTCGGAGTCAACTCAGCTTTAAGTCGTCCTGTTATAAATAATAAAAACGTGGTCTACTTAAAGCGGAGTCTACCTGTACTTTGACTTTTGTCGAACCCTCAAAACAATTTTCCTTTATTCTAACTCACAGAAAAAGAAATGTTTGAGGTATAAAAATTATATAAGAACTTGAAAAATACCTCGTTCTTATTACAATACTATGATTGAGTCATGACTTTGGTAATAGAAGCGAGCCCTCTTGTATTTTTTTACATTTTAATGCCTGTGTCCACAAGAACTGAAAATAATTACCTGCTGTGTATCTTTGGCAAAAAGAAGCAATTTGATATTTAAATATAAGTTACTCTTTTTTACAACTTTTATTTCAGCAATGGTTTCAGCAATTACAACTTGTAGAAAAAGGACTGCAGAATGGATATACCGATCACGTATTTCCTTAAATCTAATCAGTTCTGCGAACGTTCCGTTATTGTTGCTGTTCCATTATTTTTTATACGAATACACTGATTTTGCAGTATTGTGCATTCCAAAGGATTTATTGATATATATTTTATAAGTAAATCATTTAGAAATGTATTTATTTAGCCATTCACTGGAAGGAATGACTGATATATTACAATTAGTAATATACTGTATATGTTTTTCGAGACTATTCTGATAGGAAATTTATTTTTGGTCTCATACCAATGATCTTTTCTTCGTTTACTTAAGGTGCATTTGTGCTTAGTTTTGTTTAAATATTATTAATTGCCGAGATATATAATTGCTAGTGTCATGAATGCCATCTATCAGTAAAATATGTATGTATATCTAGATAAGTGATTTTTATTAGCTATATAACATTCATTCGAATTATCATTTCCTCATTCAAAGACTTGTTTGATCATCATAATCTTCTAAATGAAGATTGAGTGGCAATAATTACCATCTACTGATAATTATAATTAGGGTATTGATATTCAATTATATTCTTTACTCATTATATTAGAAAACAGAAAACAAATAGCTATAGTACAGAGTTTGAGGCTCTTCTTTAATTGCCCTGATATTTGGCGATCCTCTAGTGAGATGGACCTGAGAAAATTGAAAACTTAATTACAAAATTATTTTAAAATTCATATAACTATTTTGATTTTACTTTGAATCTTATCTTTTCGTGGTTAATCTCCCAACTTACCTTATATTTAATATCTGAGGAAAACTTGTCTTCCTCTGAGAGATTCCTGTCTGTTGCCTCCTCTTTGGTTTCCTCCCTGTTGGAGGAAGCTTCTTCCACTCTCACGGTACCCCCCTCCGTTGCCGCCATGGTTCCTGCTGATCACTTGTGGGGCCTGGTGTCTCTGAGCGTTGGCAAAAAGTCTTCCTATGATCTCTGCTGTGCTTGGCTCCCTTGGCTCTACAAACAGGCGAGGTCTGCCATCGCGACCCAAACCGATCTTGAGAGATAAAAATAAAATTATTCGTAAAGGCAAACTAATCTATAACTAAGTTTTTTTACTTATATAGAGGCTAGAGTTCTGGGTATTTTAATTATCAATATAATCAAATAAAAATATAATGGGATAGTTACCTCGACACTACGTTGATCCTGTTCATAATAGCCTCTGTTGAGACCCCTTAGGAAGGGAGCAGGTGACGCAACGGTTGCAGCCACGAGAGCGGATAGGAGTACCTGCAGATACAAATAAATTAGTTTATTTTTTTAAATTTAGCTTCAAAGACTATCCTTTAACTTCCATTTGAGAAAAAATAAAATATCTAATAAATCGTGGAGCAATATTCGTCAATTTAAATTTCTGTGATTATATAATCACAATGAAAAGTAGTATATCGTCAGCTCCTAAAACGAGTAACAGATATTCTTCCAATTTGGCCAAACTATTCAATATTTCATAGCAAACTCCTTCAAACGAAGAAGATAAAGCGGATACTTACAAGGCAAGCAAATTTCATTTTGTGATGTGGTTAGGACACTAGTAACGCAATGAATGTGACTAAGTTCTCCGGTACCTGGGTTTATATCCACACTAACCATTACCAATGTCACTCCCTCTGACCTTCGAATGAGAAAAAAAACTCCCCCGCCAGCCACTCTTAATTTCACGATGTCCTCGCGGCCAAGGAATTCCGAAGACAAAAAGTCAAGAGGATAACCTTTGGCTTTGTTACGCAGCTTATGGCGGTTGTTCCTTATTACCTATCATTAGTGTAGGGTGCATGATGTCACGCCTATTGGTTATTAGTGAAAAAAATTAATTTTATACACGTAAAATCATACGTATTTGATGAATTTTATTAGAACATATGTCTATTGATCTATTAAAATACCCTAGGGTTACTTCTATCTTTTAATTTAATTTTACTTCATTTCTTGTAGAGTGATTCAAGCTTGTTGCATTATAATTAGAAGTTTTTTACAATTTTTTTTATTTTAATAATAAGGAAGAACCACCTTTTCACAGGGTTTCAAGGGCTGTTATGTAATATAAATAATCACAGTGACTAGAATCACATATTTTCAAATGCCACTCTATACATTATTTATTACCTCAGTAACAATTTGGTAATACATGGTTATCAGGTTATTGAAACTAATATTTTATACATAGAATTTTCCTAACCAACCTTATATAACGACAAATAATCATAGACAAAAACCGTAAAGATCAGTTGCTTTTTTTACGTGTCAAATTGATGATTCTGGTATTTTTAAAAGGTTAATTTAGAAGGTCAATTAATTACAGAGCAATTTTCAACTTCTGGAAACTCAATTAGTTGATTAAATCGTTGATACCAAATTAATTAAACTCTGAGTTAAAATGCAATTATTCGAATTGTATTTTACTAGGTATTAAATATTAGGCACTTACAGTGATGAATAAACACATCATTAACTATTTCCAGTGAATATACAACATATGTAGGTATTATACAAACTTTTAACAATTGTCAAAATGAAACAACGAATTTGCTTAAGGGTCAAAGGTTAACTGTAGATAAATGTTATTAGGTACATAAAAAACTATTACTGTGGTAACAATTTGGTCTGGTAATGCCCGTTATTGCCAACGAGGTCATCTTCTTCGGATCGTGAGGTGGTCCGAATTAAACGGGTTTCCCGCCCATCACCTAAAAACTACCAAACTTTGACCATTATTACGTTTGGTTAAAAGAGACAATAAATCTGATGCCCTTTTTGTGAGACAGACTGTAATTGCTTGGTGGCGTTCAAGTGTTTTTATTCTTACCTTATCAATTACAATTTAAATCCCACAGTTAAGTAGGGTTTGTGTTATTGGGCTCAATAACGAGCTGAAGATCAAATATCGTATCATTTCCAATACTACTAAATGTAATTGCATAATTACAATTAAATATGCTAATTAAACTTTTGAGAATAAATTTGCATTCTTTTGCCAACGACTTAGTCAATAAATTGAGTAACATTATTTTTGTGAATTACACAATCTTAATTCTCATTCTTACCTAGATTATCTCTGGCCCAAAGCTTAATACGGTTAAAAACTAAAATTGAATCAAAATATTGAATTATTCAATGTTTACGAGTTACGAACTGATCAAATAATCTACAATCAATGGGTTTTCTCTTTGGAAGATATACCTACATTTCAGTATTTTAAACGGATTCGACCTTTATTCAATGTAACGAGTGAACTGAGACTTAGAAGCTTTTTTTGCTTCACTTTATTAAGCAATATGCACCGCAGTGTGTTTTTACGCATGTTATTAGAGTACTTCATCACACGGATGGATAGGTTGCCTGCCAACCTTGAAATGTGCATAGGTGATCTTTGTTGAAAATGCAAACGCGGTATGATGGAGGCATATCCTTTACCTCAGACACGAATTAAAAAGTGAAAATAAGCGTTTATTTAGAAATCTATTGGACACAATACTTTTATTTCAAAACTACTGAAATAAAATTATAAAATTAATCTTTTTATTTATTAAGTGATGGAACCAATTGTTATTATTTCAATTTATACCCAAATTGAAAACATACACAGAAATTACACTAAATTATTTCACTCCAGTGTGACAAATTCGGTCAGTCAAAATATAGTGGATAACGAATTAAAAAAAGACTAATGTAAATAATTAAAGAAAAATAATATTCTTATATGATGTAACCGCAAACAAGGATAAACTCACGAAATATATGTACAAACAACACAGAATAAACTACAAAATTTAAGAACATTGTTTTATACAATTTAATATGTGATGCCGAACCTTAGAGTGCAGTAAAATAAGCGATGCAGTACAGTATGTGATGCAGTACAGTATGTGATGCAGTACAGTATGTGATGCAGTACAATATGTGATGCAGTACAGTATGTGATGCAGTACAGTATGTGATGCAGTACAGTATGTGATGCAGTACAGTATGTGATGCAGTACAGTATGTGATGCAGTACAATATGTGATGCAGTACAGTATGTGATGCAGTACAGTATGTGATGCAGTACAGTATGTGATGCAGTACAGTATGTGATGCAGTACAGTATGTGATGCAGTACAATATGTGATGCAGTACAGTATGTGATGCAGTACAGTATGTGATGCAGTACAGTATGTGATGCAGTACAGTATGTGATGCAGTACAGTATGTGATGCAGTACAATATGTGATGCAGTACAGTATGTGATGCAGTACAGTATGTGATGCAGTACAGTATGTGATGCAGTACAGTATGTGATGCAGTACAGTATGTGATGCAGTACAGTATGTGATGCAGTACAGTATGTGATGCAGTACAATATGTGATGCAGTACAGTATGTGATGCAGTACAGTATGTGATGCAGAAAAATAATCTGAGATAAATCCGCATATTTAATTTAAGTAATATTTGATTATATGATATTATAAATTTAATAGTATATCCATTACTCTTAGAAAAAATCTATAAAATATGAAATTAAAGTGAGTTCGTCATGTAGGTACTGGGATTAAGAGTGGGTGGTCCTGTTTATTTCAACTGGCAATGGGATTTCGATTTAGAAAAATAAATATAGTTTGAAAAATGCAATGAGCTAAATACTTAATTTTCGATGTCTTATTGAAAAAAACGAAACAGTTTGCAGAAGGAATATTGTTGATAAGTTAAATAATTTTCCCTCCAAGTATTTTTTTATTGCCTTAGTCAATGAGGCTGATGTTTCTTATCATTTTGCTGTAACCCCCATGAAATTTGACAGCATATTTTTAATTTTACATGCTATAAAAAAATTATAAGCAAAACTCTGCAATACCTAGCTACCTACTTTACTTCCGACTTACTAATTTTCAGTCAGAAGAAAAAGAATGTACCTACCTACACCATTTGTTTTGAATGACAATTAGTATTAAGTATAATAAATCCTTTTAATATTCGTGAAAAAGTTTAACATTGAATAAACTTTTTATAGAAACCTTTATATACTTCAGGGAACAATTTATATCCTAAACGAAGATCAAGAACGCATTATTTGTTTATAAATTCAAATTTTAAATCAAAAAAGAGAGTGCAGTCTTCTTTTTCAACGTCAGATTAGTGATATGCTCAGTAGTCGCACATAGAGTATTCAAAACTTAAAATATGTATATTCATATATTCACTGAACCAAATTAGGTATATGCGATTGAAGAATGCGTGTGTACGGCTCTAACGTGTATAAAGCTAAATCTCGGACAATTCTTTTTATCTATTGTGCTAAATTTCAAATTTTCAATCCAGTAACCTGGGTGTTAAAGTGCACTCTCCTTAAATAATTTTAATAATAATATAGTGCTCTCTAGATGAAAGATGTATCTAGGTAGTGAGCATAACTAATCTTCCCTTTTTAAAGTTTTTTTTCAGGAACAAGAATGAATGGGGACGTCCCCGGACGTAAAGGCACTGATTCCATCCCCTGATTCGATACGTATCTAAAAGCTGAGCGGCGCACTACAATTTCATAAAAATTCTGAGTCAAGCCAATTTGACTCTTTTAACTATTTTGATTTTTTGAAGATTTCAAGCCAAAATTAACATGGGATCATACTGACGTGTGCCAGTCTGCAGAATATGAGAAATATTTGGGATATTCTCTCCGAACAATTTTGGGAGCCACTAAATACTAATGATAGGTAACCCAGATTGTTTTTCATGGCCAGTGTGTAAAGTACAGCAGGATTTGTAGATTCCTCCCAGATGGCAGACTGCAGGAACTGGTAAACTCAGTAAACTGTTCTCCAAGAAATCCTCTATTTTGGCTTCTGTTCTCAGTAAAATACATATAAATATAGGAGGAAATTAAGGATTGTTCGCACACAAAATATTAAAAATGTCCCATATTCTGCAGACTGGGATTCCTCCTGCGCGGCGGGCGGCGGCCAGTGCGCCTAAGTCTTATTTAATTCCTATGTAGGGTCACGCAGGTAAACTGCGGCACACTGACGTCTGACTAACAGTCTAACTGCGGCCTCTTACAACAGAAACATCATACATTAAAAACTTGAATTAATAAATTATAACATGCACTGCGCTTCTTTTGATAGCTTATCATAGCTATGCAACATTTTAATATAATTTCGGTTCAGAATGTTTTAGACTCTCTTGAGAGGGCCGCAATTAAAAATTAAAGGGCCGCAATTTACCTGCGTGACCCTAGTACCAGACTGCAGGAACTGGTAAACTGTTCTCCAAGAAATCTTCTATTTTAGCTTCTGTTCTCAGTAAAATACATATAAATATAGGAGCCTAGGAGGAAATTAAAGATTGTTCGCACAGAAAATGTTAAAAATGTCCCATGTTTTGCAGACTGGCCCTAGTATGTTCCCATATTATTTGGCCAGTCTGCAGAGCCAGAATGCGTCTCTTCTCCCGCAGAGATTTTATTTTGAGAGAGAGTTTCAGAATCTCCTGTAGCTAAATTAATGGTAACATAGGAATTAATTCAAAATATCCAGCAGCAAAATTGATGGTAACATAGGAATTAATTCATGATCTCCCGCAGAGATCTCCAATTTCTAAAATTCAAATCAAAAGCTCCCGCAGAGAGTCTTAGAAAAATGTTCCATATTCTGCAGTCTTGCAGACTGGTTAGGTACTTGCTGCACCCAAGAATGAAAATATAATCATAAAAATGTTAATATATGTCAGCTGTTAAATTTTATAATCTATTACATAATTACTCGCATTCTCGAACGGACGTGTCTTCTTTACGGCTTACCTTACCATTTCGTTTTTTTTATGGTTTATAAAGAAATTTCGTTAATCCTAATGAATTTTCATTTTCATGTGATGTTCTGAATGATACCCAGTCTGCAGAAATAGAATATGGAACATTTTTCCAAGACTCTCTGCGCCAAGTAAAATAGTATGTCTCATAAACTTGCCATTTGTCTCTCCAGCTCTCTCCAAAATTCAACAAATTCTCTCCAAAATGATCAAATTTTCATAAATTCTCTCCAAAATAACATTGTAGCATAGGAGAAAAATAGAAAAAACTCACCATTTGCAATTGAAGGACTCAAAATAACTGTCACAAACTCGCCATTAAAATGGCGAGTTTGGACATGCTTTATTACTTGGTAGACTCTGCGGGAGTTTTTGATTGAATTTTAGAAATTGTAGATCTCTGTGGGAGATCTTGAATTAATTCCTATGTTACCATTAATTTAGCTGCGGGAGATTTTGAATTAATTCCTATGTTACCACTAATTTAGCTGCGGGAGATTATGAAACTGCTGCTGAGAGTCAGAGAGTAGCTCTCTCTCAAATTAAAATCTCTGCGGGAGAAGAGACACATTCTGCAGACTGGAATGATACTAGTTAAGAATAGTGCATTTATAAAAGTGTAAAAGTGTAGCAAAATATGTTAGATGAATTCAAATAGTTACAAACTCTAATAAGAAAGCTATGAGTCTATGACCTGCCTGGCATGGGCACCCATACTATTATATGCTGTATTTCAATTTAGAGCATAAATTAGTAATTAATTAATTCAAAATTCTATCTATTAAAAGAAAATTATTCATTGAAAGAATGCATTTGATTTTTATTTAGAAGTTTTTACAGACATGAAATTATATTTCTCGTATTTTTGCTTTATATGGCTTATTTAATGTTTAAAATATGATCAGTTGCTTAGAGAACTGATCTCCTATAATAAAGCAATTAGAAATATAGTTTTATTGTTTTATTCCAAAAAAATATTTTAATTTCCTCAATTTATTATTTACATGCAAATTATTATAGGTAGTGCCATATTTATTGAGTGGCCAAATTTTCCTGATTAATGATCATGATTACTTGTAAACTCAATACATATTAAAAAATAAAAGTAATAAATATAATTTTTAATGACCGGCAGTGACCCACCGGTGAGTCACCCGCACCCAGGACTTGTTGAAATTTTAGTTAAATGTATTACACACTCGTTATATGTTTAATATTAACTTCCTGTTAGACTAGCTCAGCTATATTAAATTACCTATTGTTTAAATAACCATGTATTACTTTTAATGAGAAACGGACGTAAGGTCTAAAGTCTATTACATTGCCGGCGAGTGTTAAATAACACTGCATGTAGAACCCTAAGGCAGTCTGTCTTTTACATTACTCAGAGAGAGATGTGATTCCCTCATCTCTATATATAGACTTCTAATTGTATAACATATTTACTCTTTAAATAAACTCTGTCTTAACGTTGTTAACCCACTGTTATTTAACCTAATTGTAACAGGTTATGGGCCCAGTGAACGATAAGAGTTTATAAATCAAATTATGTTTAAACAAATTAGAAGTTTATAACAGTAATAAATATAAAAACTAAGTGCAGTGACAAAAGTGTTAAACTATATGAAACTTATACGCTCGAACGCTTGTGTAAGCATATCGTGTTAACGCGCTAATGAGGTCAATTATAATGATTGCTCTAGCGAAAAATGTACTTGTTTTTATAATATAATTATTTAGTATTTGTGCGGAAGAGGTGTCAAGAGAGGTCACAAATTACCTTTAAATCTGTGACCTTATCCTTTGGTAAACAGTCTTTCAACAAAAGGTTCTTGCGAACTAAGACTTGTGTTGCTGTTCCAATTGAATATTAATAATTATATTCAGTGAAGTTATTCTTATGAATTAGAATAATTTTAAAACATCAATTCAGTTAAACAGAAAATCAATTTAACTGCTTTGTTTGTTTATGTTTGTTAAGTATTGAATGATAATAAATACTTTCAACAAAAGGTTCTTGCGAACTAAGACTTGTGTTGCTGTTCCAATTGAATATTAATAATTATATTCAGTGAAGTTATTCCTATGAATTAGAATAATTTTAAAACATTAATTCAGTTAAACAGTAAATCAATTTAACTGCTTTGTTTGTTTATGTTTGTTAAGTATTGAAAGATAATAAATACTTTGAAAACATGTCTTCAAATAAGTTACTGGGGATTGTTCCCCTAGACGGAAATAATTACCCTACATGGAGGATACAGATGCAGATGTATCTCTTAAGAGAGAAACTGATGGATTTTGCTGATGGAACTAAACCAGTTCCAATAGATTCCGATTCAACTGATGTTAAAACTGCCTATGCGAATAACAAGAATAAAACTCTTGCTGATATAGTACTATCTATTTCTCCGGATCAATTGTACTTAGTTGGACAACCAACGGATCCACAAGCTGTCTGGACCACCCTTCAAGAAACGTTTTAGAAAAACACGTGGGCTAACAAATTTCGTCTGAAGAAAAAGCTCTACAATTTAAAATTGAAGGCTCCCGAACTACTCGACTCCCATTTGAAAGAACTAACTGAAGTTTTTCAAGAGCTTGCCTTGTTAAATCAAGTGATCAGTGAAGAGGATAAAGTTATTTGTCTCCTATCATCACTACCAGAACCGTTTGAAGTGCTTGTTACCGCACTTGAAGCTCAGTCAGACATCCCTAACTGGATTACCGTAGCTGACACACTCCGGAGAGAAGCTGAAAAGTTGAGTATTAAATCCAATGATGCATTGGCATTATCTAATACTCAGATTAATGCTGCAGTAAATAAACAGTCAATCAAATGCCAATTTTGCCACAAATTGGGACACATGAAGAAAGACTGCTTTAAATTTAAACAGTATTCTCAAAATAACAGAACTCAAAACCAGCCAAATGGTGTAAATGTAAGTCATATAGTACTAAATCACACAATGTATGCTAATGATATCGCTCTTTGTAACAAATATGCCGACAGTAATATTTGGATAATAGATTCAGGCTCTTCATCACACATGAGTGGTGATGAAAATTTATGTAAAGATTTTGCAAATATTAGCAAACCTATCAATGTTAAAGTAGGAAATGGAGATGTCTTACAAGCTATTTCACTAGGAAATGTTTCTGTTATTGTGAATATACCAGGTGGTGGAAGTAGAACATGTAAAATAAATGATGTACTATATGTGCCAAATCTAGCTTTTAATCTATCAGTGTCAAAAATGACAATTAACAATAAATCTATTATTTTTGAAAATGATAAATGTAAAATTTTGAACGAAAATAAAGAGTTAATTGCTGAGGCTAACTGTGTTGGTCAACTCTATTATCTTAATACTTAAGTTCATAAAGCTGCAGTAACTGTTGATCAAAATAAAGTAAACATTCTATGGCACAGAAGGCTCGGTCATATAGGTAATGATAACTTGACTAAAATGATCCGAACTAAATCAGTAAATGTTCTGGATAGTAAATTAAAAGCTATAGAAGGCGTGTGTGAACACTGCTGTAATGGGAAAATGCATAAAATACCTTTTTCTACAAGCATTAAGAAAAATTGTAAGCCTCTTGATTTAATCCACACAGATGTCTGTGGGAAAATTACTCCCACTTCCAGGGGTAATAATTCATATTTTCTGACCTTTATTGATCATGCTACTCGATACTCCTGGATATATGTTATTGCACATAAGAGTGATGTGTTTCAGAAGTTTTTGGAATGGAAAGCTATGGTTGAAAATATTTATGAAAGGAAAATTAAAACCTTGCAGTCAGATAATGGAGGAGAATATACCTCGAATAAGTTTGAATCATATTTACGAAATGAAGGTATAATTCACCAGAAATCTATTCCTAAAACTCCTGAACAAAATGGGTTAGCTGAAAGATTTAATAGAACTATTATGGAAAAAGTTAGATGTATGTTATCTGATTCAGGAATTGATAAGGAATTCTGGGGTGAAGCACTATATACTGCAAATTATCTAAATAATAGATGCATCAATTCATTTTTAGTAAATAAAACTCCATATGAAGCATTAAATCTTAGAAAACCCAATGTTAGTCATGTAAAAGTTTTTGGATGCACCGGGTATGCCCATATTTCTCGAGATGAACGATCAAAATTAGAAAATAAAGCTACCAAATGTCTGTTTATTGGCTATGGCACAGTTACTAAAGGGTATAAGATGTATGATGTTGAATCTAAAAGAATCTTCTTTTTCAGGAATGTAACCTTTGATGAATCAATTTCATCTAAGATTGAGAGCCCGCAACTGAGTGAGACTCCTACCTCTCCACTGGTGTTCCTTTCAGAAGATTCAGAACCTGCTGGGCCTGAGAACCAAACTCCTGAAAATAATCCTCCCTGATGCGCAACCTGTACCAGCTATCAGTCCTGATGAGGATCTTAGACAATCGTCTAGAATTCGTAGAGCTCCTATTAGATATGGTAGTTGGGAGTATGATCAGTTTGAGGAGGAGGAGGGTTTATTAGTCAATGGGAATATCAATATCGAACCTAGGTCGGTATCTGAGGCTCTTAATAGCGGTTCTGAATCCTCTAAATGGAAACATGCCATGGAGAGGGAATTAAATGCTTTTGAGAAACATAAAGTTTTTGAACTCATAAAACCTACCTCAGATTTAAACATAATTAAATCTAAATGGGTGTTTAGAAGAAAAAAGGGATCTGATGGTAGAGTGGTTTCATATAAAGCTAGATTAGTCGCTCAGGGTTTTTTACAGAGACCTGGAATCGACTATGATGAAATTTTTGCTCCTGTAGTGAGATTTGAATCGGTGCGAACCATGTTATAATTAGCAGCTAACCAAAAATTATTTGTACATCACTTGGATGTCAATTCTGCCTTTTTGAAAGGGGATCTTAAAGAAAATGTTTATATTAGACAGCCTCCTGGCTATGCTATTCCAGGAAAAGAAGATTTAGTATGTAAACTAAATAAATCTATGTATGGGTTAAAACAATCACCCAAATGTTGGAATAATGCTTTGGATGCATATCTTAAATCCTTAGGATTTATTCAGTCCTCTTGTGACTCATGTATATATGTTAAAGTAATCAACAACTCTGCATGCTTCATTTCTGTGTATGTAGACGATATTATTGTAGCATGTAAGAACTTTGATGACCTTACTAAAATCAAGACTGATTTAAGCGCTAAATTTGAGATGAAAGACTTAGGAAAATTATCCTATTTCTTAGGCATAAAAGTCGTACAAGACGAAAATAAAATAGCCCTAAATCAATCTTCATTTGTCAACGAGTTATTAGATAGATTTGAATTCAATAATTGCAAACCGGTTTCAACCCCTGCTGATGTTAATTCTCATTTGGAACCAACTACTGATGATTGTGAACTAGTAGATAAAACTAAATATCAGTCAGCTGTAGGTGCTTTGCTGTATCTATCTACTAAAACTAGACCGGACATAACTTATGCAGTTGGAAATGTCTCTAAATTTTGTTCCAATCCAAACACTAAGCACTGGTCTGCAATTAAGCGAATATTTAGATACCTAAAGGGCACGCCTGATCTTGGCATTACATATGGTAATGAAGATTCTGAGTTGATAGGTTATTCTGATGCCGACTGGGCAGGAAACAGAGTTGATAGGAAAAGTACTTCTGGCCAATGCTTTATGTTAAATAATTCCATTATTTCTTGGCGCTCTGTGAAACAGTCATGTGTTGCTTTATCAACGGCTGAAGCTGAATATGTTTCCCTCTCTGGAGCCTCCCAAGAAGCTGTATTTCTAAATAAATTACTATTAGATCTTAAAGTACCAAATAAGAATCCTATAATTTTGTTTGAGGATAATCAGTCAGCTATTTGTATTGCTAAAAATGCTAAAAATCATCCTAGATCAAAACACATTGATATTAAATTTCATTACATTAGAGATCTTGTTGCTTCAAACACAATTAAACTTGTGTATTGCCCCAGTGAAACTATGCTTGCTGACATATTCACGAAACCGTTGCCTACTGATAGATTTACCAAATTAGTTAAATTAATAGGCATGAAAAATATATAATGTCGTGTGAGGAGGAGTGTTGAAATTTTAGTTAAATGTATTACACACTCGTTATATGTTTAATATTAACTTCCTGTTAGACTAGCTCAGCTATATTAAATTACCTATTGTTTAAATAACCATGTATTACTTTTAATGAGAAACGGACGTAAGGTCTAAAGTCTATTACATTTCCGGCGAGTGTTAAATAACACTGCATGTAGAACCCTAAGGCAGTCTAGTCTGTCTTTTACATTACTCAGAGAGAGATGTGATTCCCTCATCTCTATATATAGACTTCTAATTGTATAACATATTTACTCTTTAAATAAACTCTATGTCTTAACGTTGTTAACCCACTGTTATTTAACCTAATTCTAACAGGACTGCCAGATAGGGTGGCTTTGCCATCACTTTGCATCATGCATGCGATCAATCACTAACAATTGATCGACAATTAAGATCAGTCAACTATATATGACACACATCCTGTAACATACCTTGTTAAATTGGCCTCCCTGAGGCTGTTGGTTGTGCCAAATAGCAAGTTTTATTTGCTAAAAGTTTTTTTGAGGATTGACCTTTCAGAAATTTCAATCATTCATAGTGTTCTTCTTTAGTTTTATTTCAGAGATTGAATTGAGCGAGTAGAGTATTATTATTTTTTAATTTCATGGGTTGGGAGCTGCTGATTCATCCCTACTGTATTATAAAGTCTGCAGATCTCCAGACTTCAAAAGAATATTCAATTTATTTGAAAAAATATTATTTTCCCAGTGTTGCAAGTTTAGGCCTTTTGGTAAAACTGTGAAATCTTGTTTTGCTATCTTTTTTTCCTTTCAGAATAATTGAAAATATTAACTAGAAAATATGGAAGTTAATGTTCAACCCACTCTAAGTATCCCAACTAAAAGTGAAATTGTTTGCGCAGAATTCTCTCCCTTTGAATGGAGTAAAAACTTGTTGGTTGTTGCTCTGTCGAATGCTCTTAATATTTATTCAGTTAAATTCCAGGTAATAAACTTTATGATTAATTAGTAGTTTATAAGTACTAGTCACAATAGCTATATGAAATTATACTAGTGGTGCCTAGCAATGAGTAGAGTTCTCTAATAAGAGTCTATATAGAAAAGTGTCTACTTGTAATTATCCACATTTCTGAATTTTCTGTGGTTATGTAGATATAGATTACAATATACAATTAACAATACACAAAGTTACTTAAATTGGCTATCATTCATAAAACTGGTTACCTTATGTAGCGACCTAATATTCTATTGTAATCAAGTTCATGACTTCATTTAGATACAATTAAATATTGACTCGATGACTACTTTTTCAGGAGCAAACTGAAGATGGTAAAAGTAAAGTGAAGTTACTCCTTGAGAGTCAGATAGAAGGGGAGTGCTGTGCTGTTGCTTGGAGTCCTGCCTCCTCCATTCACTCCTCCCCTCCCCTCATCAAACTCCTCATTGCCACAACTGACGATGCTGTTCTGTCTTTCACATCCAATCTCAGTGACACGTCTGTAAAGGTGAGGCTGATGTTTGTTCTTAGTTTGGAAAGTTGATAGAATTTTTTTGTTCTCTTAAATCCTGGTCATCCAAAGGATCCCCATGAAGCAATATGTTTATAAGGCCATACTGTTCTGAATTCACATTCTATTTTCCATTGTTATGACGGTGGGAAAGGTATGCTGACATTCCTACCTAATTGTAAGAGAATATTTTGAAATATACGAATAAATATCATTGTATAAGTAAACTGTAGGTAGCTACTACCTCTCTAGTGTAGTTATCTTGTTCTATTGCTCGTGACAGATGCATAGCTACTTATTTTTGAACATTAATAAATAAATTCAATTGTGGTTATTTTATTATAATTTTTATGCTCATAATAATTGTTTTTCAATTGTTTTAGTAGGATAATTAGTTTGCTATTTATTAGAATATCTTTAAAGAAAATTAAACTAAGGTAATGATTTTTTCCTATTGTTTTTCCTTAAAATGATTGATAGATAACTATAAATAAATTTATTAATTAGCTACTGTATCAATTTGGTTATCTGTTTATGCAATACTAAATCACACTAGTGATAAAATAATATTTGATCAATAAATCCTTTTAAGAGTTTAAATTTTGACTCTTTTCTTTTAATTCACAGGAGGTTTTCCGTCACAGTTCTAGCATCAACAGTGTAGCTTGCAGTGTTGGAGGAGATGGATATCCTCCTCTGTGTGCGTCTGTGGGAGATGATCAGGTATGGGGTATAGTATGAAGATCAAATATGAGTAATATGTACATTTATATGCTGAAAAGGGAATCTACAAAGGAACACCTTGGCCTTGGTTCTTAAAGTGGGGTGCCCAACAAAAGGTTGGGGCCAGGAATGTTTGTAAATTATGTAAATAAACCATTCAATTTCCTGAAGTACTGTTTCAATTATAATTCTCATATTAAAGTAACCAAATACGTTATAATTGTAGTTTTTTAATCTATTTCAATGCAATATAATGTTCAGGGGGTGCCTGAGAAAAGATATATGGTTGAATCAACCACATGTATGATATATGGAGGTTTTTATATTTTCCAATCTATCTTCTTATTGTTTTTTGTAGAAATATACTAGTGATGTAGGTAATGGTTATTTGCAACTATTAGAATATACAGATGATGAAACACTTCCTTCACATGTAATACTAAAAGTTATAAGAATAGGAAAGGGATTTTTGATTCTAGCTAAAAGAACACTAATTATGGTAGCTAGCTACTTCAATTATGTATCATTTTTTGACACATTATTATCAAAGTAAAGAATTTGAAATTAGATTAAACGTATTTTAACCACAGCAATTCTATTTTTGCAGGTCCTGAGGGTTTGGCAAGATACTGATACTAAAGAAGCTGATGAAGATGTCAATGATAACCTAACGCTATGGCAAGAAACTATGATGCTTATGAACCCTGGTAGGTTGGTCAATTTTAACTCTGGTAGCTTTTAATCTTCAAATTTCAATGTAAATAAAAGCACAATTATATCTACAATATCCAATTTAGTAGTTATATTATAACTAATTTTCCAGAAACTCAATTAGCTGTCATTTGATTCATGTTTCCTTTTATCCAGCAACTATTTTATTTTGTTATTGAAAACCATTATTTCATTGATCCATTAGGCACTTAATTTCTATATATATTCATTGATTATTAGCTATGTGATGGTTATTATACTGTATTATATTAAAAAATGTAGAGCCAATGGTGTTCTAACTATGCCGTCTTGTCTCTGATAGACGTGATGTTTGCTCCTTATGATTATGTAGCATTATCCATCCTTCTACTTTTTCAGGCCAAAGTGTTAAGTTCCATCCTGAGAATCCAAACCTGTTGCTTGTGACAGAAGTATCAGGCACCTTGCGCATGTATCGCATTGATGTACAGGAAGACTCCACGGACCTCATGATATCCGCGGATTGGTCTGTGAGATTCGCTTCCCCATCCATAGACGCTGATTGGTCACTTAGTGATCCGGACCTAATTGTTGCAGCCACTCCTTCTTCTGTAGCTGTGATTAATATAGACAGTCACGGCAGGTGAGGATATTTAAGCTTCCTATATTTATTTTAACTGTGATCCTTGAGGGAATTCATCCATAACTCCTTAACCAGTGTGAATCGAAGGACAAAGTTTTATTCAAAGAAATGACAGATGAATTTATAGGGTTTTTATTTTAGATAGTGTATTAATTCATATCTTTAGCCATTCTGTTTTCAATTGGATCAGGATTTCTCTTAATTACCTTCGCAGAATGCGGGAAGGTTATATTTTACCTGTCGTTTTTTATTTATTCATTTATCATCTTGTTATTCGCTTAACTGAAAAAGTGTTCAACCAAATTGCATGAAATTTGGTGAAACGATTGGTCCATGCCCAGTGACCTACTGGTACAATTTTGGGAGCGACCTGGTCAAAGGTCAAGGTCATTTATAACTCAAAAAGCATTGAACCATATTGCATGAAACTTAGTGGGACGATTGGTCAATATACAGAAACTATTTTATCAGATTTTGTGAGCGATCGGGTCAAAGGTCAAAGCCATTTGTAACTCAATAAGTATTCAACCAAATTGTCTGAAATTTGATGGTATAATTGGTCAATGTTCAGGAAGTATCTCGTATAATTTTGGGAGCGATCCGGTCAAAGGTCAAGGTCATTTATAACTCAAAAGTATTGAACCATATTGCGTGAAACTTGGTGGGACGATTGGTTATTATCCAGTTAGCAAAATGCAAGCATTCAATTAATCGTAAGAAATTAAAATGAAAAAAAGTTGTTGCTAATGAAATGCATTGCAAATTAACTCGTACTTTATTACTAATGGTCGGAAGTCTATACCTTTATGGGCTTGAAAACATTTTATATTGAACTTACTATTATTAGCTATGTTGAATATATTTATTTTAACTAGTTGTTTATTGATGTATGTTTTATAGTTTGTGTTTTCAATAAGGATTATTATTATATTATTCCCCTAGCGTGCGCAAGAAGTATCGTTCAGTGAGTTCCAGTTCTAACGGCAATGTGGTCAGTGTGCGGGCATCAAGAAGTGCTGCATCTTTAGTTGCTGCAGTGACAGCTGATAACACCGTGTCAGTGTTGCACATCACACACAACAGAATACCACTCACCACCAACCTCAAGGTGAGTGGTGCTATATACTTGCATAGTTAGGGTAAGTTACGAATTATTAGTCTGTTCCACATCTTCGGTCATGCAAGAAAAAAACTAGCTATGTTATAATTATTTAATTTTAACTTGACACTAGCCTCCTGCAGGTTTCATGGATAGCTACCAATTAAAATAATTATTTTATAGGTTTTTCCTATATTAGCTATAAGAGATGTGAATTTGGAACTTACCCTACTACTTTTAACTTGGAAAATAATTCAAACTCATCCCGTGGAAATTCCTACAATTAAGATATCTGTACTTGAATATAACTTTTTCAAACTTCTTTTCAGGCAATTGGTGGACTGACTTGGCATCTAGAATTACCTTACCTAGCAGTTGGGTCGGATAGGAAATTATTAATTTGGAGAGCGGACCACGTGCAGTAGAAAGAAAAAACAGTCTTTTGTTTTTAAGATTTTATTAAAATATTCATAGATTTTCTCTTTTGATTTGCCGCCTTCTGTTTGACCAACAATTGTTTATATCTTTTATCTGAGAAAAAAAATTATATTTATTAGTTATTACTAGGTACCTCTACCGTTAGAATTTTATTACCTGTTATTAGTTTATTTTCAGAGAACTTAACAATTCATTTTTCTGCATCAGCTGATACTTTATAGCTAGTATATTTTATAGATAAATAAAATTAAATATAGCCAACGGAAATAATGAGTATAGATATAGCACTACACTTTTTGGTGTTCATTATAACTGGAAAGCAAATACTTACTAGCGACTCTGTGAGATGTCTTAGACAGCAGAGATGCCTTTAACTCCTGCGCTTTCTTGACTCCTTCATTCGAAGTCTGATTGATGCATACCACGTGAACTCCACCTGTGAAATATAACAATGGAGCAGTTAGTACAAACATTTTTTTGTTTATTAAAGGGACCGTAGCTACATGAGAAAATCACATAATTTTGTCATTTTTTATTGCGTAAATAGTTTCCTAATAACCTTCTAAAAGTGTAACTCTAACCCCCTGGGGAGAGAGAGAGAGACATGCATTCTAAAAACAATCTATCAGCCAATTATAATTCGTAATAATTAAATATCTCGCTGTATCTGGTATCTAACGTGTTTCTAATAGCGCGCGCACACACACTAAGGCAGGTAAAGGAATATGTCTCGGTTACCCGCTACACGTCATACAAGTAGGATGCTACTTGTCAGATTATCAAACTTAGAGCGGTATTTTCTAGTGCTTCAAAAGAGCTACAAATATTTGTATTCAGAAACATACAACTCTTACAATTTTGTAGCTACGGCTTTGGTTTTTTTTGCATTCGATTTTCCAGGGAATTCTCTACAAAACGGTATTCTTTGAATTTTGATTTTCGAATTTGTTTTCAAAATTTAGAGTTTCCCCCCAAAAAAAATCCATAAATTTATGTTTTCCCATTTTTTTCGAAATTCAAAGGAAACAATTTTGTAGATAATCTCTTGGAGAATCGAATGCAAAAAATCTCAATGTCGTAGGTTCAAAATTGTACAAGTCGTATGTCTTTGAAAAAAATTCTAAATTCGAATAACTCGTTTTCTATGGGTCTAATAGAAAAAATGCTAGGAACAAAAACGATAGAGAAATCAATTTTGTATTAAGCTACTAAGTTTCAGAACCGTAGCTATATTGATAAAAAAATATTTTAAAAAAACAAGTACGGTCCCTTAAATAGAAAGACGATATCTTTCCATTAAAACAAGAAGAATAAAATCTTTAAAGAAGAGGAAATTCCTTTAGGAATTTACGACTGACATCGTGAAGAGGGGTTGAGAACACACGGAATTGGACAACTTTGGTTTCACAAAATGTACTGTGAAACCACAGTTTTTTAAATTTAATATGAAAAGTGTTAAATATAAATACTGTCATTGTTTTGTATGTGCTGTTGGTAGATTTTACCTGAGCAGTGAGGTGATAATATGCGTTTTGCATAAAATATAGTATCTTGAGCATATTCTCTAAATGTAGAAAAGGGATATAGCTATTCTTTTTATATTAAAATATTTTACTTTCAATGAAACTAATATATTTTTCTATTCAGTGGTACACCACGCAAGCAAGAATTATCTAGCTACAACTAACAAATAGTAAGGTTTTTTTTTGTCAAAAAATACATGCCACAATTACTGGAACATAACTGCAAGCCGTAAAATGTTAATTCTTTAGTGAGAATTCATTTGTAGCATGTTAATTATATCGAAGAAGCATGCTTAAAGTGGACAAGCTGAATTTCTGTCATAACTTCAGTTTAATATATTTACTGTAAAGGATGTTTATGGCAAGTTTTGCAGTATCCATGCAAGAAAATTACAAGCTCTTAAAACTTTGTAATTTTACTAACTTTGGATCTTTCTTTCATAAAAATAGAAACAAAGGAGCAATATTTCGGTTTGGTTTCTATACTCCATACGTTACGGTTTGGTAACTGGAGTACCCTACACCGAAAATTAAATTTGATTGTTAAAAAAAAAAAAAAATCCTATAATCTTTTTAGGATCCTGATCAGAAAAAGTCAATAATTGTTCAGCATTTAAAGACTAAGAAACACAACCAAATAAAGTAAAGTATCAGGCACGTGATTTTGCAGTTGGTTTTATGTTGAGAAGAGGTCAGGATTAGAAAAAGTCACAGAGAATTAATACCTTCAATAAGTATTTGTACAAAGCTCCACTGTCTTCTGATATTGCTATTACTAGCAATATCATTTTGATTAATTAGCTAATTGAAATACAGCACTCTTATAAATTGAGAATAAAAAGAAAAAGCATAGTTCAGAGCATAAAAGAATATTTTTAGAGAATATGGAAAATATAAAGCATATTTCAAAGAGAATAATTAACATAACCCGACCCATAAGAATAGTAATTTGATTTTGTGCTAAATTCAGAATAAATAGGTAGCTAATATTCCACTTCAAATAGTTTACCATTTTTGGAATCCTAGCTCCATTCTATAAAATATTAGTAGCTAGAGAGATACATATCCAAATTAGAAATATTTTAGTTGCATTTTAACAAAGCAATTCAAAACTATAGTATAGCATATTGTGTGCGAGTATTAAGTGGATAACAACCATTTTTGAGACACCAAGTGATTAATAGAGCGAGACAAATTAGCAGGAAAAAAAAAATTAATGAGATCCTTCTTATTGTAGTATTTTCACAAACTTACCTTTTTTGTATAATTCTGCAATGTCAGGCTCCTTTTCAATGATTACTTTCCTCTTTTTCTTGGGTCTCTCAATGAAGTCAAAATCAGCAAGCAGATCATCTACATTCAGATTCTCTATTTTCTCTTGTTGCTTGGCCTCTTTCCGCTCTATTTTCTCAGTCTGTAATTCTTTTGCACCCTGTAGAGTTTCCAAATCTAATTTCATACCCTCCAATTCCCCCAGTCTTGCCATCTGAAATATAACACTATATATTAGCTAATGAAAGTTCAAAAACCTACATCACAGTAAAAAAGAAGAATGAGAATATTTATTCAGAATTGCACAGTTTCACAATATTTTATGAAGGAATATATAAAAGATTTTTTATTCATTTCTGAAGACCATCCTAGCACTCTTTATGCGATTATTATTGGACAATTAAAAAAATTACTGATAGTTACCTTCTGTTTCTTCTGATTGACATTTTTTTCATGTCTGAGCTTCCTCTTTTCCTTCAGTTTCTGCTTCACATTTAACACAGTGGCTTTCTTCTTGATTTCTTCCTCTTCAATATTTTGGTGGAACTTTACTCTGTTGGATTTCAAACTGCCTACATCTGGAGCCTCATCAGAATCACTGTGGTCCGAGTCAACTTTGTGAGCTATTCCCTCTTTGAAACGAACTATCTTCTTGGCAGACATCTTTATAAAACAATTTACTTGATAGGCTGTTATCAAAATGGACTACTACTATCTGTGTTCTGTAATGGAAAATATTGATTAAATTAATTAGGTAACCACATAGACATAGTGGCCAAGTAGAATATTTACATAGTTGGACTAAAAAACAGGTCTTCGAATTGACCTTGTGAATTAACTAATTTTTCAATTAATTCCTATGTTTACATGTAATTATTGGAGAGTATTTTGAGATTTTTGGCCATTTTCCCCAGTGAGAAATTTGAAAAACTTTGGAGACAAATTGCTCCATAAGTTAAATATCTTGAGAATGATAGTGCATGCTTTGCAGACTTGCATGTGTATCTCTTGAGACTATTTTGTGAGTGATTTACTAGTCATTTATGTGTTTTTCAACTTTTTTAACCCCTCTAAAGTCACCAATATACTGGCGACTTTGTCCAAACTTTAAAACATGGGCACTGGGCATATATTCCACTCTGGAATATATTTTTGGCTAACAGATGAATTTTAAAGGCTAAATGATGAGGTTTTTTTATTAGCAAGGTTTGCTAAATTTCAACAGAGTACATAATTAATTCATCAAAAAATATCACTTTTTGAATTTTTCCAGAGTCCAGTGATGGTTCCAGAGGGTAGCCGGTAAATTGCTCGAAAACAATTGCTCGAAAGACAATTGCTCAAATGAACAATTGCTTGAATGAACAATTGCTCAAATTATCAAATTGCTCGAATTATAAAATTGCACAGTTTTCGATTTTATAAAAGTCAGTTATTCATGAAATGGAGCTGCACCTAACAATCCTTGTTTCTTTCTAGTAATTGATCATTAATCATTCTATAAATGATTTTAACTATTACTCATTCTGCATAATCTTTTTTTTAGACCGTTTTTGTCATCTCGTATGTAACATGTGAATTGGAATCATGTGGTGAATCACTACTCTTCATGTTTTTTTTATAATAAAACCCAAAAATATATTTATTACTAGCCTATCTGTATGTGATACCACAATAGGTGAAATAATTCGAAGTTATTGCAGAGTTTCAATAAATCTACAGAAAAAATTGGGTTTTATGGTAAAAAAACATGAATAGTAGTGATTCACCACATGATTCCAATTCACATGTTACATAGGAGATTGACACAACACAAACGGTCTAAAAAAGATTATGCAGAATGAGTAATAATTAAAATCATTTATAGAATGATTAATGATCAATTACTAAAAAGAAACAAGGATTGTTAGGTGCAGCTCCACTTCATGAATAACTGACTTTTATAAAATCGAAAACTGTGCAATTTTATAATTCGAGCAATTTTGTTCATTCGAGCAATTGTCTTTCGAGCAATTGTTCTTTTGAGCAATTGCCTCTTCATAAGTTTTTAGATGAAATTCAAATTTTAGATTTTTGAGAACTAAACTTATTCAATTGATGTCCTGCAGGAGAGATGATTTATTAACCCTTTTGCGCCGAATGGGCAAATTATGTCCCACTAATAACATTCATATTCTATTGGGATATATTGTCCCAATAGTCTGTGATGTACATTACTGGTGGGAAATATTGTCCCATCATAAGTTTGATATAAACACTTTATCAATAGATTAAAATAATATACAAATACATAAATATTATTAAAAAACTTTATTATTACTCATAATGAACTCAGAAAAAAATCGGAGCGAAAGGGTTAAACTTAATTGATGAATGTTTTAAGTTCATGTTGTTACTGCGTGAGAAAGTTCATTAAACATAATTAATGTATGTTCCTGTGGGAGAAATGGCTTATTCAACTTAATTGATGAATATTTCTGCAGGAGAAATGGTTTATTACCTAATTAGCTAATGAATTTTCCTGCACGTCCAGTGCACTAAGTGCAGGAGAAATAGTTTATTATTATTAACACTTTCCCCGCGTATGCTCATTTGCAATCATATCCGCTATTGAGTCACATTTTTTTCGATGAATTAGCCAGTGTGCAGCTTGGCAGCGTCAAGAAATGTCATATATCATTACAGTAATTTGAAACAAAAAAACTCGTGGTAGGAATATGGTACAATACGCAAATAGAAGGAACTTGTTATAGTATATATCTTTCATATTGTACCATGTGTTTTATAGGCTCATCTCGCGATGACTAGTGTGTTTGAACTTATTGGAGGAACACCTCTGCCCTCTTGTCAATTCTCATATTCTATTCCAGAAGTACACACCTGTAAACAGAAATCTCAGGTTGCGTAAATTCACTTAATCTGTTATCTTGTCAATGGTAACAGGAAAACCTAATGAAAACATCTGAAGTGGCATGCTAACTCTGGAAACTTCTTCTGGGCATATTGGACAACACTCTACAAGAGGTTGAAGAACCTGAATCTAAATCCAGAAAGCAATGCAGAGGTTGTTAGGAGAAAATAACTCTAAATGAAGGCTACAAGGTATCAGAAAATAAAGCTAGACAGGTACCAACCTACTGTAGCACTTGTCCTGAAAATCCTGCTTACTTTGTGCATTGTTTCGCTGAAAATCACTAAGAAATTAAAGTTCATGAGCTTGGAGTGAGAACATATTAAAATATGTATGGTGATTATGTTTATTTTTTATGCATTATTCTGTTTTGTTCTCTATGAGTATTGTTCATATTTCATCAATCTTGAGAAAAATATATATCTTTTTACTTCAGGAATTGTTCAAATGTTTTGTTTTTGATTTGATTTTCTTCCTAATATAGAGAATGAATGTATTTGTAATATTGGAAATGATTAAATTAATTATTTAGTTTCATTATTTATGAATTTTTGTAATTTTAAGAAAAAATAAATATCTAATTTAGAAAATGTTCTAAGAGGACAATGCATTTATTTTGATGAATAAACCTTACATTTTTTGAATCATCTGACATATATTTACTTATCCCTGACCCTGGAATGATCAAATGAACTTTAGTTTTCATGTTTTTGCCATTGATTCAGATGTATGTAAATTTGCTGACTTGGGCCACATGTGTACCAATACACGATTGTGGATAGTAACTCATGGTACACATATGGTACAATACGAGGGGAACGTGTTAATGCTGCGACTATGGGAATAAATGATTAAACAGTTAATATATATGCGAGAAGCTTTCAATATTCTGCAGACTGGATTTATTCCTGTTACCAGTTACCATTAATCTAAATCCAGTCTGCAGAATATGGCATGGGAGATACCTGGGACATTTTCTCTGTACAATTTTTTAAATTACGGTAAATATAGATAGGGTCTAATTCAGAAGCCAGTCTGAAAAGCATGCACAATCAGTCTCCAGATATTTAATTTTTGGGGCAATTTCTCTCCAATGATCCTCAAATTTCTCTCCAAAGTGGCCAAAAATCTCAAAATACTCTCCAATAATTACATGTAAACATCGGAATTAATTAGTAAATTGTCGCCGAATAATTCAGGGGACAAAATTCAAGGCCTTAATAGACTTCAGCCCTTCAGATTCAGAAGTGTTTGTTGCAAAATTAATGTAAATATAGGAATTAATTCAAAATTCTTCAGAGAGAATATCCCAAATATCTCCCATCCATATTTCAGAGGCTTGAAAATTGTAAGCCAATTTTTGAGCCAATATTTCACAAAAATTTTGAGCCAAGCCAATTTGGCTCATATTTGAAGACTGTTACAGAAGACAAAATTAACATAGGAACATAGTCAGTCTGCAAAAACTGGTGAAAGTGTTCATAGATATATCTTGGTCTTATGCTGTTTCTAGCAAAATTAATGTAAATATAGGGATTAATTCAGAACTGTTCATAGCAAAATTAATGTAAATATAGGAATAAATTCAAATCTGTTCAGAGAAAATATCCCAAATATCTCCAATATTCTGCAGACTGGGAAAATAGGAATTAACCTGTTTATATTTGGTGCACTGAACTCCTCTGACTTTTTCAAAAATATGAGAAATATCTGCTAACATTTTTAACCAATTTGTTCCCCGCCAGTTTCCCCTTCAAAAATTAATGGTAATATAGGAAGTAATAGCTAAATATCCTCCGAAAGTGCAGGATTTTTTTTAATAGAGGAATTGAATAGGTACCTATACCGAACTTATCTGCCGACATTGACATATCATTGGAATTTACCACCAAATACAATCTGGGGAAATAATTCAAAATTTTAAGCCAATTAGACATATCTGAATTTTGACCTTTTGAAATCTAAGCTAATTAATTGACACACTCTGTAACTGTGTAACATGGTCTCACCATCTCCCATATTCCCAGTCTGCAGATTATGCCAAAATGGGACATTTTTAACATTTTCTGTGTGAACAATCCTCAATTATCTCCTAAAGGCTAAATTTACATGTATTTTACTGAGAACAGAAGCCAAAATAGAAGTTCCTATAATATATTTACATTAATTTTTCTACGAACAGAATAAGAAATCTCTACGAACACTTTACCAGTTTCTGCAGACGGCCGACAGCCACTCTGGAAAAAGTGGTGTTTTCCCAGACAGCAGGAACTGGTAAAGTGTTCTCCAAGAAATCCTCTATAATTCTATTTAGACTTCTGTTCTCAGTAACAGAGCTGGGCGCGCGAACCTTTTTTTAGGTTCCGAATCCGAACCCGAATCTTTGTCGATTTTGGGTTCCGAACCTCCGTATAGCGAACCCAATTTGGAAAAGTTTGGTCCGAACATTTGTTCCGAACCAAACATTTAGTCCGAACATTTAGCTAACCTCTGATTTTTTAGGTATATATTTTATATCTAAAAATTAAGAAAAATAAAAGTGAACTACAGTCTACACATTTATATTCGGCCCTTTTACTAACTTATGCTTCCAAGGCTATTAGGGCAACCTATATAAAAAAAAACAGTTTTTTCAACAAGATACTAACTATTTGTCAGAAACAAGTTACAACGAGAAAGTTTCACTCTATGTTAAAAAAACACTTGTCTTATTTATAAACCTACGTTACTGTATTTTTACAAGTTGTTAGTTTTTGTACTAAACTAATGTGTACCAAATTTCAAGTAAAAATATTGAATATATAAGGAGAAATAAATACATAGCTATAAAAGAGATTGGCAATTGAGTGAGCTGAACTGTTATTGGATGGAGTGTGAACTAATCACAGCTCGCGCATTTGTCTCTACTACATACATAAAACGTGGACACATTCTTGCGTATTGGGTAACCAATCTGTATTTCTACGTTGCCACACGTCACTAAAGTACAATTAATTCCAAAATTTACGCTGATTTACGCCGATACGTGAATATTTAACTTTTGAATTAAAAAATATAGTTGGTATTTATGTAGCAACAAAGTCAAGAAAGGCCAGTTAATTTAAAGAAATGACATGAAATATATAAAGTAATTTAAAAAAGATATGCCTATAAAACATACGTCAAATTCATTAGGGTTAATAATAATAATTATACTGTGACTTCATATGACTACATTATAGAGGATTTGCACTGGTAGAACTGCTATTTCATGAAATACAACTAATTTAGAGAATTTACTAAATAGGAATAAGAGATTCATAGAAAACTACGAATATTTGTGTAGACTAACCTAAATATGTTCACTATACCGGATTTTACTATTCAGCGTGATTCACTATACAGGAGTTCACTATAAGGGAGTTCCACTGTATTTACTATACTGAATAAGTTAGTATCAATGAGTATGACTGAATGAGTATTATGTATCTTTAAAGTTCCCCTCCAGTCTCCACTCCAATACGTAGTTTAAGTTATTCTGAATTTTCTTCTGACCTCCGCATTTCATGCAAAGAAAAATGAAGACCAACTCTGTCGTCATAACAATGCAAGACAATGTATCCATATTAAAGTATCCAAGTATCTAATTAAATCATTTCTAAGTTTTTACTATTAGTTTTCAATTTATCATTTATATTACAACATTTTTGATTAATTCTATCTAGAAAACAGATGATATAAAAACTTTTTGCATTTTGTTTGAATATGAAAGTACTATAGATACCGTATTATGGTATCACTATACTCTATTTGCTTGCTTAACTTTTTCTTCTATTCAATATATTAGAAAGGTCAGACAGTGAAGATTACTGTGAATATTTCTCAAAGTTATTTATATTATAACTTATATACATATAATATTATAATACCTATATATAAATTATAATCAATTCAATTTTAAAGCGAATAGCCGAATGCTCGATCTTAAATTATCTGTTCAGCCTACCTACTAAGCCGTCAAAAGTTAGCTCATTTGAGTCATTTCAATATTTTTTTTTTTAAAAACCTTCATTTGATATTATATTTCATACATTAGTAAAAGCAAAAGAAAAAATCATCATTCAAAATAAAAGTAACAAGCTAAGACAAGAAACAAATATTTATAAGATGTTATTGTACGAAGCTTGGTGTGCGCAATTATTCTAACACATATTTGATCTCGCTAAGCTGCTATAAGAGTTACAGTTAACTGATTATAGTTAAATATTCACCCTTATGTACTGAAAAACACTCTTGCATCTAATGCCTGGAAAGGATCTCTGATATATTCCTAATATTGTTATAGATTTAAATAAATGCTCATAATATGAGTATATTACCATTTATCACCTTCGTTTTTGTCTAATCGTATGTATTTATGCGAAAAATTAAACGATTGAAAAGACAGCTTTAAAATCGGTCTTGAATTTAAGTTATTATTATTTTTCCATGAGGACTGGTTAGACAACGGCTAAGGTACTAGGGTAGGGTGTTATGTAATGTTACCTAATATTTACGTTTATAACCTTACCTATAGTTCTACATATTTCATGCAATTTTAATTGAGATTTGAGGGAACATAAACGGTTATTAAAGAATTAACTTGTTAAGATTATTATAAAACTTACCGCTATTCAAGAAAGGATGAATAACGTAATGGAAGAAGAGCGGGGAAAGACGCATGTTCTTTGCTTCAATGTTAAGCAAAAACCTATGTAGGCTATATAATAGTAGCCGAGAGGTACGGTACATGTTCAGAACGTAAAATAATTAAATGAACAGGTCAGTTTTCACCGGGTACGGAGGTTCGGACTTGCGAAAAAGACGTTCCGAACACTGAAGTCCGAACCGTTTTTGAAGAGGTTCCGAATCCGAATGTCCGAACCCATTTTCCAGTCCGAACCGGTTCGCGAATAAAGGTTCGCGAACTTTCGTGCGGAACGCCCAGCTCTGCTCAGTAATATACCCAGTCTGCAGAATATGGAACATTTTCTAAGATTCACTGCGGGAGTTTTTGATAGAATTTTAGAAATTGAAGATCTCTGCGGGAGTTCTTGAATTAATTCCTATGTTACCATTAATTTGGCTGAGAGATATTTTGAATTAATTCCTATGCCAGTCTATATTTGGTGCACAAAATTCCACTGACTTTTTAAAATAGCTGAAAAAATCCACCATGAATTTCCAGTAATTTGGCTGATCCACCAACATTTTACCCATTTTTCCACCGAAACTTAATGGTAACATAGGATGATAGGAATAAATAACTAAAAATCCACCGACTTTGCCAGAGTATTATTTTCAATGGTGAAAATTTACCATGAAATACAGGCTGGTTCTTATGTTAAAATTAATTTAGCTGTGGGAGATTCTGAATCTGCTACTGAGAGTCAGAGAGGGGTCCATACAATTACCGGAACGTACCATGAATAACAGGAACGGAGTTGTTTTATTGAGAAATAGTCTTTGCTAAGTCATATAGGTATACATTAGGCCTATTTATGTTCCAATTGATATCATATTTTACCATTTTAAAGTCATTTCTGCTCGTATATTCGCTACCAAACATCTACAACATAGTTATAAACTTTAAAAGAGTAGCTAAATGCTGAAATTCGTTTTCTTTGCATAATCTTTCTAAGAAAATATTTTGAGGGGAAACTGAAGTAATTTTAATATTGGATTCCATATTATAGTTTTAATGAGAAGTATTTTGGTTTTATTTTGTGTATCCATTACTAGGCTAGTATGTTTTGATATTCTATTAATCAGGATTTTGAATTTTATGCAACATATACAAATTTAGTTCGTTTTTAATGGGGTAGTAGGTAAATTCATAACTGCTATCTGTCGCATTGAAGTTATGATGACCCATGACTTACTTAATATACATATACTGTACATATGTATATTAATATGTATGTGAGTGCTAGAGTTAGAGTGTTCAGCCATACCAAGTCCCTGAGATATAGCTCCGCGGCTAATATATACTTGATATACATAACATAAAATGAAACAAAAATATTTTAAACCTATAACACGGAATCACGGACTATCTAAGTCATAATGTCATGTCAATTTTCTGTCTATATTTCAGATGTTTGGTAGAGAATATACCCTAGTTTCAGAGAATGTTCATTGAGTTGCCAATATATCTTTTTTTTCAAAAATAAGTCAACAAAAATTAGTAATGCAGTCGCCAGTCGTCATAATTTAATTCCAATTTTGTAAGTCGACAGTCATCAATATACCTAGCTGTATTATTATAACTACCCAAATTAATTGAGAGCGTATCAGCCAATCAGAGAGAGAGGCATACAATTGATACCAGCCAATCACAGAGAGCCTGAGAGAGGCATACTTTCTTTCATAGTTATTCATTATTTTTTTCCGATAATTAGTCAGAGAGCATCAAATTAAAATGACAAGTAGTTACCACATCATTCATAACAAAAGAACATCGAAAACAGAAAACTAATATACAATTTGAATTCTACATCGTGCCATATCAAAACAAAATGGCTGCTTTGTTTACATTTCAACAATGATGCGCATTGCGCAGTCCTGCCGTTTAAGATTATGAGTCACCATTTTTAATTTTAAATCCAATTCAAGTGCTCATTAGTTGTTTATATATGTGAAAGATATTTATTTTCACAAATTTTAAGTAGACAATTAATCGGCGACTTGGTACATACTCTTGAAATAGGGAATATACGAGCAGAAATGAGTATAAAATGGTAAAATAGGACATCAATTGGAACATAAATAGACCTAATTTATACCTAAATGACTTAACAAGGATTATATCTCAATAAAATAACTCCGTTTCGGTAATTCATGGTCCGTTCCGCCTCCGGTAATTCATGGTCCGTTCCGCCTCCGGTAATTCATGGTCCGTTCTGGTAATTGTATGAACCGGTCAGAGAGTAATTCCCTCTCAAATAAAAATCTCTGCGGGAGCCAGTCTGCAAAAGATGCATGAAGCCAGTCTGTATTTGGTGCACAAAATTCCACTGACTTTTTGAAAAAGCTGAAAAAATCCACCTTAAATTTCCACTAATTTGGCTGATCCACCAACATATTACCCATTTTTCCACCGAAAATTAATGGCATCATAGGAGTAAATAGCTAAAAATCCACCGATTTTTCCAGAATATTAATTTCAATGGAGAAAAATTCCACCGACATGTCGGTGGAATTTACCACGAAATACAGACTGGGCATGAAGTTGTGAAGTTTATCCGGCGACTCTTTAGGCAATGAAATTAGTCTCCTGAATTATCTGGCAACAATTTCCTGATTAATTTCTATGTTTACATGTAATTAGTGGAGAGAATTTAAAGATTTTTGGCCATTTTGGAGAGAAATTTGAAAATCTTTGGAGACAAATTGCTCCCAAAATTAAATATCTGGAGACTAATACTAATTGTGTAGGTATGCTCTGCAGACTGGTGCGGGAGAAGAGACACATTCTGCAGACTGGCCAAGTAATAAAGCATGTCCAAACTCGCCATTTTAATGGCGAGTTTGTGACAGTTATTTCAAGCTCTTCAATTGCAAATGGCGAGTTTTATCTATTTTTCTCCTATGCTACAATGTTATTTTGAAGAGAAATAATGATAATTTGATCATTTTGGAGAGAATTGGTTAAATTTTGGAGAGAGCTGGAGAGACAAATGGCGAGTTTGTGAGACATACTATTTTACTTGGCAGACTGGTAAAATACATGCCAAGTAATAAAGCATGTCCAAACTCGCCATTTTAATGGCGAGTTTGTGACAGTTATTTTGAGCCTTTCAAATGCAAATGGCGAGTTTCATCTATTTTTCTCCTATGCTACAATGTTAATTTGGAGAGAATTTATGAAAATTTTGGAGAGAAGTTATTGAATTTTTGGAGAGAGTTGGAGAGACAAATGGCGAGTTTATGAGACATACTATTTTACTTGGAATACATATAAATAGGTACCCAGTCTGCAGAATATGGAACATTTTTCCAAGACTCTCTGCGGGAGTTTTTGATTGAATTTTTAGAAATTGGAGATCTCTGTGGGATATCTTGAATTAATTCCTATGTTACCATTAATTTAGCTGCGGGCCAGAGTGGAATAATAACTCATTTCAGATTGACTAGTAACTCAGTTAGGAATATAGAATGAACAAAAATTACACATTTTAACCCTAAAAAATGCAGAAATCAGTAAATTATTTAATAAATTTCAACTCCGCAGTGAAAACTGAAAACTAATGTAAAATAAGTCATTTATGCTTCACAATTGGGCTTGTTGTGATGATAAACATCACTAATGGGCCAATGGCAATGCATGAAGTTAGGAGTAACTCTGTTAGAATTTATGTTTTCCAGTCTGGGCTGCGGGAGATTTTGAATTAATTTCTATGTTACCATTAATTTAGCTGCGGGAGTTTCTGAATTTGCTGCTGAGTCAGAGAGTAACTTTCTCTCAAATTAAAATATCTGCGGGAGAAGAGACACATTCTGCACAGTGGATAGGTACCTAAGTAAAAATAACTAAATATAGGAGGAAATTAAGGATTGTTCCCACAGAAAATGTTAAAAATGTCCCATATTCATTATTCTGCAGACTAGGTGTTTTCTGATGGATTAATTACTCTTAGTCTGTTGGAGTTTAGAAAACCTTAAAATCATAAAACGGCGAAACGCCAGTCTGCACTCTGGCCTCTGCAGAATTTAGAAGCAGAACATGGGATATTTTTAACATTTTCTGTGCGAACAATACTTAATTTTCTCCTAAGTATACATGTATTTTACTGAGAACAGTAGCCAAAATAGAGGATTTCTTGGAGAACAGTTTAGCAGTTCCTGCAGTCTGGTAAATAAATAAATAAAATGCAGTAGGTAATAAATTAATGTGAACTGTAAAATGACTAAAATCCGCAGCATTCAGCCTCTAAAATTCATCTGTTAGCAACTTAGCCTGAGGTTTTTTCCAGAGTGGCCATTGTTGGAAATTGTTTGGTAGATTTTTCAAGCTTTTTGAAATGTCTGTCGAATTTTGTTCACCAAATAAAGACTGGTTCATCAGACATCCTCCCAACTACTGATGTATAGTACACATTTTCTATTTTAATTAATATCTAGACGATCTGGGTGCTACCTACTCATTAGTCACAGCTACAGATTATATAGGTATATATATATATACAACTACATATTCTACCATAATCACCGAAGTACTGCGTGCTTTTACAAAGTTCTACCTTATTGAGAATAAGGTCTGCTAACGCAATCGGATGGAATTTATTTCAGCATAAAATAAGACACATCTATAAAGCGGGCGAAGAAAATATATGCTGCACGGAAATTATACCTTTCCAACCAGTGAGATGCAGATTCGTTCTAATCATTGTTTTTCAAAATAAATTATATTATTGCAAAGCTAGTATAAATAATACAGATTTACGCAAAAGATGATAAATTATGGCTTAGGTAAGTGCTTAATTCATATCTACCTATATTGAAAAGTTAAAATATAACTAAGATTCTAAAACAGATAAATATTTAAAGGTCCTCTCCAGGCTCCGTGAAAAAAATGAGTTTATTACATAATATTATAGAACTAAGGTCAAGGAACATTATTCTGCGAACCGCATACCAGTCAGTTTTTATTATTTGTTTTTAATACTCTGTGTGCCAAAATTGTAGCCTACGAATCACCAACCTGACGCTGAAGAAGAAGATTGTACACTCTTTGCCAAATGCACTGAGACTGGCATGGCAGCGTTGGCCCAGATGTTCGTTCTGAATTGGGCCAACGTTGGCCCAACATTCTAATGTTTACTGGGATGGAAACTTATCAATATTAAATGTGCCTTTTCATTTGTTATTGCAGTACATATACCATTACGTCTATTAATTACAGAAACGTCATGAATATATTGAATACACATCATCAGTGGATAGAATCAATTACCAACTAGGAACTCTTATTATCAATTAAACGTAATCAACTTAGCTACATGTTGAAAATCTAGTACATGCTGATGGCTGATGTATAAGTGTTAAACTCGAGTGAAACAAGTCCGTGGATCATGGTTCATGAAGGTACGTTTATTTGTGTGATTCTTTTGTTTATGGTGGCCACACGGTTAAGAGATAGTGGTCATTTTTTGTTTGATTTTTCACAGTTAACAATTTGTTAATTTTGTTTTCTTACCAGTCGTTGACTCTTGTCTTTAGTCCATTGTCAAATAAAATACCGTGCATCCTGTGTCTCAAACTGTCTCGATAATTCCAGTGACTAGATATTTAATATGTTGAAATAAAATTCATTTAAAATAATCATATATATTTGAGTAATTTGAGCAAACTGTGCCATTAAATAGAAAATAATTAATAATGTTTGTTTCAATTTTCAGAAGCGCTATCACAGATTCCTTCTGCCGATGGAATTGTCGTAGAGAAATTTGAAAGAAAGGCTACAGAAACGTGAACGCTCCACTCGAGCACTCTACATATACTCGTGAAACTTCATTCCAATTTAAATGAATATCGAAAGCTTAAAAGTCAAACATGTATACCAGCTATGAAAACAGAAAAAAAAACATTCTAATCCAAATGAATGATTTTGAATGAGCATCATCATTTGGAAATGGCAAATTTAAATTTCAGGGGGAAGTAACTATGGCGGGGCCATGGAAGAAATAAAGGTGATCCAGACTTAATCTTCTATCTACAGTCTTATAATAATATTATTGTTACCTTTGCAATCTTGCGGAAAGTTATATTTTCATCGGAATTTATTTATTTATCATCTTGTTATTCGCTTAACTGAAAGAGTGTTCAACCAAATTGCCTGAAATTTGGTGAAACGATTGGTCCATGTCCAGTGACCTGCTGCTAGTCTTTTGGGAGTGATCCGGTCAAAGGTCAAGGTCACGGTCATTTATAACTCAAAAAGTATCGAACCATATTGCATGAAACTTGATAAACGGTTGGTCAATATGCAGGAACCATTTTGATAGATTTTGGGAGTGATCGGGTCAAAGGTCAAAGATCGTGGTCAAGGCCATTTGTAACTCAAAAAGTATTCAACCAAATTGTCTGAAATTTGATAGTATAATTGGTCAATGACCAGGAACGATCTGATAGAATTTTAATAAGTGCAACTTCATTTTCATTAAAAGATCAACAGTAACCAAGATCAAGATATGAAGGAATTATTGAAACAATCTTCTATATGTATTTCGAAAGATTACTAGTTAAACATGAATATTGTATAACGAGTTAACGATTATAAATAAATAAAATAGTACTCTGATTCCCATATTGATTTTGAATTAGCTTTATTAACTGTTAAAGGTAAATATCCCAGAGAGGCAATTATGGTTGGGCCATAGAAGATTTAGAATGATTCAAACTTCATTCCACTATAGAATTCTCTCTGTTGGAAATACAGCAGTTACGTGAATTGTGTTGAATATAATGGTGCTTTCTTATATCTAAATGAGTAATTATCCTTAATTCTAAATATGTATCTCATATCATCTATCAATTATTTATTATTTCAGTAATTTTCAATTGAATTAGCAACAAAGAATATATATATTGATTACAACTATTTCATAATTATCCTAGAAGGTATAATTTAAATAGAGTAAAAGTAGATAGTATTAACATAATGATAGTTGTTAATTAAATTCTTGTATTCTGACCACAATATATCAATAATCAAGGAAGTGAAAACAGCCAGATCAGCGCATATAGGTCATTAATTTACCGCATTAACGAGTGCTTTTAATTTAAATTGTGGTAAGCTATTAGGACGTCGCAAATACTCTGAGCCAACATGAGTCGATTAATTTCTCATTGGAAAATGAAACTGAAAGTTTTCCTGTGTGTTATAATGCCAATTCAAGGTCATATATAATGGTTATAAATTGTAAGTAGTTCGAAGCTAGTAATGTAAAAAGAAATCAATTAGTCGATCAATTAGTGTTACATATTGACCTCATAAGTTTAGTCCAAAAACGATCACCAAAGGAGTTGAAAAAAGTATCTTATATTCCATAAAATCTGGAAAGCTTGCCAAATAAATATATTTTGTTTATATGTTAAAACCTATGAAAGGAAAAATACCCATAATACGGTTTTAGTTCGAATTTGACAGTTTCTTTGCGACTTTAATTTCACAGCTACCTATCACTAAATTATTACCTGCTGTTTGAATGCAGAGTAGACATCAATGTGGCCTTTGAACTCATCCCAGTTGAACCAAACTAGTATAAAAATGTGTAATAATTGTTGAAACTCCATTCCAAATGCATATTGAAAGCTCAAAAATTAAACTTGTATGACAACTATAAATTGGAAAAAAAACACTCTGATAAAAATTAATGATTTTTTAATTAGCTTCATCAACTATAAATGATAATAACACAAGGAGAAAATTATGACTGGGACAAGGCGGAATCGGAGTGAGCCAAACTTGATCTTCTTTAGTCCCACTATAACATTATTATTTTATATAACATAATTAATAAGATATTTTCATAATATGACTAAATCCTTAGAATTTATTTCAGAAATGACTTAATAAGTGCAAGTTTCAAACTAAAACGAATGGACAAAATTCAGATCGAGTTCAAAATAGAGGTAGGGGAGAATTCTATAATAACTTTTTCCTTAATCTTTAGAAAAGCTATTTAATGGAATGGTGAATGTTTTATAATTACAAAAATTCAGTAGAAAGTTTTGTATTTACTTGGTGAAATTTTTCGTAATACTTAAAAAGAAAAATACAAGGTCATTCATTATTCATTTTGGTTGTTTTCCTTTTTATTGTTGATTTATTGTTTTCATGATTATCAATTCTGCAATTCTAGTACACTGTTTTATTTCAAGGAAAATAATTAGACTTTCTCATTGTCTTGTTAGCTTTTTGTTATTTACGTATGTGATCACTTTCCTAACAAAATTGAAGATAAATCTGTTATACAGCTGCATAAAACAACCGAAAACCAAAGAAAATGATAAAAATATGAACATGCTCCAATTGGTGCCGCTCTTGTCTTTGCGACTGATGTTCTGCTCCAATTTCTTCTCAATTTCAGTCTTCAGAAGCTCGAAAACTACCTTCGATCCTTTTTGAGACAAGTGAAGTCCATCTGTGAGGAGACTCTCCCAATTAACCTGAAAGAGGAAGGTATTGGTAGAGTATAAGCCGATCTTGAACTAAAACTAGTTTTAATAGTTCTAATAAGTAGCCGTATAGTCGCAAAATACTTAATCGAATAAATATTTATTTATTAATAGAATAAATCTTTATCTAATAACAATTGCACATTATTTCAAGATATGACAAATATTTTAGATTTGCTATATATTGACCTTGTCCAAGAACAATCACCAAAAGAGTTGACAAAATTATATAATATTTCATAAAATCTAAAGAGCTAAGGTGATTCTTTAGAATATTTGTTCAAATCAATGAAATGAAATATGTAACCCGTAATACTGTATTCGTTCACTTTTACGGTTTCCTTACTATATTAATTTCACAGTTACCTATCACTAAATTATTACCTGCTGTTTGAATGCAGAGTAGACATCAATGTAGGTTAGTCCCAAACTCTTTGCAGTTTCTACACAAGCTTTGCTGTACTGCTCTGTCACTTCATTTGTTCGGCATCTGTTTTTATTCACAGGTGGTGGACTAAGAACGATGATATCTTCGATACCCTTTGATAACTATAAAGAGACATTTTAATGAAAAATTAATAATAAGATAATCGAAATTTAAAATGTACAATAGGCAAATAACATCAGAATCGAGCGCATTTAAAAGTTTACTCCACTCTAAATTTGTATTACTCTGTTCATTAGAACTAAAGTTACTGGTTATAGCGCTCTAAAAGTATAACTAAATACCAAATAATTCTTAAACCTACGATAACTCAAGAGATACTCGGTATGGCTCACTGAAATAGCTCACCCACACGAGCGTCTCTTAACGCAGCGTCTTTTTCTTGCGTACAGAATTATTGTCCTTATTTTAACTCTTTGAACGTGTGTCCCAGAGACGCATGAGTTCTCTCGTACCATAGAGTTAATGACAGTTTAGGGTAATGCGTTAATTGACGCACGTGAAAAGACTTTCCTTTGATTATTCTTCTATTTAATTAATTAGAAATTAAGACGGTGGAGGTTGAGTGTGAATATTTATTATTCAATTAATCATGATAAATCATCAATTTCGTTTCTGTTAACTGTTATATGTTATTTGACCTTAGTTCTAATACTTTACAGCATTTTTACTTTAATATAGCGTGGGTAGGACCTTTAATGCTACTTCATTTCGAATTTTATCAGTAGTGGGAAATTACTTTTCAGGCAAAATATTTCATTAATTATGAATGTTGCGAAGGAAATTAGTCTTTGCCTCCTGACGGCCTCGACAGAAGCCAATTAATATTTTCATAAATAAGAAGGGAATGTAATGTGTTAACTTCTCCGAAAGGAGAGAAGTTTTCTTGGGTAGAAAAAAATAGTAGTTTTTTTTGATGATATTCAAAAATTTTGTCAACTAATAATAAGCTAACAAGTTTATTCGACTCTCAAGAGACAAAGGATTGATAAAGCCATAAAAGATATTTCTCACTAATGATCAAACTATTTACAACAATTATTCTTTACCTTCAGGCTGTTGACTATAGTTATCAAATTCTTTTTGTAGTCTTCAATGGGTACATAATATTTTGGATCATCACACGCATCGTTAGCTCCAAGCCACAGTGTGGCTATTTCACCTTTAAGTGGTAAGTCATCGGCCAGCTTCAACCAGTCTCTGGAGGTGTAACCGCTGTAACCCCATTTCTCGATCACGCATCGACTGTATGATATCATTATGGTTAAATTTATATAATAATATTAATACAAATACTTTAGTGATTAGTATTCCAAATTTAGTGATTAATATCAAGTCACTATTAACCCTAGTAACCTAAGAGCTTGCTCGTAACAACCAACACTCATAGAAAAATATCAATAATTTTAATTTTAAACCGATTTGGATGCTGTATTTTCATGCCATTCACTTTTTTACATAATTACACATAATTAGATTAAAACTAATATGATAAAAAGTCAGATACACATATTTTCAGTATTCATTCGAATATGTATACAATAGGTAGGTGGTCTGTCAGAGCTCCTTCAAGGCTCTCCTCGCACCGAGTGGATATATAAAATTAATTCAATAACTTAAATTCTAAGCCGATTTGGATGTTGTCTTTTCATGACTTTAATTTTTTCATCTATTTACAAATGAGTAGATATAATCACAGGTGATAAATGGTGAGGTACTCCCTCTAGGCAGGCACCCGCCACACTCCTCGCCTCTAGTACTCATTTTGCGGTAACATTTGTTTATTATTTTTGCTTGTTATTTTTTGAGTGTTTACCAATGGATATGTAAATATAAAATAAAAGTTTCATGAAAAAGTTATCGAATTGTCAATTTATTAATATCTTATAAGAGTTTTAGTGAGAGCTGGTTCGCACGAACCAGCTCCTAGGTTGGTGAGTTAACATTTTAGGTCTAGGTTAGTAGGGCTAAAATAAATTAGTGTTCATATTGTAAACTATTTTAGATTGATGAAACATATATAAGGTACCTATTATTTGTTTTATTTTATCCTATTTAATTTTGGCATATTCATTTATAACTAAGAATTTAAATGAAATTTTTCATCTAAATATTTCATAGAGTATTCTGGGTTCAGTCAATTTTCATCCATGACCTATTAATAGTTAATTTCAATTAACTTACTAAGGAATTAAATCTATTTGAATGTCCTAATTGACTGAATTCTTCAATCCATATGATCTTATAGACCTTAAATCAATCTACAGGTATTGCAAAAAATTCTAAATGAATGTCGATATGGAGCAAATATTTTACCTCTGGAAATGTTCGGATAGCATCTTTCCCCAGCCTCCTTCAAATTCGTAGCTATACTGAAAATTATTAATGTAATTAAAGATTCTAGCATAATCGAAGAAAACAGACACTGTAGCAATGCTAATATCATAAAACACAGCGTAATTATTTCTATTATTTTCAAATCTTTATAGATTAGTGCTCTTGTATTTAGAGACCAAATTCAAAATATCTTCAAACCAGAATAAATATTCCGGTGACTTTTCTCAAAAACTTCCAATCATTAATGAATTTTTTTGTGATGAAACTAAAAAGATTCCTTCACAGTACACAATGCATTTCCATTCATCAACAATACTAATTGTCAAACACAAAATATCTACTAGCACATATTAATACGTATCATAATGATTATAATTCAAATCCAATTCGAATCCTTTAACATGGTAGTTCAATCCTTACATTAGTAATCGAGTCTCCGAGTAACAGTAAGGTAGGTACTATGAGTAACATTTTGATTTATCGACAATAGCACTTTTAATGATGTTATAGGCACTAGGAAATCATCTCTGGAAATAAATAATTATTTTTCAAAAAATCGGCCGTTGATCAAATTATAGTCTTGCTATAAAACTCTGGCGTATACATCAAGGTTCAAGGTATACTCCAACCCGGTAAGTTTCACAGCCGGAGTGGAAAATACCTAGGACACGTTGAATGGCATACAGTAACAAGTTGAAATTCTTAATTTCAAACAGAGCAGAAAGTTAATCAATATGGCGGAGTGTTGCAGCTAAAATTGTTCTGTATTCGAATAATACTATACAATTATTCACTAATTAGTTATGATTAAACTGAGATTTGTTGTGAGTATCCATTCGATAAATTGCTTTTGATAAATTCTATAAAAAATCCCATACTTGGTATCCAACTCCATAGCCCTGGGTATAATTGTTGGGTAACTATTATAGAAGTGAAAGATGAACGGTAAGTTCCCATCACAGATGTGCAAGTACCAATCCTGGGTCGAATTCCTTACGACGAATTTTCTAGCGGCGAAATTTCCTACAGCAAATTTTCTTTTGGCGAGATTTCCGGACACGCTAATCCAGTAGTGGGTACAGCGGGCATTCAGACACTGAACCATCACATTAACTTCACTTGTTCGTCCTACATATATTGGAAAGTCTACTTTAGTGTATAGCGTTTAACCAAGTCACTTCACTCAAATTTGTCGACTAGATATAAATGTTGATATATAAACATGCATTTTCAATTCAAGTAAAATTACTTTATATGCAAGTTTAAACAGTTTCCTAACATTTCCACTAACTTCCACTGAATTCTCTTCTTTTATCCACCTCTCACTATCGTTCTATTTCACTAACTGACTAAAAACACCTGCGGTAGTGGATAGTGAACATCTGTTGAGCTTAGCTTTTGTTAATAGACACACAGGTGCAAGTGAGATAAAAAAAATTCAAATGAATAACTGAAATTGAATCCAGGTATTTACATTAATAATGAAATGTTAACTATAGAGTAAAAATGGCAACGTGTATTTAAACATACAGTATGGGCCACAAAAATGTTTCCGCTTTTTCAAATTCCTGTAAATCGTTAAATAATGAACGAAAAATCTTTATCTTGGTCTCTTTTTCACCGCCTTTCATTGTACTATTAGCAGATAGAAAACAGTTTTGAACTGATGGTCATAGTTTAAGAACAGGTAAGCAAAGAGAGAGGGTGATTTTTTGGTCATTGCGCGAAGGTTATTCTTAGAACTCACTCTGTGATTTTACTTACTAAAAGGCAGTGAATAAAAGGAAATAATTATAATGGTAGACATTTTAATACAGGGTGCTTACACTTCTTCCTTTGAAACTATTTTGAAATAGAACAACTTCAGTGACATTTTGATCTCATCGAAGTTTTCAATATGAATTCTTCGCTTGTTCATTGTATGGTTAAGGCCCGCTTTACACTTGCATTTTTAAAACCGCGGATAAAAATCTCTTCTTAAAATGTGTTAACTATTGCGTTTTTAATCACTGGATGAAAAATCGCATTAAATTTTTATTTCATCAATAAAAAAATGCAAGTGTGAACACATTTTAAGAAGAGCTTTACTCCGCGGTGTTAAAAAAGCAATTGTGAAGCGGGCCTTAATCATGCAATTAACAAGCGAAGAACGAATATTAAGAGTGAAAACTTCAATGAGATCAAAAATGTCACTAAAGTTGTTCTATTTCCAAATAGTTTCCAAGGAAGAAGTGTAAGCACCCTGTATTAAATTGTCTACCATTATAATTATTTCCTTTTATTCACTGCCTTTTAGTAAGTAAAATCACAGAGTTAGCTCTAAGAATAACCTTCGTGTAATGACAAAAATAGTCACCCTCACTCTTTGCTTACCTGTTCTTTTAAACTATGTCCATCAGTTCAAAATTGTTTTTACCTGTTAATAGTACAATAAAAGCCGGTTAAAAAGAGAAAAGAAAAGTTGTTTCGCACATTGGCTGTTCGAAAAATCGGAAACATTTTAGTGGCCCAAACTGTATAGGTTTCAAATATTTAGTCATCTTGAGGGGCTGTGACGATCTAAAGCCAACAAACGTCAATTCGAAATATATCCAGAAAAGTAAAACTTAAAAAATCCTATTTAGTGAGTGAGAATCTGACTTTACTGAAATAGTTTATAGCTATTTAGTCGTATTTATACTTCTTTACACCTGTATTTGTTGTTAAAATGAGTAGAAATAAATGTTACTTTGAAGAACTGTTAGTCCATCTGGCGAGATATATGTAGAACTAATAATTGATAAAAAAGAAGCTTTTTTAAATCTTAGTTCAAAAAGAAATATGCAAAGATTATATTCATCACTAAATTTTATTTTCTGAATATGCTTTGTCATATGAAACAAATTCTTTTTCAGTTAAATGTGAGATTCAATGAGAGTTTTTGGCCGTCCTGACCGACAACCCAGGACTGTAAATGGCGTTAAAACCACGCATGATTTAATGAAATGAGAATTAATTATATTATTAGTTAGGTTGTGACAATATGCATTCAAAATCATAGATCCAGAAAATATTATAGACGAAACGACCTGAAATGGTGTTTAATACTATATACCGCTAGTTTAGAATGATTCAATACTCTTTAATTCTCTCCGTCTATAATATTTTCGAGATCCATAATTTTAAACGCATATTGTCACAATCTATATTATTAGACAATAGACATAATATATGTGTTGTACAGGACCTGAAAGAAACTTGCATAACTTCGAAAAGATTCTATCGTAGGAAATAACAGATGCATCATCGTAGGAAAGGGGAAAATATCGTTAAATTGTCAATTAGTTTGGTGACTGTTTTTGGTTCAATAAATATGAAGCGCTATGTTTATTCAATGGAACCAATTTCTGCATTAATTGATTCACAGAATCGGAGATATTTAATAATATGTACACCGAAATAATTCACCAAAATTTCAAGATCTTAATATAAAATAAATTTTAAATAATTTATTTGTGACAACATTAATCTAACTTTAAAATTGTTAGAAAACACAACTTTAACTTTACAATTATGAGTGAGATAAATAAATTTAAAATATTTTTTTTTGTAAAGAAGAAGCAGACCTTTAAATAATTAAATAACGTACACTCTTATTTTAGAAGTTAAAAAGAACATTTAGTGTAATTATCTTCTTTTATAAAATTCTATTGCTAAGCTAATGCATTTAATTTGAATATTGAATATGGATATCTGTTCAAAGATTTGCAGGCACCATTTGTATCTTCTCATGTCAAATACTTTAAATCTTTAGTTGGTGGAATTTAATTGAGTATATATATATATATATAATAATGAGTAACAATCACCTTGATTTAAGCGCGATAAATTGTTGTAAAAAAGGCACCAATAACCATTATTTCATTTAAAGATAGAATTGATCTTAAAGTTTATTTTTCTGTGTAAAAATATATTATAGTTGAATCTAATAAAATATACAATATCAAAAATAATTATGAATGATTGTTTTAAAAATAAATGAACAATAGAATAATTCTTTCAAAAAAGTTAAAAAATATCATAGCTCACATCATGTATAGTGACAGTGACTCAAAGTACATAGAACAGTGCACAGTGACTCATAGTCACAGTGACTCACAGTCATAGTGACTCGGTATAGCAAAGTTCGTGCTCTCAGTATAGTAAGGCTCGTGTTCGTGTAAGGATTACTCGTAGTGGCAGTTCCTAAGGAGTGTCACTGGAAATATTATTAGCTCTTCACTGTGAACTCTTGTGCTGGATTGTTATTCAGCTTACAGTATTGTTCTACTTCGCATTTTTGTTATAAATACTACATTAATATTGGTATAGAATCATTATTGGATATGTTTCATTTTTTGAATCGTTATCTGTTATTATTATTCAGTTAAAAGTCTTGTCCTGCTTCACATTTTTGTTATAAATACTATCTTGTTATTATTACATCCAGAAAAGTGTCACAACTCGTGGAAATTTGAAACATGATTCTAAATACTGAATTAAACAAAAAATTAAAAAGACTACGTAAATTTTGGTATAGAATCTTTAGATATGTTCTATATTTTAAATTGGTTAGCTATTTATTGTTTTTAATGAATATGACAGGAAATTAATACCAAACTATTGCTCAAACAATATCCTGATATGTGGTATTTTAACATTCAGCTAACATGTATTTAAAAGACATCAATATTTGAAATAACAATCGTGATAAGAATAGAAAGCAATGTGTAATATGCAACTTGCAACAATATTAACTTAATTATATCAATTAACAAATATCATCTTAAAACTCAATAAGAGATTAGAAATAAAATTCTATTGACACTGCAATAAATGATTTAAATGAAAATATAGGTATAGAAACAAATAATTCAACCGAATAGGAATAATATCTCTTAAATTGTTAATATTTTTTCTATACCAACTACCAAACACAACCAGAAATAATTTCCATAAGGCAGTAAGAAATGTCTTGGCTAATAATAATGACATCCTATGAATTTCTCAACCGGTTGCTAGCTGAGGTGTGACGTCACGAATGATGTCATCAAATTTAAGAAAAAGAAAATAAGATTTAGAAATATCTTTTTAATAATGATATGATTTTATGTTATTTGGATATCACCGTCCAAAATTTGGTTTCTAATTTCATTATTTTGAAGATTTTTTATTTGAATTTATTTACTATGCTGTTCAGTAGTTCAAATTTTCTTTAATATGTCATATTAATATTGTCTTTATGTATATCCTATTATTATTTTGCATATTTTATCACTTCAGAGTTAATACTACTTAATGAAATAGTGATATCCTTACCATTAAATAATAATAATATTCATCAATATTTATAAAAAAATGAATGTATATTGAATTATCCATAATGCCATATTATTATAAAAACATTTTGGACGTTATGTTTACAGTATAAATGCAGTTACAAATTGAATGTCACAATAATTTGTCTCCATATATGACATCAGAAATAAATAATAAATTAAATTATTCTATGTTGAAAGGTGTAGGTAAATATGAATACAGTTATTATTTTGTCTATACTATTTACACATTATTTAATATACTTTTAAATGGTCATATTCAAAATAAATTATTTAATGTGAATTAAGAGCAAGAAAATAATTCATGACAATTTTATTTTTATTGAAATTCTAATAACAAAACCATTCTCTTAATCATTCATACATGAATAGTCAAATATACATTTTAAGAAACAGATTATAATATGTACATCAAATTCTGACACAAGAGATAATATATATATAAACACTAATAATAAGTTTAATAAGTAAATGAATGCTTTATCACCTCATCCATCTTCTTCTTTCAAACCTACACGGAAAGTCACTAGCTAATTAATAAGATCTTTTTATTGCTTATATTTCTAGTGAATAGAGAATAATTTACTCCCACTAGAAGTGAATAAACGCGTAACTAGAACACCTTGAATTTAAAGAGAAAATATGACTAAAATTTATTCATAATATATTATTTGGAACTTCATGGGAATTAAAACTTATTAAATATAATCACATTACATAGTATATTATTCACACATATTTCATCAATCAGTAATTAAAGTTGTAACCCTTTAAATTGCGGCACTTTATACAAATGCACATTGATGTTATTTATCGTAAATAATTAATGTTGTAACCCTTTAAATTGCGACACTTTATACAAATGCACATTGATGTTATTCATCGTATATGATGTACATCAGTTGATACTGACTGGCCTTGAAGGGGACTATCCGTTGTTTAGAATCAGAGGTGATGTATAGTAACTATAGTCACTATAGTGACTTTAGTGAGTCAATAGGATATTCTAGGAATGTCCCCTAAGTTCTTGTGACATAAAAAAATGATATTGGTAAGTCGCTGGAACGTATACTAGAGAATTGAATAAAGAGTAAGTTATGCTTGTTTGTGCGAGTTGTAATATCTATAAACATGATCTAGCTGTGATATATTTTAGTAACGCAAGTTTTACAATATCTTATAACTAAACGAAAATAGAATTAATCTGTGTAACCCCAAAAAAGTTATTATGAGAATTGTCGTAACTTTAAAATGAATCCCGGAAAAATATTGGAATATAATTTGGATTTATACGTTAAAATCCATTTATTAGTGTAACTGCTATTGTGAATTACTTGCTTAAAGCAAATCTTTGATTTTAGACAGTAAAACAGTATATATAAAAATAAATTGGCAGTGAATTTTCTCTCTGACGATCATTTCCTACTTCACACTCTACAAGAGGCATAGGTAGGTAGGTATATACGCTGACAAATTTATTTCTCACGGCTAGCTGCTCATCTGCCTCATTAAAAAAAGCGCCCCCTGGCGGGAGTCATTAGCACTAAGGTCAGCTAATTCACAGTGTGTGCTGCCACCTAGCGGTAAGTTATGCAATCTTTGTTTGATTTATTTGTCCTGTTCAGAGCTTTTAATGTGAAGTAATTGGGAAAAAGATCTTTGAAGTTACTTGGAATTAAAATAATTGATTATTGGACAAAGTAAAAAAGATTAATATTCATTGTACAATTGTGACATACCCTTTGCTAATGAATGATTTTAAAGTATTTGTTACAATATGACATGCTCAGCATCATGTACTGAATGACATCATTTATCATAACATGTCTGCTAGTCTAGTGAGTTTAACGTACAAAACTGTATATAATGATCTACTGTGAAGCATATAGAAACTTCATATGTATATCACAAAATGAAGATAAATTGATAAATATATATATTGAGAGAAGCCACAAAGATTTAAAACATTGAAGATTATCCGTTTATATTAATTAATTAAAAATTAATTAATTATTATAAATGTTCAATATGAACTTTAATTCGATTCTAGAAAAATACAAACCTAATCATAAGCTCGCTCATGTCTCAACTGCGTAAATTATCCTTACTCATTTCCACGTTTCATGTTTACTTCATTAGTACATACCCCCATACACTCACCCCCCCCCCCCTTATGTCAACCCTCAAATAACCACCCCCTCCTTCCAAACAACCTTCCCTCCCTCACCCCTCAAATGTCTTCTTCAGTCAGAGGTCAACCATGCATAAACACAGGTACAGTCACCTCTACAATTAAACATTATATTCCAAAGGTATATGGAGGTTCATTTGGTAGAGTGACTGTCAATATTCGCTATAAACCATCTAAGAAGTTAACACCCAGTGTTACGATGTTGTAGCGGAACTACGAAAAATACGAACATAAAAACCTCTGAGAATGGTTAACTAAGTACCTACCAATCGTGATTGAGAAAAACAGGAGGAATTCATCTCAAGGATCCTTGTGGGTTTTCTCAGCCTTCGTCTGTATCCTGAAACTTTTAGCAACTTATCTGGATCCTTAATTACTTTAAAGAATTGGAGCAATAAGATTATACTAAATCATGTTTGTTATTTATAAATGTTATTTGGAATTATTGGTATCTTTAAAATAAAATCTTATTAAATCGGAATGTGCTGCTGAAATTCTATATGATTAGAATGGGTACATATGATTTACTATGTGAAGAGAATTACACAAAACATTTGATGTAGAGACTGACCAATGCACTAGAGATTCACCAATACGCATTCTAAGTACTACTACCGGGTTCACACGTAACAGTACCTACTTCCTTTACCTACTCTAGTACCTACCTACCTATCTGTACCTACTCCATTAAAATGCTATAGGCAGAAGATCCTCACGGTCAGTCAAAGTAATAACTAAAGATGTTATCTTTTTACGAAAAAGAGAAGTCATGGACGTATATCTCATACTCTTTTAAGTGCAATATAGATTCTCGGGACTTTAATACGCATTTCTATTACTAGTTCGAGTAATAAAATATCAATTGTAAGATTGACTTATACTTCCATAAGTAGTTAAATATACAAACTTGTACAATAAAAAATAAATCAAATTATCTTTTCTCAAAAAAAAATTTCTTCTCAAAATGTTCGATAAAATATACCTTCAAGAAAGTATAGATAAATATCAACAGTCCATATAATAAATGAATTTAGATACATCAACTATTTATTACATTATAAAGACACACACTCCAATAATAAATATATCAAACTGAACAACGAACTCTTTTGTCTTCAAATCTTCACCAGAAGATACCTCTTCATTTAACAAATATGTTTGTAGACAGGAACATGGAAGATAGTTAGGTAGGTAGGTAGGCAGGGAGTGCTGCATCACTTAAAGGGTACAGTTAGGTAGTCTCGGTCTTTGCTAGTAAAGAGTACAGAGAAAATGTCCATTCGTAATAAATACTAATACTAATATACTACATCACAAGAATAAGAAAAAATCATTTAATGAAATTGATAGTTAGGTGTTCGTATCTTAAATTAAACTTAATAGTTACTGGCTCAAATACATACAAAAAATAAATCAAATCAAATTTTATGAGTTTTAAAATTTTAAATCCGTGGGAATGTAGCCTCTGAAACTTTAATATTTTTATCCGAAATACAAACTGATTTTTAATTTCTGCATGCACTTCCGACGGTAACCGGATGCGGACTTCCAAGATGACTAACATCGCTCTCTTTCGAAATATGTGAATAAGATATGAAGGGTGAGGAAACAAAACAAAAATAGGGGAAAACACTGAATTTAAGGACATTTTATCCTATAGTAGGTTCATTGGAATTGTTAATTTGAAAAGGATCAATTCCTATTTTGAAATCTTTTTTGTTATATCAAATCCTTAATATCATAGATAACTATAGATAATTCTATTGTTATCTATGTTTCTATACACATTGTATCTTAAAGAGCCAATAATAGGTATCATAATTTAACTATTATATAGTACATTATCATAACATGATATTCTATACCCTTACGGATTGCCCTAAAAGTACAGTGGGCGTAAATAGAACTAAGCAAAGTCACCGTCACTCGAGATCTAGATCTTAGGTACCTATAAGTTCACCTTGACAAAATGACTACGAAAAAGGAACAGTTCAATTGTCTTGACTTGGGAATTATGATGTTAAAGGGTATGGGAAACTGTGAACTTGGATGTTGCAACATTTACTTGCAGTATGTCTTGTTAAATTATTATTTTAATGTGACTTGGGTATGGAAAATATAGTTTAAACATTGGATTGAGTTCTGAGAATCGCAAGCAGCTAGTTTAAAGATATTGTAATATTATCAATAAATATGTATCTTTTCAAAAATATTGTTGCAAATGTCGAAGAACATTATTATAGGTTCACTGTTCCTGTTTATTAAAATCAATGGCAATTAATGAAAATTTTAAATATTTACTTCGGGAACTCAAATATCTAATGTTAATTTTCCTTTACAGATGATTCACAATGCTAGTCAAAAGGCATTTATCTAGCATATTATTTTTAGGTTTAATTACTCTATTACTCCATCACTATGTGGTTGCAAGTGAACAAGCAAACATCGGTTGTATTTCCTACCCAGAGACTTTGTCAGTCCATTGCCACCATATCAACGTATCACAGTTGCACGATGAGCTACAAATGACATTGCAGCAATCTCTATGGTGTGTACATTTTAATTATGAATTTTATGCGAATGAGACAAATAAATAAAAAATCCCGGCTAAAAAATTATTCCTTTTTCAAGGATGGAAGATCTGAAAATAGTTGACTCCAAGCTTCCAGTTCTGAACAAGATAATTCCTGAAAGTATACCACCCCTTTCCCACTTACAAGTGCTCCATGTGGTTCGAAGCCAAGTTGTGCAGGTGAAAACCGAAGCCATCCTTCAAATTGCATCAAATCTGAGACATTTGAGTCTAGCTCACAATAAGTTAGTTGCCGTTCCAGCAGCGGTTTCGCTAATTGAGGGGCTTGAAGTTTTGGATTTAAGACATAACGCAATAACGAGAATATCTGCTCTTGTGTCTCGTCTGCCCAGACTTAGGACACTTCTTTTAGATCACAACCGCATAAGACAAGTAAGATATTTTAACATGTAATGAGTGATATAACTTAACTTTGAATGGATTATTTTCAGGACTTAATTATTTTATTCTCACAGTTAGTTGGCTGGGGATCCCATACTTCACTACTTATTCATCTGAGTTTAGCTGACAATCTAATTCATGGTAAGAGAATAAGCTAACAATCTTTTATTTAACGATACAATATTTATTAATTAAATTAATTGGTTAATTATTGATATATTCCTATAACTTCAGAGGTTTGGGCCGAAGCTTTGGAAAGTTATCCGGCAGTGCAGCATTTGGATCTTAGTCGGAATTTACTGCAAAGGTTGCCTACAAATGTGAAACTACCGTCTACGTTGATAGAGCTTGATCTTAGAGGTTTGTGAAATGAACATGCCGCTACTTGATTGTGATTCCAATTTATTTACTCCCCAAAAAATTTATCTGAAATAAACTTGTTTATATGTGATATCTATTTTTTAAAATTTTTAATATATTTTCTTCTATCTCAGGAAATCCATGGCACTGTGACTGTCAATCAGTTTGGCTTACCAAAAATAAATACTTACAGGATGATTCTAAATCACTTCAGCTATCTTTGCCAAAATGTTCCAGCCCTCAAAAATTTAGAAGACAACCTCTTGATGTTTTCTCTGGTAATATATTGTTATTACTACTTTTGATGCTCTCTTTTAATAATTTTAAATGATATTTTGAAGATATTTATACTAACACCGTTTCATTATTTCCAGAGGAAGAGCTCTGTTCAAAAGATGGACTGAAAAACAATTCAGGTTCATCTCAAAATGACCTCAACAACCATATAAACCTAACAGAAGTGGGTACAAGACATTTCAAACTGTCATGGAATATGACAAATTTAAGCTCAAAGGAGAAGAAAGTAGAAGAATATTTAGGGTGGAGGGTTACTTTCAGACCTTTTGGCGATGAAAAAGAAAGTGAAGTTTTATTAATCACCTTGGCTGGAGAAAAGGCTAGAAGAAGGACTGGAAGCAACAGTGGGCACTATACGATCAAACACCTAACTCCAGCGACTGCGTACCATCTCTGTTTCAAAACACTCTCTGATGGAGAAATTAATAATATAATAGAGAGTAGAAGGCGGATTACAAATAATAGAAATTTACCTCCTGCTTCCGATATTTTAAGAGGTAGTAGCAGGTTTTCTAAACCGAACAGTATTGATGGTCAACCACTTGACAGAAGTACTTCTGTAACAGCATCTTCTACACCAAAAATGAAAACAACTGTAATGACTACAACAACCACAACTACCACAACAACAACAACAACAACAACAACAACTAGCAAACCTTTAACAACTACTGAAGAAGAAGAAACTGCAACTTTGCCACTCGGTGGCAACTTTGTATACACAAGTGATGGTCACAGAATTCCTATGAATTTTGCTCCTCCCTTCAATCACCCATCAAGTCCATTTTTCGATGAGGACGAAGATGATGATAATCGACGATTTGTTTTTAACAATAATAATCCCAACATCCGGAATGTACCTCCTCCACCACCGCCAACTAATTTTGGAGGTAGTGGCGACCCGGTCCGCCTCCCGTTCATCCGAAGAAGGAGAAACGCAGTTCCAGCTTTCGAAAAAGTAACCTCGAAGAACGGCAGATGTATCGAAGTCGTTACGGAAGCAGAAGATGAAATCGTTTTGCCAGTAACTGTCGCAGCTACTGCGTCATCATCGTCAACTCTTCTTATTTTTATGATATGCTGTTGCTGTTTCCCAAAACGATGCAACAAAATGAGAGATTCATGCGTGCAAAAATGCAAATCCATGAAAGATAAAACTATAGTGAAGAGAAACAACAAAACTAAGACTTTCATAAAGCCTAAGAAAGCATTGAACTACAAACAGAATCTTAGTATTTCTAGTCCAGATTTGAGAATAATTGAGAAAGGGAACAAGATAGAAAAAGAATATCGGTATCAAAATTTGAACAAATTTAATACTTTGAAACCTAGTGACCTAGTCAATTCGAAAGTGGAATTATACCCTGGATATGATTTCCCAAAACGATCTTCAGCGAAGTATTTTGGGTATGACTTTCCCAAAACCAGTATTTATTCTAAGTTGCCTACGTCCCCCAGTGACGCCAAGAAAGACAGACGCATGAGTACAGATGAAAATGAATCTCCTGTTTCAAAAGATCGATTCATCTACTACAACATAAATAAAGTCCAGGCTAATCTTGATATATCTGCGAAACAGTCAAATTATTCCGATAAGATAAAAGGGGTTAAATATACTCCAATGAATATTGTGGTAAATAAAAATTATCAAAGTTCTAATTTGTTCCATAAAATAGACAGTTACAGAGATAAGAATATTCCATCGTCGCCCATTTTTAAACTTAGGCAGAGAAGTCACAGTGAATCTGATATCCAATCCAAAGTAAACTCTACTATTTCCAAACAACCTCTTTACTATAATTTACTTTCGAAAGAAAATAAATCAAAGGAAAAAATCAGTAACTCAATTCAAAATATATCTAACGAAATCAGGTTAGAGAAAGTCAAAGCTTTTCAACAAAAGCGACCGGAGAAGCCAACGATGTTGAACATCTCGCCCATCAAGATCACTGAAGAAGATATTTATCCCAGTTTTACAAATAGTGAAACTGATAACACTTTTGTGGGGAGGTGGGCAACCCCTTCCCCTGCCCCAAAATCACCCCTACCTTTGGGAGAAGTGGCTCCAACTCCAAAGTCACCCCTACCATTGGGGGAAGTAGCTGTCTCGGGAGGTACTCTCATTGAGGTTCCAGAGGGCTACGTCACACCAGCCAAACCCAGACCGATAAATATACTAAGACTACAAGTGCCAGCTACTTATAGAGTCGATGTTTAGGTTTTAAGATTTAATAAAATGATAAAATTGAACAGAGTTACAATCAGAATGACATTTTTGTAATACAAAGTTACTCTCCATGAATAAATAAATAATATAAATAATAATAATTGAAGAATCGATATAAATTTAAGAAATTGGGAATGACTGCAAACATGTACAGTATTTTTTTTAAATTACAATAAATATTAGAGATCTTTTAAGGATAAAATATAGTTTAGTTATAGATAGATTTTGAAAAGAATACCTATATAAATGACTTTGATAGTAATACCTTAAATCAACTAGGTACCGTATACGAATTTCCTTGACAACTGTTATCAAATTATTCTACAAGAATGATGGATGACACACAAAGAATGTATTGTAATAACTAAGGTTGTGACAATATGCGTTTAAAATCATAGATCTTAAGAATATCATAGACGAAACTGTATCGAATACTATATACCGCTGGTTTAGAACGATTAAATAGTCATTAATTCAATCCGTCTATACTATTTTCAGGATCTTTGATTTTAAAGCATATTGTCACCACCCTAGTAATGACAAATAAGCTATATAGGTAAATAATCAATATCATGAGAAGGTCTAGTAAATCAGTTGGAAGTTACTCTTCAAGTAGGTATAGTGCCATTGTACAAAGTTCGCTTATTTTATTTTAAGGGTATTAAATAATTTTAACTGAGTATCCTTTATTGCCAATCAACTTTATATTGTATAAAAATGTATTTACAAATATGAAAATATGAAAATTTGAAGTGAGCTTATTTTATTGCATTAAAGTAAATGAACTATGTATATAACAACAAATTATAAAAGCTACATCTACATAATTATTTACAATAATAACACGGTAAGCAGAATGAAAGATTATAATACAAAAGAAGATAAAATTTTTGTTTAATTAAACTTTAGAATTTTTAAATGTTACATATTATAAATTGACTCTGATTTAATTAAATTTGATATAGAGATGCAAAATAATGATAAAATTCAACGTAAAACCGACTAGCTGCTACGTCTGACTTTAGAAAGGTTTTAATTTATATCACCTCTAGGAAATACAGAAGAAATAATGCACAGAAGGTTACCTAAACTATCAGGAATTTTAACATTAAAATAATACCTACCAAAAGCCACTAAAGATCTAAGATGGGGTAAAAAATAATTTGTTTTAAATTTGAATACAAATATGAGAAAGTAATTCACCAAACTCCTCTCTATATTAACATTTTTTAATGTTAATATTGCGAATATTTGTAATAACTTTTGATTTTCAACTTCATAATACAGTGTAAGCAATGAACTTGTTTTGAATAAATTTTGTTACGTCTAATTAAAAAATAAAGGTTTTATCCGAAAAACTATTAAAGAAGTTAATTTATACCCTTGGTAATTTTACCTACTGTACCTTATTACTACATAAAAATGATTTATTATATGTGAGAATTAATTAAAATAAAACTATTGAATGATGGTAACATATTTGGATTTTAATTTTTTTTTTTAAATCATACCAGCTGAATCCAATTAAGGATCCACAGTAAAACCTAATCCACATTACAATAATTTCAGACGTTATCCTTTATTTGATTTCCAACAGTCGTGAATCCTATAGTTGAACGAGTCCTCCTCTTGTTGCATTTCTAGCCATGTAAATATCCATGTCGTGATCAGTCCATCCCTCTGAATCGTCATAGCCTGTCAAAGAGTGGCTAGAGCCAGCGTGGCTCACTCGGGAACTCGCCCTCTCACGGGATTTTGAACGTGCGTTGCGGGAGCGAGTCGAAGCGGCTCTAGAAAACTGTCCGCCATTGCTTGACATTCTGTTATTCATGCTATTTAAGGTGTTGAGGCCAGAGAAGCCGTTCATTCCACCCAAATGGCTGATTCCTCCCATACCGTTGAGACTCATCATACCGGCACCAGTCATTCCGTTATAACCCATCAGCTGGTTACCAGCTAGAGACTGGCGCGACATGCGTAAGTCTGTGATTGGGTGAATGTGACCGTGAATTAAAGGATCACAGAGGTGATTATATAAATATATCATTTATCAATAACGCTCTAAATTATAGAGCTATTAAAGAAAATAGTGTTTACAAGAAAACGGAACCACCCACAACCAATACTGGAAAAGGTAGTGTACCTATTTATTGAAAGTAAACAAGAATTTAGTAACTAACACCAATTAGGCCGACAGGTTATCAAGGAAAATACAATTAAAATATATCAGTGAGTTATTTATGAAATAACCACAACCTATAGAACAGAAATCACCATTAGCAAGAAATACAGTCTAGGTATACGAGTAAGTGAAAAACTTCTATTTACGAGTACCTTCAAGAGGAAAACTTTGACTATGACACTTTTATGTACATTTAAAAAGCTCGCTAAAGTTCTTGATCTTGTGGGTAAGCATCCTCCTTGAGGAGAGTGTTTCTCCATCTACCACTGGATCTGATGGCCCTTGCACCACCTTCACCATGGAGGAAAGAGGAGGGGGAATAGAAAGACATGGAAGAAGAGTTGGAGGATCGCGACGGTAGAGCTCTGAAGGATGGCGACTGACTAGAGTAAAACACTGCAGGGAGAAGCAATACGGTTTGTTTGGGAGATTAGAAAAACGGGATATTATCAATTGAAGATTATTTATGAAATACAGATAAGCAAGTATTATGTAAAACAGAATCTGAATATGGAATGTATTAAAGCCTTGTTGAGTAAACCGTGTTGAAAAAGGTTTTAAAAAGGAAAGTTGATGAAGTATGTCTAGTGTACCAAAGATTATGAGGAGTAATTTTAATTTGACTGCTTACGATATTGTCTACATACCTACACTTATCACTTTTTAGCTTTTTTATCTTTTTTAGCTGAAGAAGTGGAAGATAGGGAGCAGAGGCCAGCAAAGAGGTGTAAGTAAGATGGAGGAGAGGGGAGGGATACAGAGAAATATATTATAGATTAAATTTAAAATTTAATTTTTCAAGAATTTCGTTCAAGAATTATATTATTTCCATATCATTTACAATGATGTAGGAATAAATATACATATCAATTATTAATATAGTTTTTCATTAATTATTTAAAATGTCAATGACACCGTGTTTTCAATTAACTTTTATTTAAACCAACATTGACGAGTAGCTTATAAGAAGGGAAGTTTGTGTAGAAACCAAATGAAAATTCCTTTTTATATACCTTTACTTTTCATGAATATATGACACCATAGAAAAGCAGTTGAAAAGGGAGTATGAAAGCATATGTTTTCTAAAGCATTATAACAAACATTTATCGATTATTTTATTTAGAAAAACTGACTCAATTTATCATATTTATCATTTTGATTAACAGGTGATAGAAATGTAACATGTCTCTTTAACTTCAATATACTCTAACTTTAATATCAATAGAATATTTCTAATATTCATATCATTTTGACTTCAAGGTTGGGAGTGCATGAGACCGAACACTGTATCACCATCTGAGTGTTTACAACTATTCCCACTTTAAATGATTACCAATTTCACCATCATGACCTATTGCAGATTGCAGGTCTACCTAACTTACCTGGTCTGGACATAGAGAGAGGGGCTAGGTCTGCCATGGCTCTAGACTGAGGTCTGAAAGAGGCTGCTGAGATGTGTGACTGTAGATCATCTGGTATGAAGCCGCCATTGACGTTACCTCCTGAGGAACCAGCGCCAGAATTATTGTCTTTGGTTGGTACAGTTTTATTTATATCTTTAAAAAAAACACATAGCTAGCACCCTTATACAATATACAATAGGATCAGAGCCGGGCCTCCCTGGTCCTTACTATATACATGAAATCAATATATTTATATGGAAAGTCGAGCGAAATATTTCCCGATAAGCATATGACAGCTTCTAGGGCATTTACTCTTTCACTGCGTGGGCATTTACTCTTTCACTGCGTGGGCATTTACTCTTTCACTGCGTGGGCATTTACTCTTTCACTGCGTCCTTTTTTGGGGCGATTGAATGATATCAAAATTAGTTGGGAAAACTTTGATAGGAATGTTTGTTTCGTAAATTTGCATAATTCAGAGAACATTAGCTATTATTTAATAACAAACACATATATTATTATTATTTATGTTACTATAGTCTTGAGATATTTTACCTTATTCTAATTATTCACTTGTTGTGTTTAAATGTTTAGTTTCTGCTTACGCGCAGGTTTAAAATTGAATATTATTTGATCTTCACCTTGGAAGTCAATAAATGTTCTACAAAATTAATTAGAAAATATCGGAGTATCTCTAGTTCTCCCTTACCTTTATCCATGTGGTACATCCTAGCCCTAGGTATGGACCGTTGGGAGTACATAGAGAGTGTGTCCCAGTCCCCTTTGACTCCACCACCTAGGGTGCCAAGAGAAGCCAAAGGAGCTGCAGATTGAGTAATCACATTAGGCATCATGCCAGAGCGACGGGAACTAGGGGAAAAAATTTATTAAATGGGGAAGAATACTAGACCCTACTGTGAATAAAATATTAAAGGATGTAATATAGTATTGTTAGACCAAAATAATATTTTCAGAGTTTCGATTCCGTGAGCATCAATCAGGGAATTATATCATTAGTAATGGCCTGTAAACTTGCTATATAATTATTGACAGGAATCAATATTCCGAGTGTCTTATGATAAATACGTATGCATTTCATCTATAAATAAATTACAAGAAATCTTTGTGTATATACATCTACTCTTTTCATTAACATTAATTAGTATTATTAAATCTCATTAGTTTTACGGTCCGAAAAATATTCGAACTGTAAGAGTAAATCAAGAAAAAATTCTGGACTGTATAAATAAAGATAATCAGTATTATTTACAAAATTGAGTTTCCACTCTCAAACTATCCTCTTATTCGCCCCCACTGACCTTGCTCTCTTGCTTCTGTTGCAGCAAATAAAGATGGCGAGGGCAAGCACCACAGTACCGCAAATGGCTGCAGTGGATCCGATCACGATGATGTCCATGTGCGTCGAGGCGGAGTCTTCGGTGCGGATTTCTCGGCACTGATCGTAAGGTACACTGGAAAGAGGAAATCATTAGGTTGGGAGGGGATTAATAGAAGCATTAGGTTGGGAGCGAATTACGAGTAATAGAAGCATCTCAAAATAGTTATTAACCATAACAAATATAGAAATACTAAACAGATATTCAAAAAAATGAAGTCATTCCATATAATTGAATTCTCAAGAATATGTTGAATATTTTTTCCAGCGATGTTTTTTTTTTAACTCTTCATTTTTCTAGCAACTCACTTCTTAGGCGTGATGTTCGTGTCCTCCAAAGACACGACGCACACCACAACACACTCTTGTGAGGGAACATTCTTGATCTTGAACTCTCTTTCTGAGGAAGCGAGGGGAGGTCCCAACTGATAGGAAGAGGGTTAACTTACGTTAGATATCATCTTCTACAATCGATAAATAATACATGACTATTGGAAACTTTTTCAAAATATCAGTGAGAGGAGAGATTTGGCAACCAGTGAAAAATGTAGTTATTAGCCTTATTAGTACCTTTTCAGTTTAATTTTGTACGTGGTGGGTCATGTTGAAACCCTCCATTTCCACTTTTTATTCTATAATGAAACTCTTATAATATGTTCCTCCCAAAGTGGGGGACGGGAGTGAAATATAATACGTATTAGCTACTTGTAAATATTCATACTTTTCATTATTGATGACATCAGATGCAAAAGTAATAATAATGGAAACACAAAAATGAAACATAAAACGCAAAATTATCACATAATACTCTTTTTATTCTTTTGTGGGTGGGGGAGGAAATTATTCTCCAATGATCGTGCTTTTATTGAACATTATACATGTTATTCACGTGTTAATTTTTTGAGAGAAAGACACAGGACTCAAATTATACAATAAAATCACATTATATACTTAAAAAAAGTAAATTAGACTTACCTTGAATTTCTTATCTCCAAACAGCCTATAGACTACTCTAAATCCTAATATGTTGGACACTTCCGAGTCCCACTGAATGATGACTGCACTAGATCTGCGATAGGCCTTCTGAACGATAACCTGTAAGAGGATAGAAGTTACTTGACGTGCAATTGATAGTTGCAATCAATCCACAGTGCACATCACATCATTTCTAGACTCAAAAGTAAAGTATTTTTACAATGAAAGATACTAGCAATATCCGAGTCTGATGTAAAATATGGATAATCGGTACTTCAAGGAACAGAATATTCTAAATTACTTGATGAAAAATATAAGTATTTTATACGTAGAAAGGAAATAATTTTTCTTTCAATTCACATACGGAATGAAATTTGTTACAACGTGCCAGGTAGTTGATGCTAATACACATTTGAAATAATTCTCACCTCATCCACATGTGTGCTGTGACTGCTAAGCTGATCCTTTTCGTCCACACTGTTAGAGTGTCTCACCAACTGGGACCTGATGTCCGTTATCTCATTGGGGGAAGTGGTGTCCTTACGATCCGTGCCCCCGAAGCCAGCTCTACGCAGAGGTTTACCAGAATGAGAGGAGGACAGTAGGTCTTGGCTCTGAGTGAAGGTAGAGTCCTGTCTGCTGTTATCCGAAGAGGATTGACTTTGGTCTGGGTAGAAGCTGTCGAGCTGTGGACAATTCAAAATTTGAAATTATACATACAAAAAACAAATAGGGTGTTGCTTCTACAAGTCTGGCCTATTTCACACGGGACGTATTTTCAACATAGATGCAGCATGAAAAACGCCCAATCTAAGTGTACTTAGAAAACACAAGTATATTCAGTCGTAGCGTTCTTTATGCACCATTTTCTATGCTGAGACTTGAGAAAGACGCCCGTGTGAAAGGGGCCTAAGAGAATTTTTTTATCTGAATTTAGCTCTTCTTTATCTGACGATTTTTTCTTATCCAAATACAGATGAATATACCATCACTAAACATACCGGTTTGGCAGTGACATCCACACCCCCTCTTCTGATGGGGATATAAGAAGGATTCCTTGAACTCTCAGTAGCAACATCATTCAGTGTGACTGGTACAGCAGTGCCTTTAGTAACGGTCTTCAGGGGTACGATTGGAATGGCTTCATCTCTAGCGTTAGAGCTTGTAGTGTTGGCTCTGCAAGGGAGTTCCTCTGGACTCAGTTCGTACAGAGATTTATTCCTAAGGAAGGCAGGTTTACCACAAAACTGAGGGTTTCTTTCTCTCGATGTCACCTGCAGTTTCTTGTTCTTTATCCAGTCCAAGATCCAAGATATTTTGCAGTTACAGTTCAGAAACTTGCCACCTGAAAATTAGATCCAATCATGGCAAATTAGAAAGATGTTCATTTACTGATTTAAAGTATTCTATATTGGCGTGTTTCTTAACTTTCCGTTCAATAGTAAATATATAATTAGCTTTCTGAAAAATTTAATTTTGAATTTGATAGATAACTATATTAGGGTTTAATAATGACAATTCTATTCTCAAATTTCCTTTCATCTAACGTTAAACATTATATCATTTATGACTTATTGACAGCAATAAATATTGATCTATAATAATTCTAATATATGAATACTTTTCAGTTTATATTGGGTACAGAAAAAAAATCATGATTCACAATGTTTTGTGATATGAATTGTCATTAACTCTCTTACGTCAAACAAGCTAAGCATGGTTTACTTTGTGATATCATAGTAGGCTTAATGCTTTTAAAATATAATCTGCCACTCACCGACAGAAAGTCCTTTGAGTGACCGGGAGATAACTCCGAATGCCTCCTCTGGGATGGTGCTCAACTGATTGCCGTCAAGAGCCAACAGCGTCAGGGACTTGACGTTGTGGAAGGAGTTTACTGGCAGAGTCTCCAATAGATTGAAGCCAATGTCCAGCACCTGCGGAACAAGGAATAAATTAGTTATTATAAACGGGTTTCGTTAGTTTATATTGACAGGTTTCGTTAGTTTTTTATTATTTTGATATTTTTCATTTCTACAATTGGAAGGTAAGGTTCGAATTGAATTGAATTTTGTAAGGGAATATTTTGTTTAAATAAAAAAAATGTTTAGGATTAATTAGTATCTAATTTGGAGAGATTTGATCATCTAAATTGTATATGAAAATTGATGGAAAGCTATATAAAAAATTAAACTTTTCCTTAATTAATTATTAATTATCGTTTATAATACAAACTACCTAATAATGATGATTAACGTTACAAATTCCAATTACATTCGATCATTCATTTACTTATATCACTTGTCAGATACACGCAGATGTTCACGCTATTTAATTCATAAAAGAATTTGGTAGAGGTTAGTTTACATCATTAGTTACTGAACTTAATACTCCAAATACTTTTAATTGATGATATACTATTAAGAACAAATACAACGGAGTCTTAAAATAATATTACTTCTTTATGCAAGTAGATATTCAATATATAACTGAACATTTCAGTATACAAAGCGCAATAAGTTTTTATCTATCTTGGTTAATTAATGTTCAAATTAAGTCACGAGGAACCTCAAATAAGGAGACTTCAACGAAGCACAGAGAGTGATCTAAAACTGACTGATAGTGAAATGTTACCTGACTGATAACTTTATAAAGTTTTTACTTAAAGATAATTTAGATATCAGATTATATAAATATTTGATGTATTAGGAGAAGGTGTTTTTCATTTATATCATACATTTCTAATTAATCATATAAATATTCTTTTTCTAAATATCGTCACTCATACTATTTGAATATCAATTTATTAGGATGAAATTGAAGAAATTACGCTTCTATCATTTGTATAAGAAATTATTAACAATACTTATTAAAATGTGTTTAATGTCAGTACTTTTTTTCTTTATTTGTGTCTAATTTTATTGTAGAACATACTAGTTATCTGAGGTTAGTGGGGACTAGTTATTACTACCTCAATATTCATTTCTAGGTCAGGCTTATATAGGTATTCGAATAGGTAAATTCTAAAAAGTCCATAAATGGCAAATCTAAGGTAACCTACTCACAGAAAAAGTTGTTCGAAATTATGCTTCAACTGATATAACATATATATAATTATATTCAAATTGATTTTAAAAATATGATAATCTTTATTCTATATGTAATTATTCGTATACACAATTAATAAATACGTGTATTTATGCTAGTGAGAATGCACTCACTAGTTTTCTATTTTATATGTGTTGCAAGCAAAGTAATAGCTACCATATCCAGCAATACAAGCACAAGCAACACAAGTCCATTGACTGTAATGACCAGCTCAACCTTAACCTTTGGTTTGTGAACTTAGCGTGCAGTGTTATAGTATACTTCAGCTGCGGTATTCCAGAGAGAGAGAAAACTGAGAAATTGGTATACTAGCGTGAAATGATACGCTGACAGTGAGATAAGATACACTAGCGTGAAATAATACGCTGACAGTGAGATAAGATATACTAGCGTGAAATGATACGCTGACAGTGAAATAAGATACACTAGCGTGAAAAATATAAACAAACAGTGAAAAGAAGGCTAGTGTGTTTTGGAAGAAGGTAAATTGCAGAATGAGAAGTTTCTACATTCAAAAGATATACGTATGTGTAAGCTTGATATTAATAGAAAGTTTTAGCGATAAATGTTACGAAATATTTAATTCGAGATAAATACAGTATAATTTTACATAAATATGTTAATGAATGTATGCACCAAAACACGTAACTTTGAGTGTATGGTCTAAACTACACCTCTTAAATAGAGTGTGAATGTTCAAATATTGACTAGCTATGTCTAAATAGGACATAGTTACATAGCTACATAAAGCTATACATAGTGTTTCTTTCCATTGGCTAAGAATGAAATAAGATCAATATTTATAATTGAGAAGCTTAGAAAATCAGCATTTTAATGGATAAATAGTTGGAATAGGTATTGGTAAATCCAATTTAAACCAATATCAGAAACGTAGAAAGTACACGGAGATAAAGGGAAGTCATAAAATTAAAGATCCATTTTCTCATCTTTTTTTTAAATAAGGTAGTTGTCAAATATATTAAGGGTACATTTTTTGCTGTTAAGGCAAAGTATCAAATATTGAATAATGATGGGAATCAAATTCACAATAATATTCAAATTAAGACTTCCTTGACACGTAACACAGTTTGGGTTGTAGCAGTGATAAAAACATCTGAGACATACTTACTATTATACTTAGGGAAGTAGAGAGTAAAGATAAACAAAAAATACTTCTACTACTCTCTTTTATAAATAAAAGAAAGAAGTTCTTCTTGAAAGTTAGGTAAATAAAGAACTGACTTCCTAATGTAAATTAAATATTGTAAGGAATAGAGAGAAATAGAGACGGACTCTCTTCACCGTTGCTTTGGTTAAAATAAAGAAACCTCATCTTGAAACATTAAACTTACTGCTGTTGATAATTCATTGTAATAAATTATATGAATTCATATAGATGGTACCTTTACTCATTTTGAGTAGAGGTACCATTTAATCCCTAACTCATGTATTTTTTAAATACCTACATCCATCATACCACCACTCGGTAGCCGGAAATTTCGGTCAGAAAAATACGATCTCGGAAATTTCAGTCTTGAAATTATAAAAGGCCTTTATGTAGTTTGTTGTATCCGCCAGATTGTTTGCGCACAATTCATGATTGTTTAATAAACTAGCATGGGGAGGAGGGGTAAGGGGGGGAGGGGGAGGATTGCAGGCCTTCTGCTACATCTAACTGATAAGTTTTATTAATTTCATACCTCAGACCGAAAATTCCGAGACCGAATTTTCCGCTCAAATCTCATGTTAAATAAATATCCAAATTACTAATGTTACGTATCATTTTACAACAGTTATTGATGTTATCTGCTTTAAATAAATACACTACACATTTTAGTACTCATAATTTCAACTTTTTCTGTTAGTGTTCTTTAATAAAATCATTATAAAGTAAGACCGAATTTTCCTTGAACCCCAACACCCACATCATACCTACCTCTTAACTACCTCCACCCCTACCCACCATACCTACTTACACCCATACCCCTCAAATCTACACTCATAACCACAATGATAACTACACTCATACCCATCACACTCACACTCATACCCATCATACACCTATCAAAGAGTTGCTCACGTAGTCTCTGCAAAAAGTTTCAAGTCTGACCTCTCTTCAGTTGAGGCGACTGTTCATCTTGCAGCAAATGACAAAAACTGGAGCACGCTACCTACAGTAGGTATATATTTTATATTAATAATGTACAAATAAGTAACTATAGCCGGAAATATTTAATACAATGAGATTTATGGGGTAATGATGTAAAGGAAAATATATTCTAAAATTAGTTAATATTATAGTTAATTACTATAGTTAATTGGTTAGAAATTGTGTGCATATTGTACTATAATATAAATGTACAATTGCTATTACTAACTGATATCAGTCTATCATTAGTTGGCATCACTCTCACTAACTACTATCTCTCTATCACAATCTGGTATCACTCTATCACTACATACTATCACTACTCAGTTTAAAGGTTATCCCTAGGTATCACCTTCCAAATGACAAGGTAACAGCGTGTAACTGTAAAGAGCACACACTGTGTGTAGTGTAGGTGTATAGTAATACAGAATGCATGAGTGTGTGTGTAGTTACACAGAGTGTATGAGAGTATTTATACAGCGTGAGTGTATTTACAGAGTGTACTAGGGTATTTATATAGCGTGTATGTGTAGTTACAAACAGTGTGTAACAGTGTAAGTTTAACTACACAGCAATAGCGCCTGTGAGTCACCAATTATCCAATTATCTTACCTTTCTTAACTCATTTGTAATAAGAATTATATTTCAAGATCAAATAGCAATTTTTTGACCAGTATATATTGTATGAGTAAATTTAAAAATACATATTGAGCATGATTTTATGAATAAAATACAAGGATTTTTCATTTACAATAAATGAAAATTTAAGATATCTTTAAATGTTAATAATATATCTATATTCTATACTAATAATTTCCCTCGTGTGTTTATTTTGCTCAAATAAAGTATCAGTTTATGCTGAAAAATATATTTCAATTGAATTCACTAAATATAACCTAACAACGGCCAACGGGTAATAATTTACTATTGAAAACCCGTTAATTTTAACGGGCAAATACACCAGTTGTTCAATGATTTTAATTGGTTACACCTGAAGGAAGTACGTAGAACACAACCAGTTCAACTATAACCGTATGTAGTGATTTATCGCTTTAGCTAAGTCTCTACTTTATTTCTACAGCAGCTGATGCCGTTTGTTGTGAATTACCAACAGTGTTACGTAAACGGAGGTGACGCTTATGCAAGGGCGATAAAGCAGTAGTGATCTATGTGTGTCGATAGAGTAGATCTTAAAGAGATCTGATTATTCAAGGTAATAATCTGGGAAATTAAATTTTGGAAAATCGATTGTTTTCCTATTAGTTATAATAGTTAAAAGATAGTTATTTATATAATACCGTTAACTTATATATAAACACCTACGATACAAATAGTTTTTAATTTTTCACGTCAGATACTACGGTTAATATAAATGTAAGTGTTAAAACCGCGCCAATTTATTTATTTGACCGCAAGATGTCGCAGAATCGCAAACAAAAAAATTAGACGTTTCTATCGCCTCATTGGAGAAAAAAAGTTAGGTGCAATGTCATTGCCACTGTCAGAAAAGAAGAAATAGCTTGTTACTTATTTACTGAATGTTTCATCTTAATTGTAACTCCTTCCTATTACCAAAGACATAAAGTAAG